>CAMZMU010000034.1:36727974-36851767 GCA_947311845.1 Poa pratensis
AAAATAATAAAGAAAAAACACTTGCTGCTCCTTATATCGCTCTATTGGGGCACCTCCTCGCCGCTGGGCAAGCCTGCTTGACTCTACAAAGACGGTGCAGCGAGGTATTCTCCTTGTGATTGGCGTAAGTGCGTAACCATGTGCATTAGCGAGTGAAAGAACGTGATATGACCACTAGAGTGGAGAAGGAGTTTGTAAAATTAATGCGGATATCACAACAGAGTAAGCAAAAAATAGTAGAGAAAATATAATATCTGTAGATATACATGATCAATAACGAGTGAAGGAAACTGCTCGTGGCTGGTGTGTTCGGTTCCAGAACGAGGTAGAATGGAATGGAACGGTTCCGCACCTGGAACCCGTTCTCGTGTTCGGTTAGACAAAAGGATGGAACGAAGTGATTCCTCAGAACGGAATATTCCGTGTAGATGTGGAACGCACCCGTCCGGCCAAATCGGCCGGACGAGGTGGAACGGCTCGCGCTAATCTCTCTCACGCGTAACCCCTCTCTCTCCCGTGGCCCTCACCACCCCCGATCCATCTCCTGTGCGTCAACGCCGCCGTCCGTCCTCCTCCGTGCTTGCCGCCCATGGCCTCCTCCGTTCCTCTCGCCGGCCGCCCTCCTCCGTAACTCCATCCCTCTCCTCCGTGCTCGCCTAGCCGCGGCGGCCGTGCTAGCAGGGACGGCACGGGACGGCCGGGACGACGCGCGACGGCCAGCGGCGCGGGAGGCCAGCAGCGCGGAGGCCAACGGCGCGACGGCCAGCGGCGAGGAGGCCAGCCCTCCCATGGCGGTGCCGGAGGTCAGCCGGGGCAGGGCCCTCCCGGAGCGGCGGCCAGCCAGCCGGAGGT
Source organism: Poa pratensis (assembly GCA_947311845.1). NCBI lineage: Eukaryota > Viridiplantae > Streptophyta > Magnoliopsida > Poales > Poaceae > Poa > Poa pratensis. The sequence goes on from CAMZMU010000034.1 coordinate 36,728,827, forward strand.
CAACGCCGTCCTCTCCGCTTAATTGAGTGTTTAGGGAATGTTTAGATTAATTGGACATTTAGATTAATTTAGACTCTAATTAATTGAATATTTAGACTAATTTGTTTCGGTTCCATTCCACCTTTTTCAAATCAACCGAACACATCCTAAGTGAACGAGAGAGAGAGATGACAAGGAGACAAGTACACCTGGTTTGTTTCCCGGAGTTCAAACTAAATGTACCAGCTCTAGGTAAATCTGAGAATAGTTTTCATTTAACCGGGTGTAACGGTTTAGTTTTTGCGTCGGGGGTTCTTTGGTTCGGGTGCGAACGGGTTAAGTGCGAACGGGTTTGGGTTCAGTTCAGTTGTAGGAAAAAACAGGTCGGACGTGGTCAGTTATGGGGTCAAACCCGTTGGTGCCCAACAGGTGGAGAACCGGTTCCTTCGTCTGGGTCGAGAACCCGTGGATTGGATTAGATCGCTACTCGGCTCCATCCCCGCCGGCTGCCGCCGCCTCTCCGCCCTCAACCATCAACGCGGCCTCCGCGGCTCGCCGTCCTCATCCCCCCCCCGCCCGCCCGCCCTCTCGCGGCTCACCGTCCCCGCCTCTTCCGCCGCCGCTCGTGCCCCGCCCCTCCCCTGGTCGGCGTACCGCCGGATCGCCGCCGCTCGTGCCACGTCCCTCCCCTCCGGTCGACCTTGTCCCCCAACCTTACAAGGCCGTGGTTTGCTTTGTTGCTTGATGGTCTGAGGAGCTGACGAGGTGTCCCTCTGCCTCGGTGCAGGGAAGTTCGGGAACGACGAGACCAAGCTGGTGGACGCCGTGAACGGGACGGAGTACGTGCCCATGTACGAGGACAAGGACGACGACTGGATGCTCGTCGGCGACGTACCCTGGAAGTGAGCATCCCTCTTGCGCCATCCCACTCCTTTCTTGATTTCCCCTTGATTTATTATCTTCAGCAGCTATGCAGTAAAATAAAACAAATTGTTCCTGGACGCGCTGTATCTGTGGGGACCCCGGACTAGCTGTCCGAAATACCCTTGTGCCTACACATCAGCGATCCCATGATCAGTCTGTCGCTGAGCACAATCAAATTGGTATCAAAAGAACATCCATAAATACCGAAGGAATTTACTTACTTGATTGAAGCCATAAATTCAACAGGTACTTGCAGCGGAAATCATCAAACAACGTGGAGCCCAAGTCATTTGCCATAACCCTACAGGCAGCTGACTGGGAAGCGCCCTAGTTCGCATTGATGTCATTGAAGTCTTCATCTTCGAACTGCTCCTCTTCAAAATCTGGCTAAGGCAATAGCCAGGGACGAAACCAATATGAGTACATTTGATTGTACTCGCAAACTACCCCCGAAATGAGCATGCACTTCTCTTTTATTGTTTAAATAAAACTTTATTTGCTTTGAAAACTCTATATCCTTATCGAAAAAGAGAAGGATAGACTTTTGTTTAATAAGACTTAGTTTGAAAACTCTATAACTTTAATTGAGAAAGGAAAGAAGAATTTTATAACTTTTCATAAGCCTTGTATTTTTAGAAAAACATCTCTATACCTTTGTTAAAAAAGGAAAGAAGACTATTAGAACTTTTCCCATGAATCTGTCTTTGTAAGAAGTCTCTTTTAAAACGTTTTCCCGAAAATATATTTTTGTTGAAAAAGGTAAGAAGTCTCTTTAAAACGTTTTCCCGAAAATCATCACCAGGTTTATTTTCCCAAAATTCCTCCTTTTTCGACCATAGCCCTTCATGGTCATTTAATCCCAACAACTTCATACCGGCCCTTTGGTATAGTTGCGTAAAACATTTTCCACTTTTAAAACGCAAAACTTTGCACTTCTTGACCATAGCCCTTCATGGTCAAATCATTTCCCAACAAGCTCATACCAGCCTTCGGTATAGTTGCAATTATAAAACATCTCCATTTTCAAATCTCAAAACTTTGCAAAACTTGCACATGGTCTAGGACAGCCTCCCAACTGTCCATATCCGAGACTCGGCTATTCGAATAGTTTTTACACTCTGCAGAGGTAGCACGCTTTTCCCACATCCATCCGGTAACTCATCGTGTCAGCCACGTCCCGCCATACAAGGTGTATGCGAAGTTGAGTCACCGACCGTAGCCTGTCCTTTGCTCATGCTAGTATAGGACCCTGCCCGTATGACACTTTCCATCAACACTTAACCCAGCCCGTCAGAATCTAAGTGTGAGGACTCATAGTTCTGCCCGGCGACCCAAAGGTGGCGTCTTCTATCCTCTTCCTCCCTTCAAACTCATACCAGTCCTTCGGTATTCTCCTTTTTGAGGACCCGGTCAGGGGTAGGTCACCGAACCATCCCCTCATGGAACGGAGTCATCTCCGATGTTGCGGCATCCCATACTAATATGAGCAAATTATATGACTACGCCCTTTCCATATGTGGGTAAATGTGGTCGCACAGGGTAAGATTGGTCGTCATAGTACTAGGACACAATGTGAATTTTTCATAAACATCACCATTCTCCATTTCTTCACTTCAACACCGACATCTCGCATTCCATACCCATACAAGTATTTTCAAAGGTGTTTTGAGTAAACAATATTTTTCCCAGCCTATAGTTTGAAAAAGAATTTCCATCTAATATCTCCATATAGGGTGTCAAAATAATATACTTGTATTTTGGAAAAAAGGTTTTCAAAATTATAACTTTAGCGGCAAACACCACATAAATCACTTATGCTCTTTATAAGTAAAACATGTGAACCAAAATAGATGTATATAGATGCAAGCTCAGAGAGTAGCTTGCCTGGATCAGCAATATGCCCATGGACTTTTCCTTGTTGACCAATATAATAAATTCTCATCCTTCTTCAATAAATTCTCTCCAGAGGTCACTCCGATAGAGTCAATATCTAGCGTCGCAAACAGGGAAATAAACAACACTCAATACACCAATCAAAATCACAAGTGATACACAACAAGTAACAAACCACAGCATCAAACTAATCATTCGAGCAACAAACTAAGATCTACACTTACAAGGGCATTATACTAATCAGTAGTCTAACACTATACACATGCTAGGAACATAGATCACAAAACTATCTTAGGCAAAGATGAACAACAAGCATCTTTATTTAAACAGGAAATACTTCAGACAAAAGTTAAGCACCAATTATTCTCTGTAATTCAAAATATTTTACCAAGCTAAGGTAGAGACGTTAACAAGATACTCAAGCTAGTACTCAACTTAGAGACACCCAAGTTTAACAAGCAAGGTAAACATATTAATTACACAAACAAGTTTGGCAACCACACCACTAGACATCAATCACCACAAGCTTAACAATTAACTAACAAGTGATTAACCAAATATGCAAAACAACACATACCACTAGCACCAACATAACAACAGAAGACTAACATCATACTTATGCTAACATAACAGAGCACAAACATATTTCTAATTAAAGATAAAATAAACATTTTTCCTATTGCAGAAACTACTACAAACACACAATAATTCACCAAACACTCTCTGTAAGTCGAAATTTTATATCAAGCTAGGGCATGATAAAGGGAAACACTAGGAACCTAGCAAATTTGGATTTAGTCCAAAAATCATTTCACAAAAAACTATAAAAATCACCAAGATGCTCTCTGGTGGTTTTAGTAAAAATAATAGAACTTTTGTTTTAACTTTATTTGCATACAAGGCCAGCAGATCTGGAAAAGTATCATTTCAGGCTATCTAGAAATTTTGGTTTGTAATTTTTGGATCTATAAAACTCTAGATATTTAATTTTTAATGCAAAACATACTTTTTATAAAATTAAATCTAGACAACAGTTAAAAATGTATTTTGGCATGTAACCAGTTCTTTACGTTTAAGAAAACACATAAGTACTCTACAAAATTTGAATCACTCAATTATCTATCACAGATCTACCACAAATGAATTAAAACTACACTGCAAAATCACAGGAAACTAAAATAAGAAATAGATCTATAGAAAAAAAACCGTAATAGGGCCAGATCTAGAGCTGGGCCAAGCAGCACAGTGCTGGGCCGGCCCGCTGCGCCGCGCGCGCTGGCGAGGCGGTACGCCGCCTTCGGCTTTGCTGCTTCACGCACAGAGGCGGATGCGAGCTGGAGCTCCGGGGGCGGGAATGGTGCTCACCTAGGGCTGCTGCCAGTCATCAGAGAGGACGGGTTCGAGGTGCGGAGGGCGTGGGGATGTTGGGGTGGCAGAAGTTCATCTCGGCGAGTTCCCAGTGGACGGCGTGGTCGAGGACGTCCGCGACGGTCACGAGACGACGACGACGGCTCCGGTGCTCCTAAAAAGAAAAGGGGATGTCCATGAGATAGCTCGCAAAGAGGGGATCTCAGGGAAACGAAAATGGCGGAGGATGGTGGTCTGTGTCGCCTGCGAGCTTCTCGACAAGGCGGCGGCATCCGAGATGGAAACCTCGCGTCCCTCGCCGGCAGAGGGCGAGAGGGCTCGAGTTCTTGCACGGGGTGCCAGAGAGGTGATGAGGGAGTGGAATGGACAAGGAGGGAGGACGGGAGAGGGGCTGTGGCTTCTTATCCTTGCGGGTGCCGGTCCACGGTGCACTCTGTGCACGGAAGCGAGCAAGGAGGGCACAGGAGGGGATGGGCTGTGCCGGGCAGTGTCGTGGGGTCACGGCGAGGCTGGGGAGTGGCCAGGGCGAGGCGCACGTGCTGGGGTGCCGTGGTGGATAAGAACACCAGCGGCGTCCATCGCCATGGCGAACTCGGACTGGACGGGATCGATTTGGGGCAGATAAGGTGCATTTTCCACGTGTGGCTTCGACCAGAAGGAAGAGGGGAGGCATGGAGCACAGTGGCGAGGTCATGGCTGAGGCATGGCCTCCTTCTCCTCCTCCACTTTCGCATGGGCACAAGAGGGGAGAGAAGAGAGAGGGAGACATCAAACTCCAACAAAACGTGTCCAAAATGCTGGCACTTGTGTGGCTGCAGTGCAGGGATGTGAGGGAGAGAGAGAGTGCCAAAGTTTTACTAAGTTACCACAAATTTTTAGTCAATTAGGGTTCCTGCCCACCAGGTGTTCGACAGAATGCCTGGCTGGGATTTTTATTTTATTTTTGGTGAATTGAGTATGTGGATGTTTTTAGAATAGAGTAAGAGGGTTTGTGAATTTATCCTGGATTTTTGGTGCAAGAGAAAGATAGGGTTTTCAATATTGGGCCTAAAGGTCACAGTTTGGATTAGCTCACAAAACCATCATGGATAATTAAGCAAACAATTTCAAATCCTTTCAATCTTGATTTGATATGGAAGATGAGATGGAGTAGATGAGATATACAAAGATGCATTTCCAAAATGTTCAAGATTTGATCAAATGGTAAAGGTCTAGAAATGCTATCTGTTAACAGGGGTGAAGATAGGTCCAGAGATGTATTGGTCAAGGTTCTTCAAAATTTTGAATTAGGCAAGGTGGTATGGATGCTCATTTTGGTCACACATGACCATGAGCATGCCAGGGATTTTTCTCAAGATTTTAGAAAATATTTTTGTTCACAAAATAATTTAATAACCAGTAATAGCCTTTTTTGAAAATAGTTGAAAACAAAACAACTAACCAAGACAAATACTTTATTGAGTTATAAGAGAGTTAGAGAGTACATAATATATATTACCAAAGTAGTTTTGATAAAATCCTATTTCGAAAATATTTAACATCTCAAGATAATTAAAGGGAATAGGGCTTTGGTTCCAAAATAAATAGAAGTAGTTTTTAAGCCAAAATAAGAATGCACAAGTAATCAAAATAAGGAGGAGCTTGGATGTGTGGACTCACATTGCCAAGGCTACAATAATGATTCACACAAGCAAGTCAACTTAATCATGACAAGATGATGTTTAAAACTATCTCAACTCAACCTTTGTATTTTTGAAAAAGGTTTTGAGTAAGACAAAATATGCGGGGTAATATATTTCCCACTTGTGCTCTTTTAAAATGGAGTGATAAATAGGAGTTCACAAAATAGGAGTGGTAAACACATGCATAATATCAAGGTTGAAAAATAGATAGGAGATAGCATATAGATCTCCATATTTTTGGGAACACACAATTTTGGAAATACTTTTACTTTCTCAAGAGTGGGTATTTTGGTGGTTGCTAAACCAAGTATCGTTGAAATGGACTTGGGCCAGAAATAAGAATGGAAAAGATATATGGAATATTTTCTTGTCATGACATGATCACCAAGGTTAAATATATTTTTACTTAGGTTGGGTGCTTGGGTTAATATTTACTAGTCAAACAACTTAAACAACAAGTCACACAAAGTCAAACATAGCAATGGGAAGGAAAGCACAACCATTAGGGAAACATTTCAAAAAGTTTTTGTTGGTTCTGAATTTTGGGTCTTGTAAACTAAGTTTTTCTTAGTTCCAAAATTTGGGATGTGACAGATCTTTGATGGGAGTTTGGAAACGCTTGCTTGCAGAGAAGCTTTGATTTTGATGGCTGATGATATGCATATTCGGCCTGTTATGATTTTACCTGGGACTGCCTTCATCTCTTTCAGTTTGTTTTTGGTTTTCAGAAACGACCTGACGGTCTAAACTTGTCTGTAAACATTGCTGTTTAATGAAAGGTAGATTCAGTTTTCGGATCTGCATTTAGTTTCTTTAGAAATCAACTAGTGATTGAGCTGAACTGATAAGTGTGATTGTAATCACCTTATACTGCCACCTATAGCCCTCATAATTGACTTGAAATAGTATAGCCAGAGAGCATACAGTACACATTTCTTACGTATTGAATAGTATCATAGTCCATTCTTGCCTCCTAAATAGCTCCTTAGCAGTAGTACTATTCTCACTCTTTCATCATTTGTGTGCAGTGTGCTCTGAAATCTGAGGCATGTCTACATCCGAGGGTTCTACGAGTGTTGATTCCATGGATGCAAACATAAGTCAAGTACCACGTGTTAGAAGGTCGAAAGTTTGGGAGCATTACGAACAAGATCTGAAGGACGTAGATGGTGATCTCATGGCTGTGTGCAAATATTGTAAAGGGCAACTTCAGATGAAGTTTGGGACTACGAGTTTGAGAACCCACATTGCTGAGTCGTGCCGGTCAATTGAGGATGATTGCAGGAAGAGTTTTCTGTTGACCATGAAGAAGAAACAATCCGAGGGCCTGTTTGTGTTTGATCCAAAAGTATGCCGTGAGCTTATGGTCAAGTTTTGCATCCATGCTGAGATCCCCTTCCTTAAGTTCGAAGATCCTTACCTTCAGCCATGGATTGACTCAATGCAGCCATCATTTCAAATCAAGGGTCGTCACACGATTCGCGATGATGCAATGAAGATGTATCAAGGAATGAAGAAAGAGCTTGAAGTTGAGCTACAGAATTTGGATTCTCGCATTTGCTTAACATCCGATATGTGGACTTCTTCACAGAGCTTGGGTTACATGACCATCACTGCACATTTCATAAATTCCCTAGCTATTCTTGCCTCCTGTAACTTATTCATTTATATTCCTTCACAGATTATTCAGAATTCATTACCTAGAATCTTAGCACTGACTAACGAATGTCGAATCACAACAGGCTGACCTGGGAGTTTGGTAGAAGTTGATGCCTGCTGATATTTTCAACTGGATGAATAGCTGGCGTTTCAAGCAGTGTTGGTTTCACCGCTATTTTACATTCTTTGAGATGCTATCAAGGCTAAATTCTAGATTGTTCTATTTGTGAGAACCATAATGTATCTTGTTACTGTGATCATCTCTGGCAGGGATGCATCTTATTTGTACTCTGTAACTTAAACTGAAAATACCTGAAAACTTGCAGAATTTCTGTTTATTATTCTTTGTTATTTGTATTATGCTAACTGAAACTGAAGACGTACGGCTCCATCCTGGGCACTTTTTCTGTGCGCCTTTCCGATAATGTTTACCTGCGAAATGTAAGGTACCAGCTCGGAACTGTACAGGCAGGGGCGATCGATATTTTGCAAGCTAACAGCTCGGAACGGTACAATGCAGGGGCGATCGAGGCGAGTATGAAATGGTTATGTACTGGGTTCGAACCCACAGGTACGTATTGGGTTTAGATAGGTTCGAGTGTAAAACCTGGTGGGTTCAGGTTTAGTTGGGCTGAAAATGACATGTAATGGGTTCAGTTTGGGTTAGGGTGAGGGAGTGGGCTGTACGAGTATGGTTGAGTTACGGTTGAAGTATGAAACCATTCTCACATTGTCTATGCTTGAAGGGATATGCACGCGTGCATTCTAGTCGTCAAATATCACACACTTTGCTAATCCATATTCTCCCTTTGCGAAGTTTCACCTGCTTCGCACTAATGGCAGATTTTATATGTGACCGAGGAACCTCTCCCTCCCCTGTCGTGGAAACAGAGGCTAGAGGCCTGCACCGGGACGTCAAGTCGGCCAACATCCTCCTGGACGAAACGTTCATGGCCAAGGTCGCCGACTTCAGGCTGTCCAAGAACGGGTCGGAGCTGGACAAGACGCACGTCAGCACCAAGGTGAACGACAGCTTCGGGTACCTCGACCCGGAGTACTTCCGGCTGCAGAAGCTGACGGAGAAGTCGGACGTGTATGCGTTCGGCGTGGTTCTGCTCGAGGCGCTCTGCGCCCGCCTGGTCATCGACCCGACGCTGTCGCGGGAGATGGTGTGCCTGGCGGAGTGGGCGATGAAGCAGCTCAATAAGGGCAAGCTCGACCAAATCGTCGACCGGAGGATCCCCGGGACGATACGGCCGGAGTCGCTCAAGAAGTTGGCGGGCACGGCGGAGAAGTGTCTCGCAGAGTTCGCGCTGCAGCTGCAGGTCGGGTCGTCGGACGGATCAGATAACGAGATGCCGGTGTTGCCGCCCGTGGCCGGGGCAACGCCCCAGGTTCAGCGTAGCCAGTCAACCGCTAGCGTCGAGACTGAGAATGGCATGGCCACCGACTGGGTGACCTCGAAGAAATGTCCTTGAGTGGAGTATTCTCCAAGATGATCAAGAGCGACGAGGTTAGGTGAAGCCATATATGTCTTTGTTCCCATGCGGACATGTATATGAATCTTGATTCTGCAGTATGTACATGACAAACGATGTAAACTCTTTAGCGTAGAGGTAGGTTACTATACCAAAGATCAGAAATTTAGGTGAATAAGGCAGCGACCCGCAATTTCTCAAGTACTGCAGGTATCCAGTACCATTGAAGCACGATGAAAATCATAACTCCAACTGCCAAACTTCATACCTTCATCTCTGAACATTCATGCGACAAGTTCAGACGACATAGCTATATCATAACTCTTTTGACAACTACAGGATACTAAGGGTGTGTTGGTTGAGCTGTAGATTCCTGAAAATCAGCTGTGGGGAATCTGCTGTGGAAAATCTGCTGTGAGAAATCTGCTGTGGGAAAGCTGGAAGCTGTTTGGTTGTAACAACTGCCAACTGTGAATTCGATACGAAATCTGTAATGACCCTTCGCGTCTCCACCATCTCCACCCACTCCCTCTCCCTCTCGATTTTCTCCCAAAGTTTCGCCAGTAGATCCGGAATCTGGTGGAATCTGGGGTCGGACCAACTTCCAGTTTGCACTGCAGGAATCTGCTGCTTCCCAGAATCTGCTTCCGGCCTGGGAACCCTTTGGTTCAGATTCCAGCTTCCAGGCAGTGAATCTGCCTCAGGAATCCCAACCAAACACAGCCTAAGAACTTTAAAGCACTTCACAGGTCCAAAGTGCATAAGCCGCTACTGCAAGTTCAGAAACTAAGTGCATCCCAAAATAGGACCGAATACTTCGATAGATCACTTCATAGGCATCAAGAGCAAAAGCAAAACTTCAATAATCTTGGTCCAGAGTCTTCCAAAGCAACTTCATGATCAGCCTCTCTTGTTTTCTTCATCTACAGACAGGAGCAGATGTATAAGCTCCATAGAATCAACAACAAAAAAGATTCTTCCGTAGACAGATAGATGATTTATTCAATCAAGGAGGATATGGATGACTAAGCACTGAATATGGTTGGAACTAAGTACATGAGGTAGCGTTCAGCCATAAAGGGCACCAAGTACCGATGCAAAGATGCATCTCGTACTGCATTTCATGGTTGGAGCTAGCACATGAAGTAACTTCAGTTTCAGATTACAGGTTACGGATATAAAAATTAACAGGGCTATAGATAGCTGTACTAAAATATACAGTACCTTCTTGTAGGTCATCAGTTAAAACATAAAAACAAAACTCAAGAGTCATATGTAACTGGTACAAAACGTCCATGCCTTTTCAAAATTACTTCTCACTAATTAGTTGATACAAGTGCTCTCGTCTAAGCTCCCTAATTCTAAGCTTCTCAATTTTCAAGCATTTCCTTTTATAAGCTAATGCAAATAATGACCATACGTAAGATTTTTAAAATGAAACTAAATCAATTAAACTTTCTAATTAAGCTGAGTAGAAATTTGCAAATCAGACCAACCTAAAAATGCCACCTTAAAAGACAGTGTCATGTTTGCTTATAATATGAACAGTGTTCATGCTAGTTCAGATGGTTCAAATTAATCAACATGGATGCTGCAAATTATATCAACAAGAAACATAGATGAAAAATCACCGGGAAACAAATATGGCAAGTCATCTAACAAAAGTTAGATCTCGCAGCAAAATCTGGTTACCGTTGAATCAATTTGGCATATGACCATAGAATCTCCGCAATACCAGGTTAGACACTCCTGAATATGTAAGGTGAACACAAATGGTATTTTTTTAATATAAGGATCGACTCTTTTAGTTGCAACATCTGGAGATGGTAATTATAACATAAACCACTGATTAAGAGTCGCTAGACTAATCTAGGTTATTCATCGACTATTCTTCGCCATTATAGGTTTTTTAGTTGAACGACTCATGAAAAGGTCCACTTGACAGGTTTTCGTTAGAGCATAAGTTTCTGTCAGCGTATGCCCTTCTAACAGGCTCCACAACAAGCCGCTTCTAACAGGCTACCGCCGCCGCTCCTGGCACTGTTGCTGCTCTACTCCACTCCCATGCCTTATTGTAGTATACTAGCATTACAGTTTAGTACTATGGTATTTTGTAGTAGCTACTGCTCGATTATAAGTCGTCAAGCACTAGTGGCGACAAGTCTATGAATCAGTACCATGGGAACTCAGCTCAACTGGTTGAGTTGTATTGCTTGACATAACCCAACAGCATGACTGAAATCTAATCAATAGCTAATATACCATATTATAACAGGAGAACAAATGGTCAACCTAACAAAATCAATCTGCAGTATTCCTTTTAGTGAACACTTAATGCACTTAAACTTACTACAGACGAATAATCTACTGAAACTTCTGGTGTAATTAAAATAAGGTGAAACCATATCTCAATAGGAGCATCAGTCATGAGATGCTTCATCCATCTCATGTCCTATGCCTTTATTCCAGTTGTTAAAAATTCACTGCCCTGACTACCTGCACAAAAGTACACTGGGTATGTGTCCAACCAAACTTCTACATCATCTGCATCTACCTAATCTCTCTATACTTCTTTAAGTTGGGTGAAATTTTGATTGGAGACACATAAAGCTAGACTTACTTGCAGTACAATGCAAAGAAGTAGGATAGTTTGATTGCTTCAAATTTCAAAAGTGACATTCAGATTTGTAAAGCACATTAACTTAGTTCAGTTAATCTTGCATATATCACCACGAGAAAACATAGTAACACAAGTCTGAGAAGAAAGATATACCACGTAAATGGTTCAGTTCAGCAGTCCTATAAATATGTTGGCAACCTCCTTCTTAGTGTCAGCTCGGCGTATATCCATCTTCATCTCAGCTACTCTTTGCTTCTTGATCTTGGCTTCAAGAGCAGAAGCCTTATCATCAGCAATGAACTTGAATGCTCTCTTTAGTGTCTCCCCACATGGATGCTGGGCCTGGATACTCTCCACATAAGAGGCAAGGTTGGGGTACAAGTTCTGTAATTCATCCAACCCTTTGCCCATGTTAGGATCTGTGTCCATTTTCTCTTCATGAGTATCAGTAGTGGCAGCCTCCTTTGGTCCGAGGCTCTCAGCATCTCCATTTTTTCCCTCTTTCTCAGGCTTTTCACTCTTGCTCCTAACCGAAGTGCCACCATTTTGAGTGGCAGCATTGGAGGTCTCCTTTGCAGTGTCAGCTGCTTTTGCATCGCCTTCTAATTCCCCCTTCTGATTTCCCCGTTTCTTACTCTTAACAGGAGTATCAGTAGTGGCAGCCTCCTTTGCCTTCTCTTTGTTAATCTGCCCCTTGTTGCTCTTTGAGGAAGCAGCATCATTTTGAGATATGGTGAGTGCTGCAGCAACCTCCTTTGCACTTTTTCCCCAGACCGCCTCCGAGAGATTGAACTTCCGGAGGTCATCCTCATTACCTGGCAGGGTACCTGCAGTGGCTGCTTTCTCATGTCGCTGCTTAAGACTCCGAACCTTCTCATACATCTCCGTATAACTGCAATTCTTCCTTTCAAGACTGTCACCAACAGCAGCAATAAGTTGAGCAGCACTAGGCTGTGTGCCATGAGCCTTGACGTGACTGACAATAGCCTCCAGGATCTTTATCTCGTCCTCAATTGTCCAGCGTCGTACTGTGGGCTTCTTGCCCCCCTTGCTGGAGGCACTGGGCTCAGAAGGAACGTCGGCCTTGGGTTTCTTGGCCTTACCACCAGACAGACTGGACTCAGCGGCCTGCCTCTTCTTCCCGGCCTCGGCCTTGTGTTTCTTGCCGTGCGCCTTCTTCTGGATGATGGGCTCTGGGGTCTCCGACGAGCTGCCGTCCTCCGCCGACGAGGAGGGGACGACCTCACGCAGGTTGAAGGCATAGGCGTCAGCTTTCGAGTCGGAGGACTCCTCCTCGCCTCCATCCGATGAATCGGCATTGGGCTCAGAAGGAGTCGCCGCTGGCTTCTCCACATCGGCCTTGGCTTTCTTGGCCTTACCACCGGACGGAGTGGAGTCAGCGACGTGGCTCTTCTTCCCGGCCTCGGCCTTGGGTTTCTTGCCGCGCGCCTTCTTCCCGATGGGCTCTGGGCTCTCCGACGAGCTGCTGTCCTCCTCCTCGTCGGCGGCGGCGCCGGATTCCGACGGCTTGGCGGTGGAGGGGGCGAGCTGGAAGGCATTGGCGTCGGTTTCCGAGTCGGAGGACTCCTCCTCCTCGCCTCCATCCGATGAATCGGAGGAGGAGGGGTTTTGTGGGGCCTTTTGGGTTGCGGGGGTGGCGGCTTCCGCCTCCGCCTCGTCGTCGGAGCTGGGCTCCTCCCGCGGAGGCGTCGGCGGTGGCGGCGACGGCGACGGCATGCGGAGCTTCCTGCGGGCCATCGTCGCTAGGGTTTTGGGCGGTGGGGAGAAGAAACGGCAAGGAAATGTTGTCCACGAGTCCATCTGTAAATACTGCCCATCGTGGTCCGATATGGAAGCAAATCGTCGGACGATTCCGGTTTCCTTTTTTTTTTCTCACCGCAAATTAAGCCCAAATTTGTCTTCCATAACTGTCGCACAGAAAATTAAGCTAGCTTGTTCGGGTGAAAAGGATGACATTCTTGGCTCACGCGGTGGTATACATACATATGCATTCACTAGGACGTAGCAGTACTGTAGCACAGTAGCAGGCAGAGATCCACGTCTACTGCTGGTCAAGTAGGAGTGCTAGTACTAGTAGTATGCGCGATTTGCTGATGTTGTATATGTTGTTGAGATTTGCTACAAACAGGTAATGATTTTCAGAAATGTGCTAGAGTATAAAGGATTCATGCGTGTTTCTGTTATGTTGGATGAGTTGTGGTTTTGTTTGCAAACTGATATAGTAGGTATTTTTACGCTGTTCCATAATTAGATTGGGTTTTGTTGCATACCTTGTTTTGTTGTGCTACAATAGTGTGTGAGAAATGTTAATTTATTTCTGGTACATGTCGCAAAACAGTGCCGCATTTTTACAAAAAGGGTGCATACACAGTAAGAAAATGTTTACAATACTTGATTTTTTTGCTACCTGAACGTGTTTAAAGTGCTACAATATATTTTTACTACTCCATGAGTCCATGCCATCAGGTCCACGGTTGAGAGCAAGGGAAATTCTTTAGCGTAGAGGTAGGTTACTATACCAAAGATCAGAAGTTTAGGTGAATAAGGCAGCAACCCGCAATTTCTCAAGTACTGCAGGTATCCAGTACCATTGAAGCACGATGAAAATCATAACTCCAACTGCCAAACTTCATACCTTCATCTCTGAACATTCATGCGACAAGTTCAGACGACATAGCTATATCATAACTCTTTTGACAACTACAGGATACTAAGAACTTTAAAGCACTTCACAGGTCCAAAGTGCATAACCCGTCACTGCATGTTCAGAAACTAAGTGCATCCCAAAATAGGACCGAATACTTCAATAGATCACTTCATAGGCATCAAGAGCAAAAGCAAAACTTCAATAATCTTGGTCCAGAGTCTTCCAAAGCAACTTCATGATCAGCCTCTCTTGTTTTCTTCATCTACAGACAGGAGCAGATGTATAAGCTCCATAGAATCAACAACAACAAAAAAGATTCTTCCGTAGACAGATAGATGATTTATTCAATCAAGGAGGATATGGATGACTAAGCACTGAATATGGTTGGAACTAAGTACATGAGGTAGCGTTCAGCCATAAAGGGCACCAAGTACCAATGCAAAGATGGATCTCGTACTGCATTTCATGGTTGGAGCTAGCACATGAAGTAACTTCAGTTTCAGATTACAGGTTACGGATATAAAAATTAACAGGGCTATAGATAGCTGTACTAAAAATATACAGTACCTTCTTGTAGGTCATCAGTTAAAACATAAAAACAAAACTCAAGAGTCATATATGTAACTGGTACAAAACGTCCATGCCTTAAAAATTCACTGCCCTGACTACCTGCACAAAAGTACACTGGATATGTGTCCAACCAAACTTCTACATCATCTGCATCTACCTAATCTTTCTATACTTCTTTAAGTTGGGTGAAATTTTGATTGATAGTTTGATTGCTTCAAATTTCAAAAGTGACATTCAGATTTGTAAAGCACATTAACTTAGTTCAGTTAATCTTGCATATATCACCACGAGAAAACATAGTAACACAAGTCTGAGAAGAAAGATATACCACGTAAATGGTTTAGTTCAGCAGTCCTATAAATATGTTGGCAACCTCCTTCTTAGTGTCTGCACGGCGAATATCCATCTTCATCTCAGCTACTCTTTGCTTCTTGATCTTGGCTTCAAGAGCAGAAGCCTTATCATCAGCAATGAACTCAAATGCTCTTTTGAGTGTCTCCCCACATGGATGCTGGGCCTGGATACTCTCCACAATAGAGGCAAGGTTGGGGTACAAGTTCTGTAATTCATCCAACCTTTTGCCCATGTTAGGATCTATGTCCATTTTCTCTTCATGAGTATCAGTAGTGGCAGCCTCCTTTGGTCCGAGGCTCTCAGCATCTCCATTTTTTTCCTCTTCGTCAGGCTTTCCACTCTTGCTCCTAACCAAAGTGCCACCGTTTTGAGTGGCATTATTGGAGGTCTCCTTTGCAGTGTCAGCTGCTTTTGCACCGCCTTCTAATTCCCCCTTCTGATTTCCCTGTTTCTTACTCTTAACAGGAGTATCAGCCTGCTTTGCCTTCTTTTTGAGTATGTCCCTCTCTTTCTTCCTTTTCGTTTTGGTTTTTGCTTTGTACTTTGCACCTTGTTTTTCTGCAGGTTCACCCTCAACTTCAGATATGTCCTGAGCTGATATTTTTTTGTGCTCCTTCATTTCTGCAGGTTCACCTTCAACTTTTGGCACGGCTTGAACTGATTGCTTTTTATCCTCTTCCATCTCTGCAGGTTCGCTTGAATCAGGTTGTTCTTCTATTTCATCATCGCTGCTGCTAATACAATAAGATAATATCTTCATTATTTTTAACACCTTTTCAGAGGAAATCATATCCTACTAAAGAACTTAACATACTTAAACAGTAATGCTTGACGCACAAAACCACAATATGGGGAATTTTGAAAATCAACCAACTTCTCAATTATCTAGATACAATTTGTGTGGCAACAGCTCCAATCAGCACAGTAGCGATTAAACGAATTTCACAAGATACACTCTAACTTTAGTCCCATCAATAATGAACATGAAAATTGGATCTCGTAAATTCATTTTCAAATTAACCCTCAGCAGCACATAGAAACACCAGTGCACCACTACTTATATGTCCAGATTAAGATAGAGGCCCTACAAAAGTTCACATGTATAGCATGCCTCCAATAGGGAGAGGGGTATACAGGAACTCTAATGCAGCAATAATTACAGTTTCCCAGTTAGTCCATGTCCTAAGCACATACAAGCTACGCCCAATAAAAAGGTACTTGATAATTGAAGGCTAAGCAGAGAAATAGATTGTGCAAGTCAGAGATGACAAAATGAGGTAGATATATGCTCTACTGACAGAATCGAACTGAAATGATTACCCGTGCAAGATTTCAATAATTGTAATAGAAAAAATTATATAGCAATACCAAGTTAATACTACCTCTGTTCCAAAATGTAAGACGTTTTAATAAGCTAAAATAGCCTACTAAAACGGCTTATATATTGGAACGGAGGTAGTACAACATAAGGAGTTGCTTGCTGTCACTAACCTTTCGTTGGCATCATTTTTGGTGATATCATCAATGGCTTGTCTGATTGCATGAAAAGCTATCTTCTTAATCTGGCAATTCAGACTTAACAAAATTACAAAAGAGTGTACAAAAGAGAGCATGTAACAGTTATGAAGCTCTCAAGAGTGACATCGTATGTAATCAAGATTAGGATTAGATTAGGATTAGCATATAGATAAACAAACAGATAAATTTATATACCTCTAGCTTATCTTCATTCACCCTATGCCCTTTTGGAAGCAGGCGGAATTCTTCTGTCAGCCTCATGCACTCTTGTACATTTTCCGGAGAAACAAAGTCAAGTGCGACCTTTATACATGACTACCCAAGAACAAAGAAGCAGTTAACAGAATAGAAATGTCACAGATAATAGCAGGCATTTCTATTCAAAAGTATGGCACTAACAGCAGAGGAAAACAGCAACTGGTACCATGCATCGCATATCATACCTTCAAATTTCTGACTTGGTGGGGACATCCTGCAGGTATAAAGACAGCATCACCAAGCTTCTGTTCAAATGTCCAAGGCTCAATTCCTGCATATGGAGTGGACATAAGACCAGGAAGTAAATCACCAAGGGAAATTTGATATCTTCCTAGAGACATCATAATTCTACTGACCATATTCTTCCTTCAGCTTTCTCTTGTGCTCGTTTGTTAGGTAAAAGCACTGATCATGTATAGGATGAATAACCTGCCAAGATCAACAGTTAATCGTCATGCCAATAAGATGCCAAGCTGCATTCTAAGGTCAAACAGTCAACGGAGCTAATCACCTGCTTCACTGGTTCATAATTGTAATGCCTAAACTCCTCTGAATGCTTTATTAGATACTCTTGTAATTTGCTGACATCTTCCCGACGGAATATATCCCACAATGCACCACCCTCTGGCTGGTTATCTTCTACAGACGGGACACTACGGTTTTTGGGCTCAAGAGATATGGAAACTCCATGCACCTCGTCTTCTGTGGTTGTTTCCTTTTTTTTCTTTGATGCATTAGAAGAATGTCGGCCAGGTTGCCTTCCACGTTTTTTACGACCAGTGGGTTCAGAAGTTTCTTCAGTATTATCTGGAGATTCACTTTTATCTTCATTGCTGGAACCACAATCAACCTTATCCTTCTCATTAACCATGTCTTCCTTTATGGTCAAACTCTTTTTCTTCTTCTCAATTGCTCTAATCCTTTCTGCTTTGAGCTTTATTACATCAGTATGTGTTAGGATGTTGACCTGTTTACATAATAGGAAACAAGATATCATTCGCAGTGAAGTTATGCGGCAAATAGACTTTTACAATCTGGAGTAGTGGTGGGCGCACAAGGTGCAAACACACAGACCAAGGTTTGAGTCTCACTGCTACCTTAATTCCTCTTACCTCTTTTTGGAAAGAACATGAAAATGATACAATAAGTAATTCGGACTCAAATTGAACTGGATAGATGCTAATCATAAATTGTACATATATGGTCAGGAAGCATAAGAAATATAAATTGATTTACCGCATCAGACATGTCACAATGAAGCTTGGTGACAGAATCACCAATTCCTAATTCCTGGGTAACGCCATACGCGATGTAAGTTTTCGGACCAAGGTCTGGCTTTATAACTTTTTTAGGAAGCTTCACAGCCAGATTAAGAGGACCAGATTTGTGATCGGTATATTCACGAAATGGCAAAGCAGACATGAACTCAGCACCGTGTCGTGGAAGTCGCTCCTCAAATGAGGAGTGTTGTGGCCAATCTTTAAGCTTTAGTAACATGGGCAAACCCTCTGGACCAATAACTCCACGGGAATATCCATTAAAAAAGAAGTGTGTGTTTACTTCAACCTGCATTTCAGTTCAACAAGTCGTGTTAAGAATTTTTCATATCAAAATAAAAATGATCTATATGCTAAGTGCAACATATGAAATCAATTTCAGGAGAGGCAACCATATAACTCCCATGCTTAACCCATATGGAAAATACACCAAACACTTGGGACTTGCCTGCCACTAAAAACGCATGCTGGTATGCTGGCAGTAACTAAAGTTATATTTACATAAGTTCTGTTAACCTAAATTCTTATCTTTCAACAAGCACACTAACTGACCGTGTATTATACAGACATAATTAGCAAAAAAGAAACTACATTCCAATTCTCTATGTTCATGTTCATTAATTCCAATTCTCCATGTTCATCAATTCCAATTCAGACAGAAACAGAAGCACATGAATGCAGAGGATATTCTGCATCTAGTAATCTAATGAATTTACATGATCTATGCATCCAGTAACCTTGACATCAGTTTTGTCTATGCCAAAATTGTAGCAACGTTATTCTATAAGCAATAACCATCATGAGGCCAGTTACCTCAGACCACGACAGGCACTCGAGAGCTGTAACAGAGAGTCGCTCATGCTTTTTCTTGTCTCTCTTTTCTCGTAAAGCCCGCCACATAACCATTGGTTCCCAGCTCAATCCAGAAGTTAACTCAAGCACGTCTCGAACAATTACAGGCTGGCCCTTTAGCCAGTGCTCCTGGAAATGATCTAAAGCTCCATTTTGAACATCTCTAGCATTCGGGCAATATATGTAGTTGTCACTCGAGTTCTCTCTACAAGCCAATTTCTGGGAGATTCCATTGCTCACATCACCAGAATCGGTAAAGCAGGAACATTTTGAGCCTTCCACCTCCAGCATTCCTTCATTGTTAAGTGAACTCGCCTTCTCCAGTAAACCAGAAATAGCATTTTCCTCCAACAATGACTTAAGTTCAAGAACAGAATTTCCACAGCCACCAAATGCATTTGGCGGGCAAGGTATGCTTCCATCACTATTTACCCTCCATTGTACTGAACCAGGAGCACTACCCTCAACAGGAACTACAGTGTCCATCAACTCGTCATTTTGGCCATCAGAAAGCTTTTGACTTGCAACATTATCTTGACTAATTCCCAGTAGCAAATCTTCTGTACCTTCTACACCAGGTTGTGTAAGGATTATGTCATCCGCAGCAGCACAGCCAGGACTAAGTCCATGACGAAGCTCCCGGGCAGTTGAGGCAGAGATCATAGGAACATTTGTTGCAGCTTCTGTGGAAGTCAACTATAGATGTCCGGCAGTTGTCACTGTCCCAAAGTAAACTACCAATTAGACACTCGAAAGCAACAATAATTTGCACACATCCAAAGTGAAGCAAGACTAACCAGTATATCCGCTCATTTAGTTTGAAGTCAGCCTGAGGTATCTTTAAATTGCATGCATCAATGCCTGCTACAAAAGGAACATTAAGACCGGCAGAGCGAATGTAGTAGTGACTGGATTTATTCCTAAATAGATGATAGGACCATTCTGGCACGCATGCAGTCAAAAATTAAATTTTGGATAGTTCGTAAACACAGGTATGTTTTGATTTTGCCTCACTTATATGGTACTGGTATATTTTTTCAGTATCAAGTTCAGAACTTCAGATCAACAGAAAAAGAGTACTGATCAATGGGATTTTTTCTGCAGAAAGACAACCATAACAACGAAGTAATGGACAGGGCAACAATGACTAATTAACAATCATGTTCCTAAGCTGGAAATTCGAAAGGTGGGATTTCAACAACCCAACAGTAATAATACCTTTAATTGCTCCCTCAATGTTTTTTTCTTTCATCTGCTCATGGTGCAAATCTTTCAACCATGGGAGCAAATAGTGTGCAATCTGATGTGAGCATTTAATTTTATCTTCATCAGAAACTTTCCACTTGTCAACCTGTCAAACAATTAAGAGGGAACAAACAACCAATTTAGGTTTGTGTCCTTATTCTCAGTGACTAATAAGAGGGAACAAACACCTGCCAGCCTCGTCACCCTCAAAAAGTGAGCTTTTTATTACACTACACTACAGAGGATAAACACAAATCCAAAGCAAAACCAATGTTTGCTTTACGGATTATGCAAGTTTACCTAAACAAGAGTATGAACAAAATGCAGCCAAGAAACAAATAAGATATGAAGCCCGAAATATGAGGCATACCTTCTTTATTATATTTTTCCGTAGACAAGTCTTGCAGTTGCAGTTATTGCGACAAAATGGACAACTATTAACAAAGTCATCTTCTGTTAAATGTGGATACCTGTTCATATCATGCCACAAACACGAGTCATGCCATTTTGTTAGCAAACACGTCATTTTATTGTAAATTGATATTTATGTGCTAGCATGGTGACCGAACGATGAGTACTACAACATAAGAGATTGAAAAAACACAGGCGCTATAACTCTCCAAAAACAGGCAGGCAATTGCAACAAAACAAGCTGACCAACACGAATACTTTAATTGGGCACCAACCAGCGAGTTATGCATAGCATGCAGTATCTCCTCGTATACTTTGTGCAGCCTAGACAACGCACAGTTCTTCCGTTGTCATTCCTCTGGCATTGATGACACATGTTTGAAGTTCCATCTCTCTTTTGTGTATCCTGCAAGTCCAGCAACAAACAAACATATTATGTGTGTACATACCAGAAAGGTTGAGGCTACGAAGTGAGCAGGTACTCAGAAATGTAAGTGCTTCTTATATGACATATATTTCATTGGTAGCTTGAATAATTGTTTCGAGACTATATATGCCAATTGTGATTTTTATTTACATAAATACAAAGCAAATAAAGTTGGAATATGCATGTGTCTAATATAGGAAGAATGCACTAATAATTTAACATTCTTATGAATAAAGCACAAACTACATAAGCACAGACAGTCCTAGCACCTCATCAATCACTCATGAATCCATATAACTGAAAATATGGTAGTATCAACCAGAAAAGTAAAAGCCTCCACCTTAGGTGTGATATCTACCACCGGAGCAGTCGGCCTCTTCCTAAGTTGAGAGGCCCGAGGCTCAAGAGAAGAGGGGTCAGCAACAGTATTCCTCCTACGCTTTCTTGTGGGTCTTTGTTTTTCAGTTCCCTCTTCTGTGTTGTTCGCCTGGAATTGAGAAATCCAGCACAAGTGAAAAATGATAAGGAAGAATGGACAAACAATTTAGCATTTCCTTATGAATAAAGCACAAACTACATAAGCACAGACAGTCCTAACGACTCATCAATCACTCATGAATCCATATAACTGAAGAGATGGTAGTATCAACAAGAAAAGTAAGAGCTTTCACCTCTTCCACCTTAGGCGTAATATCTACCACCGGAGGCCTCTTCCTAAGTCGAGAGGTCTGAGGCTCAAGAGAAGAGGGGTTAGCAACAGTATACATCCTACACTTTCTTGTGGGTCTTCGTTTTCCAGTTCTCTCTTCTGTGTAGTTCTCCTGGAGCTGAGAGAATCCAACACACGAGTGAAAAATGATAAGGATTATTGTTTTCTAAAGTAACTCACAGAACTAAACTGAAGGGGAAAAAATGACCTCAGCAGAAGCCTGCAGCATCTCTACCTTGCCATTCATCACACCGTTTTTCTCCTGCCACCAGAACCAGCAAACATTAAGTATTTCTGAAACATCATTCATTGCAAGCTCTTTTCAAGAAGATAAACAAGGGAATAAAGAACCGAAGAGGAGAAGAATCGATTGGTTCCAAACAACACGGAAGAAAAAAGAGCACAAAAATTGCAAATGTGAACCTCGCAAAAAACAACAAATTCCCATTCTACCTCTCGCACGCAATCATTGAAGACATAATCGAACACCAGAAAACCATTGGGACAGGTACCACGGGAGGGTCCATTCATTTCCATGGTGGAAACAAAATTGGGAGGCAACTTGCAGCTCTAGGGACTAGAGCGCAGATCTAATTAGTTAGTGTCTTGGTTACCTCGGCGGCGGCTGTAGTCTTGGGCCCCTGTTCCAGTCCCTGTTCGCATCCAAGGCTGCGTCCGCGCCTGCCTCCCCTCTGAAACACAAGAGTTAAACATGGTACGTATTTTCCTTTTTGAAAAGAAAAAACAACAAAAATTAATGCAAGAAAAGATAATGACCTTGGCAGGAGCATGCAGCCTCTCTTCCTTTTCCTTTTCCGCATCGTTCTCCTGCAACCCATGGCCACCAACCTTGAATTTTGGAAAGCTCAGTGTAAGCTCTTTCAGAAGAAAAGGTTCGTGTAAGGAAAAACGAGCAGCGAAGTACTGACATTTGTAGAAGCCTCCAGTATCTCATCCTTGACTTTCTGCTCATCGTTATCCTACCACCACAATCAAATTAGCATTAAGCATTTTCTAAAAAGATTGTTAAACAAGATAAACGACTGCAACACAGGGATAGAAATTCATGGAGCAATTGCCAAGTGATGACGCTTAAATCTCATACATTCCAATAGCATGCTGCCGAGAACAAAGGAAGAAATACCAAAACCAAGGATAGGATATTGGACCCCTGAATTTAATTCTTACAACTAAAGCGTCCTGAAGCATTGTTCAATTCCGAACAACACAGAAGGAAAGCAAAACTATTGCAAATGCCAACCTCCCAAAACCCAACCAAACCCCATTTCTACCTCTCCAACCCAACCGTTGCTAAGAAAATCAAATAGTCTGATCATACTCATGGTGGTTGCGAAGTGAAAGGGCGACAAGCAAGCTCAGGGCGGAGCAGATTTAATTAGTTAGTTCCTGGGCAGGTTACCTCAGTGTCACGAGACTTAAGCGGTTTCCTCCGTCCATGCATGCCTCCCTTCTGCAACACAGGAGTGAAAATTGATGAGTGCTTTCCTTTTGTAAGAGAATCCACAAAACTTCATGCCATAACAAACAATGACCTTGTCAGAAACCTGTGGCAACTCTTCCTGTTCACCCTTCTTCTCACCGTTTTCCTGCCACCACGACGAAATAACCATAAAGCATTTCAGAAAGCTCAGCTGGAGCCCTATCAAAAGAAAAAAATGCAGACGCTAAAACAGAACACGGGGAGGGAGATAACAACCTCGGCAGAAGCCTGTGGCATCCCCACGTCTTCACCCATCTCCTCACCGTTCTCCTGCCACCACAACCAAACGAGCGTCAAGTATTTGGCAAAACCCAACAAATCACCATTTAAACCTCTCGGGTACAGCCATTAAAGAAACAATCGAACACAGCGGGAGGACTATGGGAACAGGTCCCGGAGAGTTCCCATGGTGGTAGCAAAGCGAGAGGCAACTAGCAGCCCAACATGGAGCAGGCATAAGTAGTAAGTTACCTTGGTGGCAGCTGGAGCCTTTGGCAGCCTCCCTCGACCACGCTTGGCAGCTGGAATCTTGGGCAGCCTCCTCCTCGTCGGCGGCGGCGGGAATCGGCGGGGAGGGCGAGCGGGAGGTCCGTGTGTGACGGGACGAGACGGGCGATGCGGGGGGGGCCGGCTTGCGACACGAAGCGGCGCTCGGTATGGGCGCTCGAAAAGGAGGAGAATAAATGTTGAGAGGAATAAAATCCTAGTTTAATCTGTTATCTGGTATGGCCGGATCTCCACTCGCCCCCTCCAAAACGTGTCCGGATTTGAACTGGCGCAACTTGTTTGGAGGCGCGCCCTCTCCCCACTCGCCGCTCTCAAATAGACACCCTTCAAATTGTGAAACTTGAGCAAAGTCGCGACAACATAAATTAAAAGTCTCCACCACATAAATTCATAGGCCACACAAGTTCAAAGTCTAGCCAACACAAAAAAAGAGGCGCATGATGCACGACGCACTCATGATGCGCGCGAACGAAATCAGGCGGTCATGTCGATGTTGCCGTCGAGGAAGCCCTCGCGGGGGTGTCGTCCAGGAAGCCCTCGCCATTGGTCTCGCCGCCTGGAGCCGCCAGTGTCGTCGTGGGCGCAGAGGATGCCGTGGCTAGCGTCGAGGATGTCGTCGCAGAGGAGGGTGCAAGGACCATCTCTTGGAAGATGGCCGAGCGCAGCAGATCGCATGCCGCCCTCGCCTGTGGATCCAGGGACGAGACGTCGGCCGTGAGGATCATGAAATCCTCGCGCCGTTTCTTGGAAGCGACCTTGGTCTTCTCGAGCTCCAACTTGATGTCCGTCTTCCCCATCAACATTGCCCATCTTGCATCATTGGCGGCGCGCCTGTCGTTGGAGTTCTTGGAGACGTCGGCGGCCAACATGGCGGCGAGGACGGCGGGAGAGGAGGGGGGAAATGGCAGATCTGGGAAAAACGGCGGGAGGGGAAAGGAAATAGAGGGCGAGTTTGGCGCGCATTTCTCCTCTCTCGCTGACCGGGCGGCCCCACGGCGCGTTTCATTTCGTCCGGCGCTACCACCACGGCCCCTAGAGAAGGGGGTTGGGCCGGTAGCGTCGGACGAAATTTGGGGCCTGCCCGGACGAAATGGGCCTTTGGGGGGCGCGAGTGGAAGCCGTTTTTCGCTCGGCGCGCCCCAAAGGCCTTTGGGGGGCTTTGAGGGTGGTTGATACGTCCAAAACATATCTACTTTACCGAACACTTTTGTTATTGTTTTACCTCTAATTTGTGTGATTTGAATGTAACTAACACGGACTGACGCTGTTTTCAGTAGAATTGCCCTAGTGTCTTGTTTTTGTGCAGAAAGTCAAAGTTTCGGGAAAATTCCCGAAAAATCACAGAAGTCCTATTTTTCAAAAAGACCCACGGAGCCAGAAGACGAAGCGGAGACGAAGCACACGGGCTCCACACCATCTCTCGGCGCGGGCAGAGGTGGGTCGCGCCCTAGGATGGTGTGGGCGCCTCGTGTGGCCCCCGACGCCGCCCTCTGAACTACTTATTCCCTATGCCCTAAAACGCTCGAAACACCAGACGCTTTTCCCAAAAACACTCCAGAGATTCGCCGCCACCGAAAACCCTAGTTCGGGGATCAGAAACTCCGTTCTGGCACCTTGCCGGCACGGGGATTTGGAGGAGATCATCGCCATCATCATCACCGCCGCCTCTCCATCAACTATCCATGATTCCCCCATCCATGTGTGAGTAATCCCCCGCTGTAGGCTGAAGGGGTGGTAGGGTTTGGATGAGATCGTTCATGTAATAGATGTAAGATTGTTAGGGCATGGTGCCTAGTATCCATTGTTAGTACTATATGTCGTTGTTGCAACTTGATATACTTAATGCTTGTCACTTAGGGACCGAGTGCAATGATTTTAGATCCGAACATGTTATTGTTTCATGAGTATAACTATTGTTTTAGATCATATTGATGCATGTAAAATGCATACATGAACTTTGCATTATATTACTTATATTCCAATCATATTTGCATCATATAAGGATTATATCATTGTTTTATATTGATTTTGGGAATATTTCATAGTTTCCCTATTTTTCTGGCATTAACCCTGCACTGGCAGAAAACCCTATTTTCTATATTTTGATGTTTCAGGGACCCAAACGACGTCCAAATGACCTGATATTTCACGGGCATCAGTTTTTGGAAGGAACGAAGTGTAGGAGCGAAGGAAGCAAACAAATGGAGACCCGAGGGCCAAAAGAGGTGGCCCACGCGGCCAGATTCCTTGGCCGCGTGGGACCCCCTAACTTGGGCCTCGAGCCTCCGATGTCGTCGATCTTCGTCCCCGTGCCTCCGTCTTGACCTAAAAATGACTATAAAAATAGTCCCCCGACGGCTTTCGGATGAGAGCGCCGCAGAAAGACAGAAACCACGAAACAGAGACCTGGAGTTGCATATTGGAGGGGGAAACTCCGGCGGGGCGCCGCCGGCGTGATCTCCATCCTCTCCAACGGCTTCTCCACCGTCTCCATGATGAAGAGGGAGTAGTCCACCCCTGGACTCTGGGTTTGTGAAAGTAACTTATGTATCTCTCCTCTCTTTGAGCTTCACTAATTAGCACCGTATGAGCTGCTGAACATGATTACGGTCATCTATGTAATACCTTTGTGGTGGATCTTTTTATGAGTTAATATATGTTTGAGATTGCAATAGTTTTGTTTCAGTTATGAAAGTAGATGCATATTATGTACCCCGTTCTTATTTACTTGTTCTGATCAAACTTGTGTATGAGAGCGTGTGAGGGGGAACGTGTGCATTAGATGGAGTAACGGGGGTGGCTAGTGCGGTGAAAGTGACAGAAGTTCCGCGATCCACTTGGGTACTTTACCTTACTTTGTTGCCTCACTAGGGATAAAGAAAAATACCTTCCTACCGGAGATGTGGGTGTGACCTTGCCACTACTCCATGACTAGATCTAGCAAGTTCTTATTTTAACTTCATGTCATAGAACTTAATGCTATACTCTGATTTATCTTAATACTAGGATGGCTCGATTTAATTCCCATCTTAGTGGAGTATAAGAGAGATTAATAAACAAAAGATCTCTATGTTAGGACGTGATGCCCATATAATTAGTAACTTGTCATGAAACCTTTTTGTTGCAATCTAATATGTCAATTCTAGTGTTCCATTATCTTCCACTTTATTAAAGAGAGAGTGCATTTGTGAAACCATGAACCCCGGTCCATTTTTAATCATAAGAAACACCTTTCCAACAACTTTTAAGCATTTTCCATTTTCTGCCATTTAAAAATCCGAAAATACAAAAACACTTTTACATCTTGCATTCACAATACAAAACCCAAAAATATCATCCATCATTGTTTCCACCATCCTTGCATATTTATTTATCATCATTGCATATTTATTTATTGTTTTGCATTCAATTATCTTTTTCATATCATACTCACACCTTGTGCTTGACAACCACTTGGCGGGGTTGAGAGCACAAAACAATTTACTTTGTTTTGTAGGTTTTCAAGAGAAGGATAAGGAGATAAATCTTTCATTACTGGTTCCCCGAGAGTTCGATATTAAACCCTCGAGTCATCCCTCGTGGGGAAAACAGTCTTTCCTATACTATACACTCTGCACTTGGAGTCTGAACCTAACCCATGTTCTGTTGACGCAGGTAACTACGTCATCGGGTATCAAGACGTTTTCTGGCGCCGTTGCCGGGGAATCATTGCTGTAAAGATTTATCCAACTAGTTTCAAGCCACGCACCACACTTTCTGGTTATGTTGCCTAAGGACTAGTAGAAGAGTATCTCACAACAAAGTCAACTTCATCACCAACTTGTGCAAACACCTAAGCTTGGGGAGGTTGCACCTACGTGAGCATCATCTTATCCATCTTTACCTTCAAATCATTTTATTTTGTTTTGTTATTGTCTTGCATATTTCGGTTTGCATATTTTATTTTCAGTTTTGCATTTTGTGTTGCATTTGTTATTTCGGTTTGCATTGTTTAGTATCATTTTATTTTCAGTTTTGTATAAAAAATTAAAAACACATAAAAACTTGCAATCATGATTCTTGGAAATAAAAAAAGTGAGTCCTCCATTAAGTTCCACTTCTAATTTTAAGCAACATCCTGGAGAAACATTAAAAGATGCTTGGGTAAGAATTAATAGGATATACTATGAAGATCCTACACCATGTGAAGATGAAAAGCTAGATCTTTATTTTTATTATGGAATAGATCCTTGGTATCAAAATGCTTTAGATGGGGCTACAGGTGGAAGTTTTGTCTTGTCAACACCATCTTGTGCAGCCATGACACTTAGAAGAATTTTTGGTAACTTTGTGGGTAGTAAGAAAAAGGTGGAGGATACCACAGTAGCACTTGCATTATCTAAAGATAAATTTGAAGCCAATTAGAGAAACTACCAAATAAAGAGGATTTTGAACAACTAGCATCTTATTCTGAAAACATTATTCCTAGGATAGACAATGAATTAGTTAATGTTATGCATAAACTAAGATTATGTGAGAGAGAATTTCTTGAAAAAGATGTTTACCTCAACAGAATTGAGGAAAAGTTGGTTCGTGTTAGTGATTCATTAAGGAAAGACCCATCATTTAAACATGTGAAGGAAGTTCCTGTTAAGAAACAAGTTTGGGTTAAAAAAGAGAAAAAAGTTGAGGAAGTTAAAATGCTTAGTGAAGTCAAGGAACCATTACTTGACTTAGAGAATTGTAACTTGCATGAATTAATATCTATCTTACAAAAATTTGCAAGTGATCCTTCCATTAATGTTAACCAAGCAGTTTTGGTTCTTATATTGCTAATCATGTTTTAAAAGAAAAGATTGCTAGGTACAACCAAGAAGCTATGATACCACCTAAGCTTGGGGATATATGGATTCCCAAAGTACTAGTAACCATTGGAAAAGAGACACACCATGCTATATTAGATCTAGGATCTAGTGTCTCTGTTTTATCTAAAGAATTATATGAAGTTCTTGAATTAAAGAATCTTGAAAAATGCTCTATTGAACTTGCACTTGCTGATGATTCCATTAAACATGCTTTAGGAAAAGTAAGTGATGTTATGGTAGAGTTGCATATGACATTTGTACCTGTTGATTTTCTAATCATGGATATGGGGAATAAAACCTCTAGTCCAATTATTCTTGGAAGACCTTTTCTTCGTACCACAGGTGCTATCATTGATTCAAAAGAAGGGAATGTGAAGTTTCAGTTTCCACACAAGAAGTGCATGGAACACTTCCCAAGGAAGAGGGACACATCAAAGTTCAAGCTCCCTCATGAGCTTCGTCCACAATAAATATCAAGTAAGAAGCCTAGCTACATGGCTATAAAGAAAGCGCTTTACGGGAGGCAACCCGGTTGTTTTTATTTTTGATTTTCTTTGTGTCCTCTTGCTGTAACAAGAGACTTAGTTTTTAGTTTTGTTTCTGGAATTTTTAATAAAGTGCCAAGTTTTACCTATTTTGGTTTGAAAAAGTTGTTTTTGCATTCGGAGATTTTATTCCAGCACGAATCTGTGCACGGTATGATTTTTAATTCTATTCTGTAACTCCGAATGAGCTGATATTTGAACTGTAGTTGCAACTTTTCATCCTCTGTAAGCGTGAATTTTTTCAGATTTTTTCGACATATTTAAGTAGGGTAGAAAAATGCGTTTTGCTGCTGCTGTTTTTCTGGACAGATTCTGTCCCATTTTGTTTGATGCATTCTTTGAACTTTTAACTTGAATCTTTTTTATCCAATTGAGTTTATAAGTAGGCATACAACATTATACACTTTCTGGACATTCATATGAATTTTTGTTTAAGGATTTTATGCAGCAAGCAATTCATTTGTCTATCACTACTAATGTCACCCACAGAAAAGAAATGGGAGAAACGGTGTTTTGAAGTTTTTTCACAGGGATTAGAGGAGATGCACCAAGAGCTATCCAAGGATGGTGAAGACCATAAGCTTGGGGATGTGAAGACAACCCCACTGGACCAACACACTCTCGGTTTGCACACGTCTAACTTCTGTTTTTCGATCAATGCACTTTATCGCATAAACTTGGAGCGTCTTTTATTTGCTTTTTATTTCGGTTTGATTTTTGTTTGTCTTGAGACCACCACTATCATTTATATATGAGAGAGCTACTGGAAATTTGGGTTGAATTAAGTTGGATGCTATTAAAAAGATTGGGAAAGGATGTTTGAGTTGATTCAAAAAGATACATATAGTTGCATGATTCATGTGCTTTTAATGAGTATTAATTTGCAAGTGTTTTATCAAGAGCTATCTTTTATTCATGTTTTGATGCTGAATGTTACTTTACTTTGTTTAACATGGATTGGTTAGTTCTATGGACACTTATGCATGCATTTAGACGGTCAACTTTCTCCCTCTTGCTAGCCCAAAAATTCCAACAAGTAAAAACTTGTTTTCCAACACCTTCAACCAAAGTTTTTCCAGTGAGTCCACCATATCTACCTATTAGCTTTATGCTATTCCGAGTATGTTTATCATGTTATATTGTATTATCTATACTTCTGAATTAAAATGCTTATGTTATTGATTGTTATGGGAAAAGTTGGTTAAAAGCTCTCACGAACTTGATGCACACTTTACTTTTATTGCACTTAATAAACATGAACCATTGTGATTAAAATTATGAAGTTGTGAGCTTGACAAGAGTCTTGGTTGGGAGTTAGCTCATATGTGCTGTCACATGGCAAGCTTTCAACGTGCTCTTAATTATATTTAGTTGATATCATGTACTTTTGTTTATGGATGCTTATCATGGTGCCAAATAAATGCGGAAACTTAGTAAGTTTGAGAGTTTGTATAAATGGCTAGAGAGACGCCTGGGCCGCTAACTAAGCCATGCATCATTCATGGTGGAAATTTACAGCGCACCAAAGTGAACCTTCAGTGATGCACGTCATAATAAAAAGCTATACAATAGTAAATAAAAGAGTGTGAGATTGTTCATTGTCTGTTTGTCTTGTCATTTTGACATGGGCTTGTTCCATGTCCTGAGGCAAGAGGTACCCCAGTTGACGCTCTTGATGACGCTATTATATTACTTACAATGACTTAACTTGAACTTGCTTTGTGGCCCAAGTTGAGTAACACCGTGGTGTAGGTACTCGTATTCACGGGGCATGAGGCATTCAACCCATACTTTGTCAAGCACACTACTCATATTTGCTTTCACTTTAAACTTTAACCATTCAAGATGCTATGATAGGGGTAATGAGAGCTCCACACCAATGAATACCACATTGCAAACATTAACTTAAGTAGAAGCATTTGGAAGTTAGATGAAACTTATTCATGTTTTACCTCTACTTATTATATATCTTTCCAAAGTGTCCACCTTTTATATTCAGATTTCATAAGAATACTCTATGACCATTATAGGATGTTTTTACTTTTCATTATGCATACATTTGGTCCATAGTACTTTCTTCTATGTTACACTTTGTGAATTATCATTGAACATCCTTACATTGAATATTTGATATCACTTCATAATCTATCTTGTATATTGCTATTCCTTTGAAGAATGAATCATTTGACTCTATGTAGCAATAGTAATCATCTTTGATATCCATTGATAGTATTAAAAAGCAAAGTCCATGTTAGTTTTATCACCTTCATACTCGAGGACGAGTATAGGTTAAGCTTGGGGATGTTGATGCATGTAAAATGCATACATGAACTTTGCATTATATTACTTATATTTCAATCATATTTGCATCATATAAGGGTTATATCATTGTTTTATATTGATTTTGGGAATATTTCATAGTTTCCCTA
Source organism: Poa pratensis (assembly GCA_947311845.1). Taxonomy (NCBI): domain Eukaryota; kingdom Viridiplantae; phylum Streptophyta; class Magnoliopsida; order Poales; family Poaceae; genus Poa; species Poa pratensis. The sequence continues at coordinate 36,760,545 of CAMZMU010000034.1, forward strand.
TTTTTCTGGAATTAACCCTGCACTGGCAGAAAACCCTATTTTCTATATTTTATGTTTCAGGGACCCAAACGACGTCCAAATGACCTGATAATTCACGAACATCAGTTTTTGGAAGGAACGAAGCGTAGGAGCGAAGGAAGCGAACAAACGGAAACCCGAGGGCCAAAAGAGGTGGGCCCAGGCGGCCAGATTCCTTGGCCGCATGGGACCCCCTACTTGGGCCTCGAGCCTCCGATGCCGTCGATCTTCGTCCCCGTGCCTCCGTCTTGACCTAAAAACGACTATAAAAATAGTCCCCCGACGGCTTTCGGAGGAGAGCGCCGCAGAAAGACAGAAACCATGAAACAGAGACCTGGAGTTGCAGATTGGAGGGGGAAAACTCCGGCGGGGCGCCCGGCGTGATCTCCATCCTCTCCAACGGCTTCTCCACCGTCTCCATGATGAAGAGGGAGTAGTCCACCCCTGGACTATGGGTTTGTGGAAGTAACTTATGTATCTCTCCTCTCTTTGAGCTTCACTAATTAGCACCGTATGAGCTACTGAACATGATTACGGTCATCTATGTAATACCTTTGTGGTGGATCTTTTTATGAGTTAATATATGTTTGAGATTGCAATAGTTTTGTTTCAGTTATGAAAGTAGATGCATATTATGTACCCCGTTCTTGTTTACTTGTTCTGATCAAACTTGTGTATGAGAGCGTGTGAGGGGGAACGTGTGCATTAGATGGAGTAACGGGGGGTGGCTAGTGCGGTGAAAGTGACAGAAGTTCCGCGATCCACTTGGGTACTTTACCTTACTTTGTTGCCTCACTAGGGATAAAGAAAAATACCTTGCTACCGGAGATGTGGGTGTGACCTTGCCACTACTCCATGACTAGATTTAGCAAGTTCTTATTTTAACTTCATGTCATAGAACTTAATGCTATACTCTGATTTATCTTAACTAGTCGTTAACCCGTGCATCCGCACAGACTTGTGCATCTCGCGACGTGTAGTTGCTTTACGGATATGCTTATTGTAATATTTTGACTTTGTTGGAATATTTTCAAGCGAACAATATATTAATTAAATCAATTATAATCTCCCATATGGCAAGAAAATAAGAAATGTGCTTGAGTACGTAAGTGCCAATTTTTTCCTAATAATGATATTGAATTCCACATGTATATCTTTTGTGGGGTCTGGTTTACAACTTCTTCACCACCATTTTGAAAGGCTATATGCCGAGAAAAGAACAAATGGTCTGGAGTATGTAAGCTTAAAAAGTTAGAAATATTCCTCAAGGGAATCTTTTAGTCTACATGTATACTTTTATGGGATCTACTACTTTTAAACGACCAATTTAAAAGGCTCACAAACTGGAAATAGATCTTGTTACTTAATAAATCGTTAAAGTTATAAATTACTGATAGTGAATAAGTATGTTAAAGTTATAAATTACTGATAACGGGAAAATATATTTTTTATATTTATGTATCAATTTAAAATATTGTGAGAAAATATATTAATGTGCTTAGGTATATACGTGTAAAACACAAAATTTCAAGTAAATAAGCATCTTTCATTATAATGTTTAGCTTTTCTGGGATCTACTCTATTGTTAACTAATTTTTAACAACCTACCTTAAATGTTTGGAATAGTCTATCTTCTTAATTCATAAATTAATTAGCAACCGTGACAAAATGTGTTCCAAATATTTCCATGTCTAATTTAAAATATGCCGAGAAAAAGTCAATCTGCTTTACTAAATGTGAAAACACAAATATTCCTAATAAGAAACTTTAATTATACATGTATGGCTTTTATGGGAAGGAAACTTGTTAGCAAACAATTTTAGAGGCCGTCGAACTGGTTAGCAAAAATATTAAATGGTTATGAAATTGCATGTTTTTCTTCTTAATTGTAAAATTAATAATGCTCACAAATCATATTTTGTAGGCTTTAACAGTTAGTGTCATTTATCTGCCGCCTCTAACTTTTGTACATGGCATGGAGTTACAACGTTTGTCTTTTTATCTGTGAAATACTCAAATGCCATTAGGAATAATGAAATCTACAAATTAGTTCTTGTTGTCATTAATTCATGACTATATTACTGTACTTAGGATTTAAATGGCGGTATATAGACGCAACTGTATCTTGGTAAATACATTTTGCGGTTCGTGTATTTCACCTCGTCCATGAATGCTGGTCCAAAGTGTGCGTTGTGTACTTCTATATATCTCTTCTATCCGTAGGTGTGCTAAGGAAATTTGGCAGTACTATTTGCTTTGTCTGCACATGGTTAAAACTGAAATCAGTTTTCCAATAAAAAATATCGATGCATAAAAGACTTGCTACTTTCCTAGTACCAATGAAGCGATTCTAAGAATTATGCATAAAACACACTATATGCAATGAATTTAGATCTGATGGGTGGCAATAATCTAATACGTAGTGAAAGAATTAAGAGTACCAGAAAACTATACCAATTCAGAACTAACATGCCATAGCACCTGAACTTGAAGTATACGCTTTTACGACCCCGTTTGATTTTCGCATACATGACTGATCGATGCGTAGCCCAGCAAAGAAGCCACAAATCTTGCAGGAAACCTGATTAATCTAGTAATGTGGCGGTGCAACACAGAGCAACAGATCGAGTGGAGACCTGTGGCACGGGCGATAGGAGCACCCAGCAGCTTCTCCCTACGGTTCCAACTATGGAACCGGACTGTTTATTTCAGCTGAAGGTGTAATCCACAGGTCTATGTCTGACGTCCTGATACTACATAGATGAACATGACGAAAAATGTGCAGATACCCATGCCAGCACGACCATGCTTAAATTCGCAGACTAATTCTCATCGGCTCGGGAAGATAACCATGCATCTAGGACTCTATCTAGGATTCACGTGGGCTCCAAGACAGAAACGACTGCCATCCTTTTTTTGAATTTATTCCCCTAAAAGAACACGAATTTATCAGGGGCTAATTAATGTGCAGAATACGGGATTCGAACCCATCACGCCAGATCGTCCTGGAGGGTCACGTGTGACGCGTTTGGACACAACAGCTTGAATCCGACGGCTCTTAACAGTTTATCTTTCGATCGTACGGACAAAAATCATTAATCTCCAGGATTAACGTGGAAGCTCCAATGGTGCCTCCAATTAGTAAATATAAGATACTAGGATGGCTCGATTTAATTTCCATCTTAGTGGAGTATAAGAGAGATTAATAAACTAAAGATCTCTATGTTAGGACGTGATGCCCATATAATTAGTAACTTGTCATGAAACCTTTTTGTTACAATCTAATATGTCAATTCTAGTGTTCCATTATCTACCACTTTATTAAAGAGAGAGTGCATTTGTGAAACCATGAACCCCGGTCCATTTTTAATCATAAGAAACACCTTTCCAACAACTTTTAAGCATTTTCCATTTTCTGCCATTTAAAAATCCGAAAATATAAAAACACTTTTACATCTTGCATTCACAATACAAAACCCAAAAATATCATCCATTATTGTTTCCACCATCCTTGCATATTTATTTGTCATCATCGCATATTTATTTATTTATTGTTTTGCATTCAATTATCTTTTTCATATCATACTCACACCTTGTGCTTGACAACCACTTGGTGAGGTTGAGGGCACGAAACAATTTACTTTGTTTTGTAGGTTTTCAAGAGAAGGATAAGAAGAAAAATCTTTCACTACTGGTTCCTCGAGAGTTCGATATTAAACCCTCGAGTCATCCCTCGTGGGGAAAACAGTCTTTCCTATACTATACACTTTGCACTTGGAGTCTCAACCTAACCCATATTCTATTGACGCAGGTAACTACGTCATCGGGTATCACATATCTGCAAGTTGTATACACATGTCGATGTCCGGAACCCGAGGCCCCAAAGTGACAGAAATTGGGATAACCGGAGGGGATGGTTGTGATGTGAGGATCACATGTGTTCACGGAATGTTAATGATTTGCCCAGGTGCTTTATTAAAAGGAGTGCCTTAATTACCAGTAGTTTCCCTTGAGGCCCCGCTGCAAACGGGCTGGTAGGACAATAGATGTCGTGCAAGTTTCTCATTGCGAGCACGTACGACTAAATACGGAACACATGCCTATGATTGACTAGTACTTGGATTGTGTTACGATTATTACATGAGCTATCTTATCCATGCAACGCCCGTTCATCCATCCCTATGCATACAATATTTTAACCTACTGTTTACTTCAATCACTACTGTTGTCTTTATTTCGCTGCTGCTATTATTTTACTACTGCTACTGTCATAAAATTGTTGCTACTGATAAATTGTGTCGAGCAAGTCTGTTTCCAGGTGCAGCTGAACTGACAATTCATCTGTCAAGGCTTATAAATATTCTTTGGCTCCTCTTGTGTCGAATCAATAAACTTGGGTTTTACTTCCCTCGAAGACTGTTGTGATCCCCTATACTTGTGGGTCATCAGCGGCGAGTGGAGATGCTCTTACACGGCAGAATGAACGGAACAGGGATAGAGCACACTATGAAATTATTAAGCCAACCATCGGGTATCTCGTTGTGCAATTCGCCAGCATTCGATCGGACCGGGTCAAACTGATCGGAAGGGCATTTTGGTTATTGTTTGTGGACCCAGCCCGGCAGGGGGGAAATCATCAAGCGTCAACCTAAAGCGTTGTAAAAAAAGTAAGCTCAATGTAATGGAGGGCAAATAGTCAAGTAACCAAGTAAATTAAGGAGGGCATATAATAAAAGGAGTCCCCCTAGATCTTATGCACTCCAAAATGGCTATGGGCGCTCTATCTCTACCTTGCGATTTCTTTCATTGAAGCCTACACTTGGTGTATGCTACTTGTTGTTCGATTTGCTCCATCATCTTTCTTGATGTGATTCTACATATATGTTGGCTTTGATTTGCTTTAACAGTGCAAGTACTTGATATTTCAATCTGTTCGTGTAGGTGAATGGAACTTCGAATGCCCAAGAGTATGTTGGTAGATCTCCGTTGACGACTTCTTCTCATGTTCAAGATCATGTTCCAGGGCATCAAGCATAGTTTAAAAACCGGACCGGCAATCAAACCGGTGAGGGCCTCGGTTCACGATTCACCCGGTTGGACCGCCGGTTCGCTCGGTTCAATTGCGGGTTTAAAAAAATGAAATAGAACATAAATATTAATAATCTGTTAAAAAACCAGTTCACTAAATATGTTTGTGAGCTATAAAGACACGACCATTACACGGACCAGGTGGTGATAACCCACAAGAGCAAGAGATCACTGTAGCACCTCTCAATGTGGAAGTAAGGTATCGATCCGCAGGAGCAAGAAGGAAAAGTTATCTATTCCCTACAACTAAAGTGTCACAAGTTTTAGTTGATTATGCACTAAACAAGTTTAAAGAGCAAGGTGGTTGATTTAATGGATGGAAGTTTAATGTATCAAAACAAGAATGTAAAAGTGTCCCAATCCTCTTTAATGCAAGATGACAAGACAAAGGTTTTCTCTTATAGGAACAATGGACATGGGTTCATGGGTTCACTCAATCCTCTCTCTCTCATCTATGGTGATTATCATGTTATAGATAAAGTACACACAATTGTCATGTTTTAATGGTAGCTTTTATGACGGCTATATGTCCTAAAACACATAGTTGAAAGAAATACTCATTTGTGTTGCTAGGTCACCCTCGTAAGGCTAGCGTGGTTGCTCTCACTCCCACATCATACTCTTTCTTTTTACCCCCAGATAAAGGATGTTGGGCGGTACTGTGTCACTCAATACCTACGCCGTGTCACATCGGCCATCCCGTACCTACATACATCATACTTCTTAATGGACAATATTCTAAACACTAATGCAATGATTTATATTTCGTGTGTGTGACCACATCTCTCTCATCTATCTACACTTGGTGGTGTCAATCACCTCATGAAAAGGATAAACAAGGCATTATGAATAAATCAAACCATCACATGCATCATAAAATATCTCCAAAGTATGACAAATCACAAAAGCTCCAACACAACGGTAAATGCATAACAAATCATCTCATACCACAATATTCACCACAAAGGTATTACATAGATGCCCGTAATCATGTTTAGCAGCTCATACGGTACTAATTAGTGAAGCTCAAGAGAGAGGAGAGATACATAAGTTACCACCACAAACCCAAGTCCAGGGGGTGGAGTACTCCCCCTTCATCATGGTGATGATGGTGGAGATGTTCTTGCTGTAGATGTTGATGATGAACACGCCGGAGGGGGGTGGAGCCCTCCGGAGGTGATTCTGGCGGCGTTTCCCCCCCTCCGATCTTCTCCGGCGGCAGCCTTCTGTCTCTCTGTTTCGTGGTTTTGTGTTTCTCCGCCGCCTCCTTTCCGAAGAGCCTCGGGGATAATTTTTATAGCCAGTTTTAGGTCAAGACGATGTCGGTGGAGAAAAGATCGACGGCAACGGAGCCACGAGGGCGAAGATGGTGGGTCCCACGCGGCCAGGTACAGTGGCCGCGTGGGCCCCCCTCGTTTGGCCCTCGGGCCTCCGGTTGTTCGCTTCCTTCGCCCACATGTCTTCTTCCTTCCAAATATTGACGCCCGTAAATTTGCAGGTCATTTAGACGTCGTTTGGGTCCCTGAAACATTAAAATAGAAAAATAGGATTTTCTGCCTGTGCAGGGTTAATTCCATAAAAATAGGAAATCATTAAAATATTTCCAAAATCATGATAAAACATTGATATAGCCCTTATATGATGCAAATATGATTGGAATATAAGTAATATAGTGCAAAGTTCATGTATGCATTTTACATGCATCAACATCCCCAAGCTTAACCCATGCTCGTCCTCGAGTATGAAGGTGATAAAACTAACATGGACTTTGCAATATAACACTAACAATGGATATCAAAGATGATTGCTACTGCTACATAGAGTCAAATGATTCATTCTTCAAAGGAGTAGCAATATGCAAGATAGTTTATGAAGTGATATCAAGTATTCAATGCAAGGATGTTCAATGATAGTTCACAAAGTGTAACATAGAAGATAGTAATATGGACCACATGTATGCATAATGATAAGTAAGAACATCCTACATTGGTCATAGAGTGTAGATGAAAATCTGAATATAAAAGGTGGACACTTTGGAAAGATGTATATGTGAGTAGAGGTAAAGCATGCATAAGTTTCATCTAACTTCCAAACTCTTCTACTTAAGTTAATGATTGTAATGTGGTAATCCTTGGTGTCAAGCTCTCATTCCCCTATCATAGCATCTTGAATGATTAAAGTTTAATGTGAAAGCAAATATGAGTAGTGTGCTTGACAAAGTAAAGGTTGGATGTCTCATGCCCCTTGAATACAAGTACCTACACCATGAGTTACTCAACTTGGGAAACAAAGCAAGTTCAAGTTATATATCATTGTAAGTAATAATAGTATCATCAAGAGCGTCAACTAGGGTACCTCTTGTCTCAAGATATGGATCAAGCCCATATCAAAATGACAAGACAAACAAATAAAATGAACAACCTCAGCACCCTTTTTATTTACCATTGGAATAGCTTTTTATTGTAAGGTGTATCACAGACGGTTCACCATAGTATGTAAGTAAATTTCCACCATGAATGATGCATGGCTTAGATTAGCGGCCCAGGCGTCTCTCTAACCATTTATACAAACTCATTTAAACTTGTTTCATCTCCACATTTATTTCACCATGATAGGCATCCATAGAGAAAAGTACATGATATCAACTAAATGAAGTGAAGGAGTATGTTGAAAGCTTGCCATGTGACAGCACATATGATCTAACTCCCAACCCAAGACATTTATCAAGCCACTAACATCATAATCTTAATCACAATGGGTCATGTTTTATTTATGCAATAAAAGTAAATTGTGCATCAAGTTCGTGAGAGCCATATAACCAACTTTTCCCATAACAATCAATAACATAAACATCTTCATTCAGAGGTATAGATAACACAAATAACATGATAAACATACTCGGAATAGCATAAAGCTAATAGGTAGATATGGTGGACTCACTGGAATAACTTTGGTTGAAGGTGTTAGAAACAAGTTTTTACTGTTGGAATTTTTGGGCTAGCAAGAGGGAGAAAGTTGACCATTTAAATGCATGCATGAGTGTCCATAGAACTAACTAATCCATGTTAAACAAAGTAGAATAACATTCAGCATCAAAACATGAATAAGTGATAGCTCTTGATAAAGCATTTGCAAATTATTACTCATAAACAAGCTCATGAATCATGCAACTATATGTATTATTAAGAATCAACACAAACATCCCTTTTCCCAATCTTATAATAACATCCGACATATTTCAACCCATATTTCGAGTAGCTCTCTCATACATAAATGATAATGTGGTGGTCTCACAAAATAAAAATCAAACAAAAAGACGCTCCAAGTTTATGCGATAAAGTGTTTCGATCGAAAAACAGAAGTTAGACGTGTGCAAACCGAGAGTGTGTAGGTCCAGTGGGGTTGTCTTCACATCCCCAAGCTTATGGTCTTCACCATCCTTGGATAGATCTTGGTGCATCTCCTCCAATCCCTGTGAAAAAACTTCAAAACACCGTTTCTCCCATTTTCTTTTCTGTGGGGTGCATTAGTAGTGATAAACAAATAGGTTTCTTGCTGCATATAATTCTTAAACAAAACATCAAATGAATGTCCAGAAAGTATATAATATTGTATGCCTACTCATAAACTCGATTGGATAAAAAAGATTCAAGTTAAAAGCTCAAAGCATGCATCAAACAAAATGGGGCAGAATCTGTCCAGAAAAACAGCAGCAGCAAAACGTACTTTTCTACCCTACCAAACTTTGTCGAAAAATTCCGAAAAAATTCATGCATACAGAGGATGAAAAGTTGCAACTACAGTTAAAATATGAGCTCATTCGGAGTTACATAATAGGAATTAAAAATCATACCGTGCACAGATTCGTGCAGGAATAAAATCTCCGAACGCTATAAGCAACTTTTTCAAACCAAAATGAGTAAAACTTGGCACTTTATTGAAAATTCCAGAAACTAAACTAAAAACAAAGTCTCTTATTACAGCAAGAGGACACAAAGAAAATCACACATAAAAATAACCGGGTTGCCTCCCGTAAAGCGATTTCTTTATAGCCATGTAGCTAGGCTTACTTACTTGGTACCAAGATGGTTGGAGTGAGGTGGCTTGGCATCCCCAAGCTTAAATTCTTGTACTTATTTGATATATGTAGGGTGAGCCTAGGGGTAACATCCCCAAGCTTGAGATTTTGTCCCTCTTGATCTTGTTCATCACCTTCAACTCTTCCACCGTAAAATTCTCTTTACACAAAACTCATCATAAAACTTGATTAGAGTGGTTAGTGCCTCCATAAATTAAATCCACATAGGTACAACGAAGACATATCATGAGTTGATTCTAAACATTAGCTACTGTTACTATGGTTGTGTAATGCTCCTTGATCAAAAGAACCACACAAAACACAAGTAATGAGAGCAATGCAAAATAAAGACAGAATCTGTCAAAAACTGGACAGCCCGTAAAGAGTGAATTTTTAGAGGCACTTACGTTGCTCAAATCAGAAAATTTGAACTAATGAAATGTGTAATAATAACTGAATATTGCTGTCGTAAAATTTCAGGTCAAAATTCCTTTTCTGTGATTTTTAACATTTTTCGCAGTGAAGCTTAGGAATCTGTTTTCTGGACAGCTATGATAATTTTAATGATGCTCACATAGGAATAAGAATTGAAATGCAAAAGAGAGTATCAAGAGAAAAATATGAAACACATTTAAGTCTAACCCACTTCCTATGCATTGGGATCTTGTAAGAAAATAAATCAATAAAGCACAAAGTGACTAGCATAGGAAGGCAAAGCAAGTGCAACTTCAAAATTTTCAACAAAAAGAGAGAAGACTTAATATTTTTGAGATATATGAAATCATGTCTCCCTCTCATAAAAACTTTCAGTAGCATCATTGATAAACTCAACAATATAGCTATCACATGAAACATTCTTATCATGATCCATATGCATAAAAGTATCATTACTCTCCACATAAGCATAAACAATTTCATTAGGAATAGTGGGAGTAAAACTATCACATCCATCATTGTAATCATCATATATAGGAGGCATATCATAATCACAATAAACTTTATACTCAATAGTGGGTGGACTGAAAATATCATATTCATCATCATAAATGGGAGACATAGTATCATCAAACAAGTTAAAGAACCTCCCCAAGCTTAGATGATTGCAAGATATAAAATAAGTTAAAGAAACCTTCCCAAGCTTAGTCTAGTGCACACAAGAATAGAAACTTAAGCGCTACGCTCCCGGCAACGGCGCCAGAAAAGTACTTGATAACCCCCAAGAGCAAGGGATCACTGTAGCACCTCTCAATGTGGAAGTAAGGTATCGATCCGCAGGAGCAAGAAGGAAAAGTTATCTATTCCCTACAACTAAAGTGTCACAAGTTTTAGTTGATTATGCACTAAACAAGTTTAAAGAGCAAGGTGGTTGATTTAATGGATGGAAGTTTAATGTATCAAAACAAGAATGTAAAAGTGTCCCAATCCTCTTCAATGCAAGAGGACAAGACAAAGGTTTTCTCTTATAGGAACAATGGACATGGGTTCATGGGTTCACTCAATCCTCTCTCTCTCATCTATGGTGATTATCATGTTATAGATAAAGTACACACAATTGTCATGTTTTAATGGTAGCTTTTATGACGGCTATATGTCCTAAAACACATAGTTGAAAGAAATACTCATTTGTGTTGCTAGGCCACCCTCGTAAGGCTAGCGTGGTTGCTCTCACTCCCACATCATACTCTTTCTTTTTACCCCCAGATAAAGGATGTTGGGCGGTACTGTGTCACTCAATACCTACGCCGTGTCACATCGGCCATCCCGTACCTACATACATCATACTTCTTAATGGACAATATTCTAAACACTAATGTAATTATTTATATTTCGTGTGTGTGACCACATCTCTCTCATCTATCTACACTTGGTGGTGTCAATCACCTCATGACAAGGATAAACAAGGCATTATGAATAAATCAAACCATCACATGCATCATAAAATATCTCCAAAGTATGACAAATCACAAAAGCTCCAACACAATGGTAAATGCATAACAAATCATCTCATACCACAATATTCATCACAAAGGTATTACATAGATAACCGTAATCATGTTTAGCAGCTCATACGGTACTAATTAGTGAAGCTCAAGAGAGAGGAGATATACATAAGTTACCACCACAAACCCAAGTACAGGGGGTGGACTACTCCCCCTTCATCATGGAGACGGTGGTGTTGATGGAGACTCCGGAGGGGGGATGGAGGAGCCTACCGGAGGTGATTCCGGCAGCGTTTCCCCCCTCCAATCTTCTCCGGCGGTAGCCTTCTGACTCTCTGTTTCGTGGTTTTGTGTTTCTCCGCCGCCTCCTCGCGAAATTCCTCAGGGGACTATTTTTATAGACGTTTTTAGGTCAAGATGAAGCCACGGAGACGAAAGCGGACGGCATCGGAGCCACGAGGAATAAAAGAGGTGGTCCCACACGGCCTCTGTACCTGGCCGCGTGGGACCATCTATTTTCTTCCACGGACTTCCTTTTAGGAACAATGGACATGGGTTCATGGGTTCACTTAATCCTCTCTCTCTCATCTACGGTGATTATCATGTTATAGATAAAGTACACACAATTGCCATGTTTTAATGGTAGCTTTTTATGACGGCTATATGTCCTAAAACACATAGTTGAAAGAAGTACTCATTTGTGTTGCTAGGTCACCCTCGTAAGGCTAGCGTGGTTGCTGTCACTCCCACATCATACTCTTCCTTTTTACCCCCAGATAAAGGATGTTGGGCTGTATTTCACATGTCACTCAATACATATGCCGTGTCACATCGGCCATCCCGTACCTACATACATCATACTTCTTAATGGACAATATTCTAAACACTAGTGCAATGATTCATATTTCGTATGTGTGACCACAACTCTCTCATCTATCTACACTTGGTGGTGTCAATCACCTCATGAAATGGATAAACAAGGCATTATGCATAAATCAAACCATCACATGCATCATAGAATATCTCCAAAGTATGACAAATCACAAAAGCTCCAACACAGCGGTAAATGCATAACAAATCATCTCATACCACAATATTCACCACAAAGGTATTACATAGATACCCGTAATCATGTTTAGCAGCTCATACGGTACTAATTAGTGAAGCTCAAGAGAGAGGAGAGATACATAAGTTACCACCACAAACCCAAGTCCAGGGGGTGGACTACTCCCCCTTCATCATGGTGATGATGGTGGAGATGTTCTTGCTGTAGATGTTGATGATGAACACGCCGGAGGGGGGTGGAGCCCTCCGGAGGTGATTCCGGCGGCGTTTCCCCCTCCGATCTTCTCCGGCGGCAGCCTTCTGTCTCTCTGTTTCGTGGTTTTGTGTTTCTCCGCCGCCTCCTTTCCGAAGAGCCTCGGGGATAATTTTTATAGGCAGTTTTAGGTCAAGACGATGTCGGTGGAGAAAAGATCGATGGCAACGGAGCCACGAGGGCGAAGATGGTGGGTCCCACGCGGCCAGGTACAGTGGCCGCGTGGGCCCCCTCTTTTGGCCCTCGGGCCTCCGTTTGTTCGCTTCCTTCGCCCACAGGTCTTCTTCCTTCCAAATATTGACGCCCGTAAATTTGCAGGTCATTTAGACGTCGTTTGGGTCCCTGAAACATTAAAATAGAAAAATAGGGTTTTCTGCCTGTGCAGGGTTAATTCCATAAAAATAGGAAATCATTAAAATATTTCCAAAATCATGATAAAACATTGATATAACCCTTATATGATGCAAATATGATTAGAATATAAGTAATATAGTGCAAAGTTCATGTATGCATTTTACATGCATCAGGTGGCCATCGCAGGATGCATGCGCGCATGTGACACGCGAGCTCGGGAGTTCGATTCCTGGCCGAAACAAATAATTTTACTCGCGCGACTGGGTTGCTACGGTCAGACCGGCGATCTGCTATGCCTGGTTTTCATCCAGAACGGTCGGTCGGATTGCGATCTGTCGGGTTTTTCCTGGTTCACGTGCGCGAACGGCCCAATGCGCTTAACAAACCGGCGGAGGCCGCGGTTCTGGTTTTTTCCGGTTGAACCGTCGGTCCGGTCCAACCATTGCACGGACTAGGTGGCCATCGCAGGCTGCATGCGCGCATGTGACTGCGTGAGCTCGGGAGTTCGATTCCTGGCCGAAACAATTAATTTTACTCGCGCGAGACGTGAACCAGGAAAAACCGGACAAATCGCAGTGCGACCGGCCGTTCTGGATGGAAACCATGCATAGCAAACGGTCCAGTGCGCTTAACAAACTGACGGAGGCCGCGGTTTCCAGTTTTTTTTCTACTGAACCGCCGGTCCGATTTTTAAAAATATGCACCTAAGAGTAGCTATAGCTTTTATACTAGCTGAGTGTTTTATGTGTAGCGCAATGTTTTGTGATAGTGGAATATTGTATGGTTATCTGGGTCACTAGGTGAAGCACGGTGCTTACAGATTATTTTATGTTGTTTCTCTGGTGTTGTTTGCTAGGTATGCAGCATATACCCATAGATGCTTGTTTTCTCGTATAGCTTATTGTTCTTTTTTAGCGAAAACGCAAAGGACCTTCGCGTTTTATTTCATTGGAAAGGTAGAGTTGTTTACAAACCTCCAAAGAGGCGCATTTTCGCTAAAAATTACAATGCTTAGTGCACGTCCCAGGTGGACGGCAAGATAACTCTCAGCCCTAAGGCTCCTGCTTGTGCCCACATTCTGGCTTCCTCCTTGATCTTGACTAGCAGGTCGTGTATGAGGGGTTGTGCTCCTTCGAATACACAGTCATTGCGCATCTTCCAAACCATCCAAGGCGTGAGGAGGGTGATGGAGGCTAACCCTTTGCGCATTGGCTTGGGCGTGTTCGTCTTGGTATTGGTCCACCATTCATTGAGGGAGCTCTCATGTCGTGGCGCCGCAATTGGAACACGCAACCATGCAAGAACCTCATGCCAGACCTGCCTGGTGAATGGGCACTCCAGGAGGAGATGTCTCATTGTCTCAGTAGCACAAGAATAGTGTGTACAACGAATTCAAAATTTGGTTATACAGGTGGTCTAATAGTCTGTTCTGACAATGAAGTATATTGTAGGCAGCTACTATTGTGCGATGTTAACATTTCATCCCCCGAAATTGACCCTTTGCGAACAGGCTTCAAGCACCAATAATTATCCTAATAGGTCATGTTTGGTTGATTTAATGACCACATTTGCTTTTGAAGATATGTATTTGGAAATGCATTTTGGAAAGGAATCCATATATATGTATTTGTTTTTTTTTAAACTGTCACTCTTAGCATGTGTTTGTGTCCCATGGTGTATTGTTAGTAAGCAGTGGGAAAATGGCTAATTTTTAAATAATACATTTTTTATTAAATTTAAGAAATATTACGCGTTTTGAGAGTTTCACCCTAATTTACGCTGTGGACGAGGTACCTGTCGTCGGCACGGCAAGGTTTGTCACTCGCCTGCATTAGTTTGCTTTGCTTTTTAGATTTCCATTTTTTATCAAACTAAATATGATTGATATTTGGTGATATGTTTGTACAGCGATCACATGGTGCTCATCATTCTCGATCCAAAGCGTGGTACTTCTCTTTTTCTGGATTCGTCCCTCCACAAGAAACTCAATTACGACAATGCTGTGTTTGGATGTTGGAAAAATAGCTTGGAATTGCCGATTTGGAATCGCCAGCCTAAATTCTCCTGTTTGGGGTGCTCTTGGTATTGGTATTGGGCTGTGGAAACTGCCTCCAACACATGAAGAACATGAAGAACGCCAAGAACATAGGAACACAAACACGATACAAAGACACGTTTCCCTCACCGGTCGGTCCAAGCCGGTCCAATAGAATTCCAAAGGGAGAGATTGACAATAACATACCAGGAGGGATTGATGTAGCCTGAGTCACGTCCATCACCTTGAACATTATTCTACTCGACCATTCCACGCGAACTCGTGCCCCGGGTACCGCTTCCACAAAACATTCCGAGCCTATGAGCTCGGAAAGGCTCGGAATCGTTCGCCCGCTCGCCTACCTGTTCGCTCTCGCTCAGAAACACGCGAGAGCTGGCCGCGCTCGCGAAGGAAATCGGCCAGCAAACGGCGGCGGCGACTGCCCCGGTAAATCCCGCCCTCCTTCCCCGCCGTCCTCTCGCTTGTCCTCCTCTCCGCCTTCCTCTCGCATGTCCTCTTCGACCCCTCGCCTCCGTCGGTCGTTTCTCCCCCTCGTCGCCCCACCCGAATCCTAGATCTCCACCACCTCCGACCACCTCTCGAGCTGCTTCCCCGACAAGGAGATCCGCTGCATCCTCTAATTCATCTACGCTGGATTAATTGGCTCGAGAACGACTACAGCGCCGGCGGCATCGTCTTCTTCCTCTCCGTCCGAACTCCTTCTCCGGCGAAATTCGACACCGTTGGTCTCCATCGAGCTTGTTCGACTAGAACAACCACCTCCCTGTGAAAATACCTCCCGATCCCGGCCGTTTCCCTGGTCAATTGCGTTCCGCAGGTTGCTCTAGCTTCAACTCGGTTTTCAGTCCACCATTGTTGCGAGCTGAAGCTCCTGGGTTCCTGTCGCTCTCGCCCTGCACGGTCCTGTGCAACACACGCTTGAGCTGCTCTCTCCCTGGCCTGTTACTGCAGCGCCACAAACGCATTCACCACTCGGACGAACGCACGAACATGTCTAGTAGCCATGGTCGCTGCTGCAAAAGCTAAGGCCAATCTTTTCTGGTTATCAACTCAGCGAGCACAAGAACAATCATCAACACGAACATAGTCCAGTGGCCAACGCTACTGCAATATACCCAAGCAACCCAAGTTTGTTCCCAGCCCAGCCGTAGCAAAATAGGATACCCTGTTTCCTTTTGATTCCCAGCCGTAGCAACCCAAACAGCAATTGGAATTGTGTGCTACCGTTTGATTTCCACCGTAAATTCCATTCACATCCAAACATAAGAATTTGAATTGGAGTCCATTTCCTTTCCATCTTGGAAATGGAATTGCTAGTCCAATTCTTTTCTTTGCGGGGTAAAGTATTGTATTAATTAGATAATAGTGTTGTTACAATCCTTCTGGATACGATCCCGAAGTTCGTCAGGAACCAAACCCAACCAAACCTGAGTTCTTTGGTTTAGCATCCCAAATCTAGCTAACTCATGACTAGCACTATTACAAAGCCTACGAATTTTTAAGATAGACACGATGCGATCCGTAGTAAGAAGTAGTCGGAGATCTTGCACCAGATGACCAAGAGGCGACCCATCTCTCTCAAAACTCTTGATCATTTGTACCAGCTCCGAACTATCTGTCTCAATGATTATCTGATCCTGGCATAAATCAAGGCCAAACCGTAGCCCGTGCATGCATGCTTGTAGCTCAGCTTCCAACGCAGAAGAGTATAGCCGCAGGTTTCTGCACGCAGAGTAGACTGTAGAACCATCACTCCGACGTAGTATCATACCGGTGCCCGCGTTCCCAGTTTGAGCCACGAAAGCACCATCTACGTTCAGTTTCAGTATACCCTCAGGCGGCCTCTTCCATCCCTCAGTCATCGAGTTAGTCGAGGGAGGAAGCTGCACAATTTCCGACCCAAGAATCTGCTTCCCCTTTATAATCTGCTCCGGAGTTGCACGACTGATATTTTCCAAGGAAAGCATGTAGCTACAAATGAATCTTCGCGAGCCTTCAATCTCCGGCAGTTCCTTCTCATGAGTAACCTCATTACGAGCGTACCAGACACGCCATGCAATCATCAACACACGGTTACACATCTCCATTGGCATCGACATTAACCAGCACTCGAGCCAATCATGATCTAACCTCCCCCTTATCACTGAGATCGGCCAAACTGCACGCATTGCCGACCATAGAGCTGCCGCGTGTGGGCATTGGATCAGAGCATGGTATATGTCCTCATCAATGTGTCCACAAATCTGGCAATCCCCAGCGACAGGGAGATGTCTCCTTTTTTTATTGCCCTCTGTTGCCAAGGCATTCGACACAGCTTTCCAGCCAAAAATACGAACCTTCTGCGGAACATTGAATTTCCAAATTTTCTTCCAGATAGGTTTATCACCGAACGGAGCTGAGCTGCTGGCTGCTCCTTGCCGATCACCTTGTGCCAGCCTGAGCCCCATACGATAAGCACTCCGTACAGAGAAGCAACCATTCTTTTCAAGTTGCCAGGCTAGAAAATCATCCGGTCTTCGCTGCGATAGTTTAATCTTAAGGATGACATTAACATCAATAAGTGGAAAGGTCCTCCGCACCAATGCTTCATCCCAATTTCCATGTTCATCAATTAAGCTAGACACCCGGATCAGCCTCGAAACTCCCCTATCTCCTATCACTTTGAGCTCCTCTCCTCTCGGTAGCCAATTCTCACGCCAGATCCGAATAGACCGGCCATCGCCAATCCTCCAAATTAATCCACTTTTCAGCAACTCCAGACCATATGATATAGCACTCCAAGTGGGAGAAGGGTTACCCGTAAACACCGTATCAATCAAGTTTCCCTGAGGGTAGTATTTGGCCCGAAGAACACGAGCACACAAACTATTTGGTCTTTCAATTAACCTCCACGCTTGACGTGCCAGTAAAGCTTGATTAAACACACACATATCCCTAAACCCCATACCTCCGTGGGGTTTAGATCGAACCAGAATATCCCATGACGTCCAGTGCATCTTTCTTTTCCCCCTCTCGGCACCCCACCAAAAATCTCTGATCAATTTTGTGAGGTCATCACACACAGCCATAGGCAATTTGAAAACGCCCACAATATATGTAGGAAGTGCCTGTGCAACCGCTTTAATCAAGATCTCTTTCCCTCCTTGCGATAAATCCCCCCATTGCATCAATCTTTTAACCAACTTGGCCTGCAGACTCTCGAATTTCCCCTTGTTCATCCTACCTTCAGGAGTTGGCAAACCGAGATATTTTTCCTCAAATTCATCTTTTTTACATTCAAAATACCCCTCACCTCTTCTTGCACTTCCATGCTACAAGTAGGACTAAACAAAATGGAGCACTTAGCCTCATTAATCAACTGGCCCGTAGCCATTGCATACGTATCAGTCACATATTTGACTCTCTCCGCTTGAGCACGGTTTGCCTTAAAAAATAAAAAAGTGTCATCCGCAAAAAGGAGGTGCGAAACACCAGGAGCACGACGACAAATCTTAATTGGAGAGAGACCACCCATACTGATTTCCGACTGTAGTAATGCAGACAGTCCATCGGCAACGAGGAGAAACAAATATGGGGACAAAGGATCACCTTGTCGAAGTCCTCTCGTGGGGGAGAACGCTTCCAATAGGGCTCCATTAAATTTTACGGAGTACCTTACCGTGGTTACACATGACATTATCCATCGTATCCACTGGCAAGAGAAGCCCATCTTATGCATCACTTCCTCCAAAAAGATCCAATCAACGCGATCATAAGCCTTAGACAAATCCAATTTATAGGCATGTCGTGGTGTGGTCACGGCAGATGCCATAGGTATGGCTAAGATGGGGCCGAATGGTCGTTGGGGGAATCCGGGGAGGGTTTGCGCGCTAAGAAGCACGCGGGGAAGAACACACAAGAAACCAAGAAACCAAGAACACAAAGCACAACACGATGTACCCTGCTTCGGGGCCCTCGTGTGGAGGTAACACCCCTACTGCAGCACTACCCTAGTTGGTGTATAACTCAAGGTGACAAGTACAAGCTGCTCCTCGAGCTGTGTGATGCTACAATGGTGAGAACTTGAGGTGGAAGATGAAGCTACAAGGGGGGAGAAGGAGCTCCGAGCTAGATCCGAGGTCTCTCCGGGGAGTCCGAGGTGTTTCTGCTTCGCTTGTGTGATCGATCGGGGGATGGCTCCAGGGATCCCTCATGCAGGAGGGGGTGGTGCTCTATATATAGCCTAGCCGGATTACGGTTGTGCCCCTTGCCTAACTTGCTAAACACTGTAGACATGCCACTGAGGAGTCATCATGCCACTCCTGTCAGGGACAGGACGTTACCTGCCCATCTCCTGCTGCATAACGGTAGAGCTAGGATGTCTCCTCTGACAGGGACAGGACGTAGCCACGCCGAGCTACCTCGTAGCCTTTTCCCTGGTACCTCCGGTGTCAGAGGTCAGAGGCATGCAGCCCCGTGGAATCCGGAGCATGCCTCTGCCAGGCGCCGCGCGTGTCAGACCCTCTTGTGTCAGGCAGGAGGTGACAGGAGCATTGACTCCTGCCCGACCTACGACTTCATGCCTTGGCTAGCCCAGCACGGATGTGTCAGGCTCCTTACCTCGGTCCTTGGGCTGTGCAACACCCATGTTACCTCTGACATGCCTCGGGCCGTGAGCAGAAGACACCTCGGATCTCCTTTCCTCTAGTGTCTTCCTTGAACATACTAACAGCCCGGCGATGCTGCTTAACGGAGGTCGGCTTATGGACCTCAGCAATGAACTCCGGCTCTCGCCCTTGAGATGACCTCGGACACCACGGTCCCAAGATAGGTCGGACATGATACTCTTCGGGTCAAGATTGAGCTCGGACACTCCAAGGCCTAAACAGGTCGGACCTTTCTGTACCTCGGCACACCTTTAAGCTTTACTTATGCCAAGCCTTGACCCTACCTGGGGGTAGCCCCCCAACATTAGTCCCCGAAGCTGGTGCGGTCCTACGACCTCGGATGGAGGGCCGTAGCAGGTTCAAAATAAACAAGGCTCCACCTCTAAATCCAACCTCATATATAATTTTGCCGAGGTACCTCCCATAGACTATAATCTAATCGAGGTTGATCTGCACTATGACCTTTCCGAACTGTTTGACTCAGCACAATCTTGCTTCTAGATTTTCCGGATCACGTGGCAGAGAACCTCTGCCCGAACTCTGAAATCCGGACCTTTGAAAGACAGGTCCTGACCACACGCCGCCTTCGTCAGCCGGACCCACCAAACAGTGAGCATGCGTACCCAAGTACTTGACCAATTGACTGCCCACGACCCCTCGATTTTCGTGCTGACCAGCACAAAAGATCCGGCCCTGGCGGTTGCCATCCTGTGGCCCACGATGTGTTCGATCGTGCGGCCATAACCGCAGCAACCGTGCCAATGCCCGCACACGATCCCACGCCTTTCCGATAACCGCGCGGTAGTGCGCAGTTACTGCACGCAGTTACCGCGCGTGGTTATAAATAGGGGCACGGGGAAAGGTTCATCTTCTTCCCCATTCCCTCGACGCTTCGTGCTCTCCGTTGCAACCAGCGCCGCCGTCGAGCCCTCACCGCTGCGACATCGCCGCGCCGGAGCTTCCTCGCCGGAGACGCGCGCCGCGCTTCACGCCGCCACACCGCCGTCGAGCCTTCGCGCCACCAAGCTTTGATCTTCGATCTTGCCACCGGTGAGTTCTTCGTTTCCCTCCATTGCCATGGATGAGTTCATCCTCCGATGAACTCGATGATCTTATGAATCCGATGATCCTGATGAACTCGATGATTCACTCTCGAGTTCTTTTAGCACCTTTAGATCTCATCTAGATTGGATTCAGATGCACTCGTAGAACTGTCCTCTTAGTTTTGCCCTTGAGGAACTCGAGTTTATTTTCTTTTTTAGTTCTTTGCTAGATCTTTGCTTCGATTTTTTAGTGATAGGAACCTGTTTCCCGCCCAAACTTAGCTGCTTTCACCTTTCTGAAACGACCGAGGTTATCACCCCGGTTAGCACTTGCTTTTATCTGTGCTCTGAACTCGCCCGAGGCACTAACCCGGCTGACTTGCTCTCCTGCAGGTCTTTACCATCATGTCTGCAGCTGTTACCTCGGCCCGCGCCGAGGTCTCTACTGGAGAAAGAGGTGGTTGGGAAGGTTCGGAAGTCACCGATGCGGACATCAAGTGGCTCAAGGATACTCATCGCATCCCGACCAATCTACTATATCGGCTGCATGTTGGTGATGGCCCACCGGTCGCGAACCCCGGTGAAAGGGTGGTGTTCCTCGCTCACTTTGAGCGTGGGTTCGGACTTCCAGCCAGCACATTCTTTCGAGAATTTCTGAAGTTCTTCGACTTACAACCGCACCACCTCCCAGCTAATGCCGTGCTGCAGCTATCAAGCTTCGCAGCATTCTCTGAAGGATACCTCGGCTTGTGGCCGAGCATTGAAAGCTGGGCCAAGTATTTCCAGCTCAAGAAGCAGAGCATCCCTCACAAGGACGTTGTGCGCAAGGAAATGACTGCTTGCGGCGCCGCTTCTATCTCGCCCCGGCTGGGGTCCGAGTTTCCAAGGATCAAGGGTCTGGAGAGCTGCAAGAAATGGCAGCGATCCTTCTTTTACGTGAGGAACCCCGGTCCGGAGGACTTGATGAATCTTCTGGAGTTCAAGCTCGGCTCTCCCACTGCACAACGCAACTGGGACTTCAACCCGGAGGAAGCTTACGCCGAGGTTCAAGAAATCCATGAATACATGCTGGATCTTAAGAAGAGAGGATGGTGTTCCGATGACATCCTCCGCACTTTCGTCGATCGACGAGTTAGCCCCCTCCAGAAGCGGTTCACAAGATATGTCATATGGGAGGTAGATTCGATCCTACCCGGATTAGCACACGGGAGCTTTCAAAAGCTTCCATGAGACGCAGGATCAAAGCCATTGCTATGACCGAGATGACAGATGATTGGTCTTGGGGCGTAGAGCCTCACAGCGAGCCAAAATGCCGGACCAAGTAAGTATTTCTTCTTTACTGTGCCCCTACCTCGGTTTCTCACACCTTGGTTGCCTCCTAACTTAACCCTTCTTTGCTATTTCTATAGAGGTTCGGCAGGCAACAAACTGAAGATGGCCCGGAGTACTGGAACTGGGCACCTGAATTTCCTCAACTTGAAGGTGCGGAGCCCGAGGACCCGGACAATGAAGACTGGCTCCCAATCCCAAAGGCCGTGCCGAGGTCTAACCCGAAGACTGGTTCCTCTACTTCGGGTAAGAAACGAGCCTCACCCTCTATCCGAGACTGGTCTGATGACGATGATGATGACGATGATTGTTACATCGTGGAGAAGATAATAGATGCCAGACCCATTTCCTCTGCTCCCCCGTCACATAATTTTTTTCCTGCGGTCCCTTCAGCCTCCACGAGCTCCAAGGGCGCATCCCGGAAACGCCAGGGGTCCAACACTTCGGGCGCCGATGTTTCGCAGGCTCCGGCCCCCAAACGATTCAAGAAGACCACCAAGAGACATAAGAAGCACGAGCCTGTGGTGGAGGTTAACGTGTAAGTTATTCCTTTACTTGCATTCACCTGGCCAACTTCTCACTCCGAAGGTCACATCTTATAACTCCTAACCACATTTTTCTTTTGATACAGTCCTGCGCTGAAGACCAAGCAGGCCCCTAGCTCGATTAGGTCATACCCGGAGCCAGTGGCAGAAGATCAGACAGCCGAGGCTAACCTCGGCAGTCCCGCCAGGACTTCCTCTCCACCACCAGAACCGACCACCTGCACGCGCACGCCTGAGAAGACCAACACTCCTCCAGCATCCTCCGCTTCCGCCGACCTTCTCCACCGAACCCTGGTTCGGATTTGGGAAAAGGCTCGGATCGTGAGGAAAGCTCGGTTCCTAGCCGAGACCAGACTCCGCCCAGCCCACTGAAGGACTTGGGGGCAGGACACGCCAAGACTCCGGTTGACCCGGACTCCCGTCCTTCCCCCCGGACTCAGGCTCGTCTAAACAAAGAAATGACGCAAATGAAGAAGTTGGAGCAGCAGAAGAGGAAAGAGCTAGCCCAATAAACCCAGCAAGTTAAGCAACCACAGCAGAAACAAGCGCATCAACACAAGCAGCAGGAAAAACAGCAGCCACCGTCCACTGCAATGCCACCGCCGCCGCCCGGACCAAAACAGGCAAACACTCAAATGGTGCCGCACGCCTCCGCGCTTGTGCCGAAGTCTGCCTCACACCAAGTTGCGCCTTCCAGCTCGCAAATTGGTGTTTCCCGGGCTTTATTCACCGCTGTCAACATGCCCTACAGCGGCAGCTGGGAAGCTCCACAACTCCGGACTGCGAGTGGCAACAGCCTCGGCTCCGAGAAGAAGTACATGATGGACTGGAACTCGGCTGACATGTCCGAGGTCTCCTCGAACCCAAAAGACCGGCATCCAGCTGGACCTCACGCCGTGGACCAGGCCATCTACACTGCTCAAGCTGCGATTCTTGACTGCAGCAAGAAACAAGCGGTAATACTTTTGCCTTAATCTTTCTCTCTTCTTGAAACAAATGACAATTATACACTATCCCCAGTCCCCGAGATTCGGGTTGAGTATTTGAGACTCCTCGGAGTAAAAATTTCTCTGCTTGAATCTCTCAAAAAGTTGTCATTTCTTCCTCGCTGAGTCCCCGAGGCCAATGCCCAGTCCCCGGGATTCAGCTGAACTTCAGTTGCTTAAAATGCTTCGGTCAAATCCAACGTGCCAGTCCCCGGGACTCACGTCGATCTTCCCCTAACCGAACTAACACTTCTTTTACTTTCAGGAGTGCAACAATGCCCGGGCGGCAGTATTCAAGGAAATGCTTCTGGACCACAACAAGCTGAAGAAATCCCACCGGACTCTTCTTGCAGAAAAGAAGCGCAGCGATGATGATTACGCCTCCAAGCTGAAAACAGCCCAGGACGAAGTAGCCCGACTGACCAAAGAGCTGTCCCAAGCTAATGAGGCCAAGACCTCTCTGGAGAACACTTTGAAAGAGAAGGAGAAGACCTCGGATCAGCAGAAGGAAAGCCTCGCCACTCTTGAGAACCGCGCCACTTCGGCTGAGTCCGAACTCTCTGCCCTCAAGGCTTCAGCGAGGATCTGGCTGAACGAGCTCACCCGCATCAACCATCAAATGGATAGTAAGTTTCTTCATTCCTTTTTCTTTTAATTTCCTGGTTCCGACCTCTTTCCTGCGCCACTGCGTGACTTATCTCGGCGGCAGCCTATCTGTCTTCTTCAGCTCACTTCGAACATTCCAAGGACAAAGCTCTCCGGGCTATCCAGGCGGCTCGGGACAAAAGGGCTGAAACAGAAACTCTCAGCGAAGATTGGGATATGCAAGATCATCTGGTCGCCCTCAATGCTCGGATTAGGCCGCTCAGGGCTATTGGCACCGGGCTTGTTGATGCTGCCATCGAAGTTCACCGCGCCCTCTGGCCTAAGGATGCAGGTCCTAAAAGTATTGACGAGCTCGCTCAGAAGCTGAAAGGCGCCGAGGTCAGACTCCGGGAGTGGAGGTCTTCCGCAGCTCGGGCTGGAGCGGACAAGGCCCTCTACTTTGTGCTGTCTTGGTATGAAGACGTGCAAGTTGATAAGGTGATTAACCTCCGCGCGGACTCTCCTTGGAACACCAATCCCTCCATGATTGAGAAACGTGTGGCCGCAGCTGACCACTTCGCCAGCTTTGCTGATACCCGGACCTTTATTGAGGGACGCGCCAATTCGGACAATGAGGACAGCTCGGACGAGGAAGAAGAGTCCGAAGAAGAAGCTGCTGAAGAAACTGGTGAAGAAGGCTCCGACGCCGAGGAATCTGATTTCGACGAGCCTCAGAGCTCCAAGGGCAAGGCCAGCCAAATCTCCGAAGTAGTAGAAGGCAGCGATGATGACATCGACTTCGACCTCCGAGCCCCAAAGGCAAGTCCGGCAAAGCTGCAGCCTCCGAGGTAATTTCCACCGACGTGACGGAAACTCCGGCATCCACTCCAACAACCGAGGTTGCTTCCGTGACCAAGGTTGTTCCTGCGCCCAGGTTCCTCCTCCTGAGACTCGGCTCCCGAGGCTTCTTCAAGCGCGATTCCAACTACCACCACAATTCCTGCTACCGAGGTCTCTGGTTCCGAGGCCTGAACTTGTCTCAAAAAACATTAAATGCCCGGTATGCCGGGTTCAGATGTAATAGACCTTAAGTAGTTTGCCTCGCTACCTCTTAACATTATGCTGCTATCCGAACCATGCTTTTCTAAGAATTTATGCCGAACCCTTTTGGAACGAGTCCCCGAGTTCACTTTCGTGTTTACTATATTTGGCATTCTTTGCTCTTGTCTACCATTTTGGCGTTCGACAGTCGAGTCACAAGATTGTTGTTTATAGCATACAGTACTTAGCAAATTCCGAGGTGTGTTTCAAAACCATCCGACATAAACGAAAGGTAAAGACATGGGTTAGTAAACGTCAAATGCCGGACTATATTTTTGGACCGAGTCCCCGAGTCCATTTTCATGTTTCCCACACTTTATGATCTTTGCTCTTGACTACCATTTAGGCGTTCGTCAGTCGAGTCACAAGATGAGTTGCATAACATACATTACTTGAAGTTTGAGACGAGGTTCAAAACAGTCCGGCATATGAACGAAAATGACAAACAGAAATAAAACTCAAGCATATGAGCGAGGCAAACCCCGAGCTTCAACCTCGGAGTGCCGACCTTTCATTAAAGATTAACCGAGGTACATACATTCAAGAGTAGAAGGGTCTGAGTAGAGCTACATTCCATGGTCGCTTGACCTCTGACCCCGGTTTGTCCAGCCCATCTTTCCTCGGTTCCTGCGCATCTATAAGATAGTATGAATCATTGAGCAGAGCTCGGCTCACAATGAACGGTCCCTCCCATGGAGGTGACAACTTGTGCCGACCTTTACTGCGCTACACCAGCCTCAGCACTAATCTCCCTCGTGAAACACACGAGGGTTGACATTCCGGCTATGATAACCTCGGAGACCTTGTTGGTATATTGCTGACCGAGATGAGGCCAATTCTCTAGCTTCCTCAAGCAGATCTACTGCATCCTCCCGAGCCTCTTTTGCCTCGGCCTCAGTGTACATTGCCACTCTGGGCGCATCATATTCGATGTCAGTGGGTAGCATAGCCTCGGCCCCATAGACCATGAAGAATGGCGTATAGCCAGTTGATCTATTCGGAGTGGTCCTTAGACCCCACAGAACTGCTGGTATCTCATCTATCCAACACCCGGTGTTTTCAACAGTGGTTATATCAGCCGAGCTTTGATTCCGGCCAATATCAATGCATTTGATCTTTCTACTTGCCCATTAGCCTGTGGGTGTGCCACCGAGGCGATGTCCAGCCGGATTCCCTTATCATGCAGAACCGAGCAAATTCTCCAACAGCAAAGTTTGTGCCGTTGTCCGAGATAATGCTATGGGGGTACCCATATCGCAGAATGATCTCCTTCAAGAACGTTACTGCTGAATGACCATCCAACTTCGGATTGGCTTCACCTCGATCCACTTGGTGAACTTGTCCACCATCACCAGTATGTGCGTCATGTTACCTCGGGCTGGTTTGAACTCTCCCACCATATCCAAACACCATACCGCAAACGGCCAAGTGATAGGAATTGTTTTGAGCGCCGAGGCTGGCATATGCGTCTGCTTGGCAAACCTTTGGCATCCTTCACATCTCCGAACTATGTCCTCGGCATCGGCGAGAGCAGTGGGCCAATAGAACCCATGCCTGAACACCTTGGCCACCAGAGCTCTTGTGCTGCAATGATGGCCACACTCTCCTTGGTGGATCTCTAAAAGCATCTCCTTGCCTTCAGCTGGCTCGACACAGCGTTGCAACACCTCGGTTACGCTTCTTTTATAGAGCTCCTTGTTGATGATGGTGTACGCCTTTGCCCTCCTTTGGATTCTCCTCGCCTCGGTTGTGTCATTTGGCAAGCTTCCCTCGGTTATGAACTTCATGATCTGCTCTGCCCACTCCGGCACTGGGTGCAAAGGAAAAAGCCTCTCATCTATCTCCATTGGTTCGGCCGCCATGATCTCCTCCATTATTTCCTCCACCATCTTGCGACCAGTCCCCGAGTCTCGGCGAGCAGTCCCCGAGATTCGGTGCGCAGTCCCCGAGTTCTGCCACGCAGTTCCGGGTCCGACCAAATGCATCCGATGTCTACCTCCATTGGAACAGGTCCGGACTCTTGCTCAGCCGGGATGAAAATAGATTCTGATTCAGGAGAAGGTTTGATTGACGGAGTTCTCAAGTGATTCAGGGCTACTCCAGGTGGCACTGCCTCTTTAGATGAACCGAGCTTTGACAACACGTCGGCCGCATTATTTTCTGTCCGAGGTATATGCTTGTATTCACACCCTTTAAAGAACCCGGATATCTTTTGCACATGGAACCGATATAACGCCATGTTGGCATCCAGAGCATCCCAAGTTCCTGACGATTGCTGCACCACCAGGTCGGAATCGCCGAAGCATTCCATACGCCGGATGCCGATCTCCTTCGCCACATTGAGTCCATGAATTAAGGCCTCATACTCCGCCACATTGTTTGATGCCGAGAAATGAATCTGCAGCACATATTTCAGCTGATCTTGCTTCGGTGAGGTGAGGACTATTCCGGCACCCAGCCCGATCTTTGTCTTGGACCCATCAAAGTGCATCTTCCAATAATTATAGTCCGGCCTGGGTGGCTCATACTGCTTCTCGGCCCAATCACAAAAGAAGTCCGGCAGCGCCTGGGATTTGATTGCATCTCTTCTCTCATAGCTTGGTGCATATGGAGACACCTCGATCGCCCATTTGGCTACTCGGCCAGTTGCATCTTTGCACCCGATGATCTCCGAGATTGGAGCTTCGCACACCACCGTTATGGGATGCTCCTGGAAATAATGTTTCAACTTCTTGACCGCCAGGTAAACACCATACGTCATCTTCTGGTAGTGAGGGTAATTCTGCTTCGAGGTAGAGATCACCTCGCTCAAGTAATACACGGTCTCTGCACCGACCTGCCACCTTCGTCTCGCTCCACCACCACTGCCACACTTACAACTCGTTTGTGGCCGCAATGTAAAGTAACATCGGCTCATTGTGCAATGGTGATGCCAACACCGGAGCGGTGGATAACATCTTTTTCAGCTCATTGAACGCCACGTCGGCCTGCGGGGTCCATGTAAACCCGGTACTTTTCTTCATGAGCTGGTACAAAGGTAAGGCTTTTTCTCCCATCTGACCTACAAACCGGCTCAACGAGGCTAGACACCCGGTGAATTTATGCACATCTTTCAAACACCCCGGTGATACGTCTCCAACGTATCCATAATTTCTGCTGTTCCATGCTTATATTATACCATTTGCTACATGTTTTATATACACTTCGTATCACTTTTATGCATTTTCTGGGACTAACCTATTAACAAGATGCCACAGTGCCAGTTCCCTGTTTTCTGCTGTTTTTGGTTTCAGAAAGTTACTTCTGGAAATATTCTCGGAATTGCACGAAACAAAAGGCCAGGTCCCTATTTTTCCAGCACGTACACGGAGTCCGAAGGAGAGACGAAGAAGTGCCACGAGGTGGCCAAACCACCAGGTGGCGCGGCAGTGGGCCCAGCCGCGCCTGGAGGTGGTTTGGGCCCCTCGGGGGTCCGCCGACATCGCCCCTTCGCCTATTTATTCCCCGAGACGCGAAAACCCTAAAACACCGAGCCTTTCATCCAGAACATATTCGCTGCCGCCGCCGTCGTCAACCCTAACTCGGGGGGTTCCTGAAGCTCTTCCCGGCACCCTGCCGGAGAGGGGAATCATCACCGGAGGGCTCTACATCGCCATGCCCGCCTCCGGAGTGATGCGTGAGTAGTTCATCCTTGGACTATGGGTCCATAGCAGTAGCTAGATGGTTGTCTTCTCCACTTGTGCCATCATGTTTAGATCTTGTGAGCTGCCTATCATGATCAAGATCATCTTATTGTAATGCTACATGTTGTGTTTGCTGGGATCTGACTTATATTGATACCTATGTGGAGCTGAATATTATATTATCATGTCTATGTCATTTGTGATCTTGCATGCTCTCCGTTACTTGTTGAAGCCTTGGCCACGTGAATACTTGTAACTCCAAGAGGGGGTATTTATGCATGATAGTTGGGTTCAACCTCTATTTAACCTGGGATAGTGACAGCAAGTTCTAAGGTTGTAGATGTGTTGTTGCCACTAGGGGTAAAACAGCAATGCTTTATTCAAGGATGAATGTATTGTTTACATTACGCACATTACTTAATGCAATTGTCTGTTGCTTGCAACTTAATACTGGAAGGGGTACGGATGTTAACCGGAAAGTGGACTATTTAGGCATAGATGCATGCTGGATAGCGGTCTATGTACTTTGTCGTAATGCCCAAATGAATCTCATAGTAGACACCACAGCTCACACATGCATGTTATATGCACTTATCAATTGTCAATTGCCCAGCTGTAATTTGTTTACCCAGCATGTTAGTTATCTTATTGGAGAGACACCACTAGTGAACTGTGGACCCCGGTCCATTCTTTTACATCTGAAATACAATCTACTGCAATCATTGTTCTCTACTGTTTTATGCAAACAAACATCATCTTCCATTCGATACGTTTAACCCTTTGTTTTCAGCAAGCCGGTGAGATTGACAACCTCACTGTTAAGTTGGGGCAAAGTAGTTTGATTGTGCTGTGCAGGTTCCACGTTGGCACCGGAATCCCTGGTGTTGCGCCGCACTACACTCCTCCACCAACACCTTCGAAGCAAACCTCGTTTTCCTACTGGTCCGATTAAACCTTGGTTTCATACTGAGGGAAAACTTACTGCTGCACTCATCATACCTTCCTCTTGGGGTTCCCAACTGACGTGTGACGTACAAGCAATTGTTTCTGGCACTATTAACCTAGAGCCACCAACAACGTTTTCTGGCGCCGTTGCCGGGGAAAACAGAATTGCTTCTGCAAGGGGAGTCTCTCACACCCAATCTCTTTACTTTGTTATTTGTCTTGCTTAGTTTATTTTTATTTTGTTTTGTTTGCTTTCTCTATATCAAAAACACAAAAAATTAGTTACTTGTCTTGCTTAGTTTATTTTTTTTTTTGTTTGCTCTCTATATCAAAAACACAAAAAAATTAGTTACTTGTTTAATTCAGTTTAATTTTGTTTTTCAAAATGAATGCTCCTGAAGTTGAAGTTCGTTCTTTTAGGCAACTAGGAGGTGAAAATTTGAAAGATGCTTGGTATAGAATTAGTGATGCTCATCATAGATGTACTAAGAAACACTCTACCACTATCCTCCTTAGGAACTTTTATGTTGGTATCTCTAGTTGGTATAGGTATGTTCTAGACACTCTTACAGGTGGAAATTTCTTGGGTACTCCTGCTTTAGAAGCCTGTAATATTATTGAAAGTTTGGTAGGAACACCACCCACTAAAGATATTAAAGTTGAGATTACCTTGGAAGATGTTATAAATAAGTTAGACTCTATGGAGAATTTTTTTCCAAATTTTCTTGATTGTATTGGTAAGATTAATGAATCAATAGCCACCATCAATGAAAGAATCACTGTTCTTGAGGATAATAATATCCATGACACCCAAAATCATAGAATTGATGAGTTAGAGGAAGCTATTGAAACCTTAAGTTCAACCTTTACTTCTCTTAAGTCTAAAAAGGAGAAAGTTTATGTGGGTAGAGAGCAAAAGTTTATGTATGTTCCTAAAGTGCCAAAACCAAAGACTCATTATGAGCTTAAAATTGATAAAACTTTTAGTACGGTTAAAGGTAATGAAACACCTCCAGGAACATCTAAGATACCCATTGTTACAAGCTGTGTGTTGGAAGAAGCTTTTGATGATTTGAATGATTTGCCACTTGACAACACTTGATTTTCACTTTCTGCGCCTAGCTGAAAGGCGTTAAAGAAAAGCGCTTATGGGAGACAACCCATCGTTTTTATTTGCTGTTATTTTTGTTTTCTTTGAGTCAAGGAGTTTTGTTACTTCTGTAGCAACTCCTTTGTATCTTTATTTTATCGCAATGTTGTGCCAAGTAAAGTTCTATATTGAAAGTTGATGCAAGATTTGGATTTCTGCGCAGTGACAGATTTTTAGCTGTCACGGATTTGAGCTTATCTCCCTGTAGAAAATTCAAAAAATTCTGAGAAAAATCACGCATATTCCTGAGATATGTACGCAACTTTCATTATTTTAGGCCAGATCCATCTGAGCAACTTAAGTGCCTCGAAAAAATTCGTCATTCCAGACTGTTCTGTTTTTGACAGATTCTGCCTTTTGTTTTGCATTCGCTCTTTTACTGTGTTTGTGTGGATTTCTTTGCTCCACAAAGCATTGGTGGCTGTAGCTAATGTCCAGAAGCTTTGGGATTGATTGTATCATTACAGAATATGAGAATTTTTGATTATGCACTAACCCTCTAATGAGAACTGTCTTGAGTTTGGTGTGAAGGAAGTTTTCAAGGATCAAGCGAGAAGGGTGATATTATGTGATCAAGAAGAGTGAAAAGCCTAAGCTTGGGGATGCCCCCGTGGTTCATCCCAACCATATTCAGAGAGACTCAAGCGTCTAAGCTTGGGGATGCCCAAGGCATCCCCTTCTTCATCAACAAACTTATCAGGTCATCTCTAGTGAAACTATATTTTAATTCTTTCACATCTTATGCGCTTTACTTGGAGCGTCTGTGTGTTTTTATTTTTGTTTTTGTTTGAATAAATTCGGATCCTAGCAATCCTTGTGTGGGAGAGAGACACGCTCCGCTTTTTCATGTGAATACTCATGTTCTTCACTTATATTTGTTGAGTATTCTTAACTAGCTACTGCAGTGCTTTTAGCTCCTGTTTTTCATGCATCTCTTCGAGCTGTTAGCACTTGTTTATAAATACTCTCTTGCTGCATTATATTATCATTTGGAGAGTTTATGTTTAATAAATTATTGGTGTTTGTTTGGAAGAAAGAAAATGCTACATGTAGTAGTTGGTATTGGAAAAGACATATGCATTCTTGTAGATCATTGTCTTGTTTTGATTTGATGCTTTGCAATTGTTTTGAGCTCTCAAGTAGATCATGTTTAAGCTCTTGCATCATGTAGTTAAAGCCTAGTAGTGGAGAACTACCGTAGAGCTTGTTGAGACTTGGGATGCATATTTGTTCTCTCTAAGGTCTAGATATTTTCTGGTAAAATGTTTGAGCAACAAGGAAGACAGTGTAGAGTCTTATAATACTTGCAATATGTTTTTATGTGATTCTTGCTGTACCGGTTTATACTTGTGTTTGCTTCAAACAACCTTGCTAGCCTAAACTCTGTACTGAGAGGGAATGCTTCTCGTGCATCCAAAACTTGAGCCAAAACCCATGCCATTTGTGTCCACCATACCTACCTACTATGTGGTATTTCCTGCCATTCCAAGTAAATATTTCATGTGCTACCTTTAAACTATTCAAAACTTTATTACTCCTTATTTGTGTCAATGTTTTATAGCTCATGAGGAAGTATGTGGTGTTTTATCTTTCAATCTTGTCATTTACTTCTGACAGACTTTCACCAATGGACTAGTGGCATATACATCCGCTTATCCAATAATTTGCAAAAAGAGCTGGCAACGGGGTGCCCAGCCCCAATTAATTACAACTTTCATTAATAATTCTCTTCACATGTTTTGCCCTGATTTATCAGTAAGCAACTTAATTTTGCAATAGACACTCCTCCATGGTATGTGAATGTTGGAAGGCACCCGAGGATTCGGTTAGCCATGGCTTGTGTAAGCAAAAGGTTGGGAGGAGTGTCATCTATAAAGAAACTAAAATACATGTGTAAACAAAAGAGAAGAGGGATGATCTACCTTGCTGGTAGAATAACGTCCTTCATGGGAGCCGCTCTTTGAAAGTCTGGTTGACAAGGGGGTTAGAGTGCCCACTACCATTCGTTGACAACAACAAACACCTCTCAAATACTTATTTTGTGCTCTCTATATGCTTTCGAAAACTTAAAAAGCTCTAGCACATGATTTAATCCCTGCTTCCCTCTGCGAAGGGCCTATCTTTTACTTTATGTTGAGTCAGTTTACCTACTCCTTTCTATCTTAGAAGCAAACACTTGTGTCAACTTTGTGTGCATTGATTCTTACATATTTACTTATTGCACTTGTTATATTGCTTTATGTTGACAACTATCCATGAGATATACATGTTACAAGTTGAAAGCAATGCTGAAACTTAATCATCCTTTGTGTTGCTTCAATGCCTTTTACTTTGAATCTATTGCTTTATGAGTTACCTCTTATGCAAAACTTTTTGATGCTTGTCTTGAAAGTACTATTCATGAAAAGTTTTTGCTTATATGATTCATTGTTTACTCTTTATCTATTTGTTAGCAAACTATAGATCATTGCTTTGAGTCACTTCATTCATGACATGAGCCTTGCAATATATTGATCAAGATTGTGTGAAAGCATGTCTCCTCAGAAATTATTTGTTGTTATCGTTTTACCTACTCGAGGACGAGTAGAACTAAGCTTGGGGATGCTTGATACGTCTCCAACGTATCCATAATTTCTGCTGTTCCATGCTTATATTATACCATTTGCTACATGTTTTATATACACTTCGTATCACTTTTATGCATTTTCTGGGACTAACCTATTAACAAGATGCCACAGTGCCAGTTCCCTGTTTTCTGCTGTTTTTGGTTTCAGAAAGTTACTTCTGGAAATATTCTCGGAATTGCACGAAACAAAAGGCCAGTCCCTATTTTTCCAGCACGTACACGGAGTCCGAAGGAGAGACGAAGAGCCACGAGGTGGCCAAACCACCAGGTGGCGCGGCAGTGGGCCCAGCCGCGCCTGGTGGTTTGGGCCCCTCGGGGGTCCGCCGACATCGCCCCTTCGCCTATTTATTCCCCGAGACGCGAAAACCCTAAAACACCGAGCCTTTCATCCAGAACATATTCGCTGCCGCCGCCGTCGTCAACCCTAACTCGGGGGGTTCTGAAGCTCTTCCCGGCACCCTGCCGGAGAGGGGAATCATCACCGGAGGGCTCTACATCGCCATGCCCGCCTCCGGAGTGATGCGTGAGTAGTTCATCCTTGGACTATGGGTCCATAGCAGTAGCTAGATGGTTGTCTTCTCCACTTGTGCCATCATGTTTAGATCTTGTGAGCTGCCTATCATGATCAAGATCATCTTATTGTAATGCTACATGTTGTGTTTGCTGGGATCTGACTTATATTGATACCTATGTGGAGCTGAATATTATATTATCATGTCTATGTCATTTGTGATCTTGCATGCTCTCCGTTACTTGTTGAAGCCTTGGCCACGTGAATACTTGTAACTCCAAGAGGGGGTATTTATGCATGATAGTTGGGTTCAACCTCTATTTAACCTGGGATAGTGACAGCAAGTTCTAAGGTTGTAGATGTGTTGTTGCCACTAGGGGTAAAACAGCAATGCTTTATTCAAGGATGAATGTATTGTTTACATTACGCACATTACTTAATGCAATTGTCTGTTGCTTGCAACTTAATACTGGAAGGGGTACGGATGTTAACCGGAAAGTGGACTATTTAGGCATAGATGCATGCTGGATAGCGGTCTATGTACTTTGTCGTAATGCCCAAATGAATCTCATAGTAGACACCACAGCTCACACATGCATGTTATATGCACTTATCAATTGTCAATTGCCCAGCTGTAATTTGTTTACCCAGCATGTTAGTTATCTTATTGGAGAGACACCACTAGTGAACTGTGGACCCCGGTCCATTCTTTTACATCTGAAATACAATCTACTGCAATCATTGTTCTCTACTGTTTTATGCAAACAAACATCATTTCCATTCGATACGTTTAACCCTTTGTTTTCAGCAAGCCGGTGAGATTGACAACCTCACTGTTAAGTTGGGGCAAAGTAATTTGATTGTGTTGTGCAGGTTCCACGTTGGCACCGGAATCCCTGGTGTTGCGCCGCACTACACTCCTCCACCAACACCTTCGAAGCAAACCTCGTTTTCCTACTGGTCGATTAAACCTTGGTTTCATACTGAGGGAAAACTTACTGCTGCACTCATCATACCTTCCTCTTGGGGTTCCCAACTGACGTGTGACGTACAAGCAATTGTTTCTGGCACTATTAACCTAGAGCCACCACCCGGTAATTTCATGTTTTCAATAGCTCAGATCTTAGCCGGGTTAACTTCTATACCTCGGCTCGACACCAGGAACCAAGCAACTTTCCAGCCGGGACACCAAAGGTGCACTTGTCCGGATTAAGTTTCAACCGATATTTTCTCAAGTTTGCAAATGTTTCCTCGAGATCCTCGAGGAGAGTACGTTTCTCCTTAGTTTTGATGACGATATCATCGACATACACTTGCACATTTTTGCCCATTTGAGAGTGCAGGCATTTCTGCATACACCTCTGATAAGTTGCCCCGGCATTTCTCAAACCGAAACACATGACACGATAGCAATACGCCCCATACAGGGTAATAAAAGCTGTCTTTATTTGATCCTTTGGGTTCAGTGGTATCTGGTGGAAACCAGAGTACGCATCGATGAAAGACAACAGTTCACAACCAGCAGTGGAATCGATCACTTGATCAATCTGAGGTAATGGAAATGGATCCTTAGGGCACGCCTTGTTGAGGTTGGTGAAATCAATGCACATGCGCCACGCCTTGACCACGGCTGGCTCGTCTTTCTTCTTTTCCACCAAGACCGGATTGGATATCCAGTCCGGATGCAGCACCTCCATAATGAACCCGGCTGCAAGCAACTTAGCCAGCTCGTCCAACACCACTTGTCTTCGGTCGTCTGAGAGACGACGGGTCGGTTGCCTCACCGGTTTCACCTCCGGTCTGACAAACAAAGAGTGCTCTGCCAACTCCCTCGAAACACCAGGCAGGTCCTTAGCCGACCATGCAAAGATATCCCGATTCTCACGGAGGAAGTGACAGAGCACGCTTTCCTATTTCTCGCCCAGCCCGGTTCCAATGAGGGCCATGCGGTCTGGATGCTCCGGGTCAATGGGGATCTTCTTAGTCTCCTTGGGCACCTCGAATGCTGCAGTTGAGTCCGGTCTCATCAGTCCGGACATGCCGAGCTGCGTTGACTGCGCCATTGCCACCACTTGATGCAGCTTCTTCTTCTCAGCTGCAATCACCAAAGCCTCGGCTAGGTTAGACCCCGCCGAAGCACACTGAATAGCTCGCTTGTAATCACCCGAGATGGTTATGATTCCATTGGGCTCCGGCATTTTCATCTTCAGGTATGCAATATGGGTGGAAATCATGAACTTGGCCAGAGCTGGCCTCCCGAGCAAGACATGGTATGCACTCTCTAGGTCCACCACCTCGAACTCGATACTCTCAACTCGGCAGTTATTCTTGGTTCCAAATGCTACATCCACCCATATCTTGCCCATGGGTGCGCAGGAAACGCCAGGCACGATCCCATGAAAAGTACAGCTGCTCGGCATCAACGAGTTCGGCGATATGCCCAACTTCACCATTGTGTCTCGGTACATAATGTTGATGGCACTGCCATCGTCTACCAGAACTCGGGTGAACCTCACATTGTTCGTGGGCCCACACAACGTCGGATCTACCACCAGGGCATACCTTCCAGGGCTTGGCATGATCCGAGGTGTATCTTTCCTGCTCCAAGTTATCTCATGTTCAGACCAGTTCATGTAGGTCGGCACCACCGGCATTACTGCATTCACCTCCATGGCACGCCTCTGCACACTCTTCTTGTCAGTTGGTTCGGTCACAAAGACCACATAGCTCGCATGAGCCTCTCTATAGTCATTTCCGAGGTATCCATACTGCTGACTTGGTCCGGCACCACTATTGTTGTTATTACCTTGGACATTCACTGGCCTTGCTGCTGCAGGCCTCGGAGGAGGTGCAGTGGTTATCGGGGTAACATTTGCTCCGGACAGATTCGGGTTGGGCCTCGGCTGAAATCTCTGAGGTGGTCCTCCTCTGTTTCCTCCGGCCTTTGCCCCTTCTTCTCTGATTCTGTGGTTCCAGCTGCACTGCCGGGTTGAATGGTTGGCTGGCTTACGCGGGTCAGTCGTATGGTAACGGCAAGGACCATCTAGCATTGATTCATAAGTCAAGGGTGGCTCCGGGTTCGGACTAAATGCCGGACCATTGGTTTTCGGCCTCTGGACACCTCCAGCTCCGGGCTGATCCGGGTTCACCGCTGCAACTTGGTTCGAGGTGTATGGATAGTCTGGCTCCCTTCTCTTGAGTCCGAACTCTTGGCGGTCATTACCCCTTGGTCCGAGCCGGTTGTTTATTGGCTCCCTCCTTCTGCTACGTGCCAGTGTCTCTACTGCTGCTGCATCGGGTCACCAAGAGCGTAGGAATCTGCAATCCGGATTGTCTCTGCCAGAGACTTCGGCATATCTCTTTGAAGCCTCTGCCACAGCATGCTGCCATATCGGCAACCGTCTGCAAACCAGGAAATGGCCTGTGCCTCTACAACTCCTTCACATGAATTCCTAACATTGCTCCACCGAGTTAAGAACTCTCTGTCAGTTTCATGATCATCTTGCTTACATGCTGCCAGGAGCTGAGGTCGGTTTGGCCTCTTGTATGTACTAGCAAAGTTGCTGTTAAACGCCAGCTCCAAGTCTATCCAGGAGTTGATACTATACTCCGGCAAATTATTCAGCCAGATCCGAGCTGGACCTTCCAACATGTGCGGGAGATACCGGACCGCCCATCGGCGATTGCCCCCCGCAATGTGCACCGAAGATACATAATCTGTCAACCAATCTTGAGGCTTGGTGCTCCCTTTGTATGGCTTGGTGTTCCGACCTAACTGGAATTGAGATACTGGCGGTGGTGGTTCCCTCATGATCCGAGGTCCAAAACATGCGGACCAGGAGGGCCTTCCTCCTCCAACTGCTCGGACAAGAAGATTCTATCTAGCTTGTTACGAACATCATCGGAGCTAACATCCGAGCTCCTATCCGAGGTCCCAACGCCCCATCCACTCTGTGGTATCCGGCCCGCGCCATGGCCGAGTCTCCATCATCATATCGGTCACCACCTTGACCGACGTTCTGAGGTTGCTGAACATACTCCTGCTCTGGCTGATACTGCTGCTGTGGCCGAGGTTGTTGCTGATGCTTCGGGGGCGGAGGTGGTTTACCTCGGCCAGCCGATGCTGCTTGCCCGCCATTCTGATTTTCCTGACCGGAGTTGCCCTTAGCTCGGCTTGCATTACCGTGGCCGGGGTTTCCCTTAGCTCGGCTAGCATTGCCCTGGCCCTCCTTCTGCTTTCCGTCTAACACTGGATCATACATCTGCATCTGCAGCTGCTTGTTCTGACCCGAGGTGACACTCCGGGCTCGATCGGCTCCTCCGACGAGTGGAGACGAGGCTTGCCCCTTGGACCCCTGACTAACTGGCCTAGCTGAATAAACAACCTGCGAATCACCAGCTCCGGCATATGCTCTGCGGAGAGCCTCATTCTGCTGGTTAGCTACATATACTAACTCATTGACTCGCTTCTGCTGCGCACGCCATGCATCTCCAGTCAACCCGGATAGCTCGGCCCTGCCTGCCTCGGCAGCTCTAAGGTTCTTAGCTGGGGAACTATACACCGGCCTTCCCGTCGACACGCGACTCTCACTCCTAGCCGAGGTGGTAGGTCGAGCCTCCCTGTTCATCTCATCATTGAGCCCTTTACCTCTCTGCCGCACCTCGGCTCCCTTATTGGTATCAGCTGCTACCGGGGTGAAGCCATTTGCAGCGTTGTACTCACGCAGATCTCTATTGAACTCATTTCTAGCTGCCATCACTGCTACAGCCTCCCTTTGCAACAGGACACGCTTTGCCTCTAGCCCGGCCGCAGTTACTACTACATCTGCTCCTGGATCTACTGGGTCCGCCAGGGTCTCTGCTATTTCTACTAGGGTC
Source organism: Poa pratensis (assembly GCA_947311845.1). Classification (NCBI taxonomy): domain Eukaryota; kingdom Viridiplantae; phylum Streptophyta; class Magnoliopsida; order Poales; family Poaceae; genus Poa; species Poa pratensis. Next base: position 36,799,425 of record CAMZMU010000034.1, read on the forward strand.
GTACCTCGGCTCTGCACCACGGGGGTACCAGGCAACTCTTTCTCTAGCATGGGTTTTGCAGATCTCACCTTAGCAATAACCTCGGCAGGCTTGGACTTGCTGGCATCTGCTTTGCCAGCGGCGTCAACCGGACCGGTCATCATCACCTCCACGCAGCTCTGGGGGCGAGTGATACGCCGACCTAGAGCCGCAAGGAGAGGAGTCTCGTCGTCCACGAGCACCTACTCCGGGTACTCGCGAACAACCTCGACAGCAACATAGGTGACGAAGCTGCCAAGCATCATGGTGAAGCCATGCTCGGGGAAGGGCTTGCCGGCGAAGCACCCCGCATTGTCGCTGACGAAGGTGAACTCGCCGATCTTGGCAATAAGCCCAGAAAGAACACGCTTGCCTGAGCCCGTCCGGATGAAAACTCCCTCCAACGCCTCAAACTGCCCCACGGTGGGCGCCAACTGTCGTGGTGGGGTCACGGCAGATGCCATAGGTATGGCTAAGATGGGGCCGAATGGTCGTTGGGGGAATCCGGGGAGGGTTTGCGCGCTAAGAAGCACGCGGGGAAGAACACACAAGAAACCAAGAAACCAAGAACGCAAAGCACAACACGATGTACCCTGCTTCGGGGCCCTCGTGTGGAGGTAACACCCCTACTGCAGCACTACCCTAGTTGGTGTATAACTCAAGGTGACAAGTACAAGCTGCTCCTCGAGCTGTGTGATGCTACAATGGTGAGAACTTGAGGTGGAAGATGAAGCTACAAGGGGGGAGAAGGAGCTCCGAGCTAGATCCGAGGTCTCTCCGGGAGTCCGAGGTGTTTCTGCTTCGCTTGTGTGATCGATCGGGGGATGGCTCCAGGGATCCCTCATGCAGGAGGGGGTGGTGCTCTATATATAGCCTAGCCGGATTACGGTTGTGCCCCTTGCCTAACTTGCTAAACACTGTAGACATGCCACTGAGGAGTCATCATGCCACTCCTGTCAGGGACAGGACGTTACCTGCCCATCTCCTGCTGCATAACGGTAGAGCTAGGATGTCTCCTCTGACAGAGACAGGACGTAGCCACGCCGAGCTACCTCGTAGCCTTTTCCCTGGTACCTCCGGTGTCAGAGGTCAGAGGCATGCAGCCCCGTGTAATCCGGAGCATGCCTCTGCCAGGCGCCGCGTGTGTCAGACCCTCTTGTGTCAGGCAGGAGGTGACAGGAGCATTGACTCCTGCCCGACCTACGACTTCATGCCTTGGCTAGCCCAGCACGGATGTGTCAGGCTCCTTACCTCGGTCCTTGGGCTCTGCAACACCCATGTTACCTCTGACATGCCTCGGGCCGTGAGCAGAAGACACCTCGGATCTCCTTTCCTCTAGTGTCTTCCTTGAACATACTAATAGCCCGGCGATGCTGCTTAACGGAGGTCGGCTTATGGACCTCGGCAATGAACTCCGGCTCTCGCCCTTGAGATGACCTCGGACACCACGGTCCCAAGATAGGTCGGACATGATACTCTTCGGGTCAAGATTGAGCTCGGACACTCCAAGGCCTAAACAGGTCGGACCTTTCTGTACCTCGGCACACCTTTAAGCTTTACTTATGCCAAGCCTTGACCTTACCTGGGGGTAGCCCCCCAACAAGGCACAGAAAGGGTTCTGTGCATTTGTCCCATGCTCCATATAGTGCAAGCACTCAAAAGCCAATAAAGCATTATCCGTTATAAGACGATCAGGCACAAAGGCACTCTGATTTTCTGACACCACATCACCAAGAATAGGCCTAAGGCGATTAACCAAACACTTTGATATAATTTTGTATAACACATTGCATAGACTTATTGGTCGAAAATCCTTTAGCTCTTGTGGATGATCCACCTTCGGAATCAAAACAATAGATGTATCATTAATGCCCTCCGGCATTTGTCCTGTATCAAAGAATTTTAATATACCATGTATGATTTCCTACTTTAGAACATCCCAATTCCTCTGGTAAAACCGAGCCGGGAGGCCATCTGGACCTGGCGCCTTGAGAGGCCCAATCTGAAACAAAGCATCTGAGACCTCCTCCACTGTAAACGGCTTGCACAAACCTTCATTAGTCTCAGCTGAGATAGACTCCCTAACCAAGCCGACCACTGGGCTGGTTTGAATAGATGGGTCACGTGTATAGACTGACTGGAAATAGGACGTAGCCATACGCTCCATATTACTAGGTGTATCTTGCACCACACCATCTTGGTCCTTCAGGCTAGCAATGCGATTTTTCCTTGCACGCCACACAGCCTTTCGATGGAATAATTTAGTATTTCGATCTCCCTCCTTCAACCACGCAATTCGCGAACGCTGCAGCCACATCATTTCCTCCCTATATAGCAACTCATTCATATTATCGAGAGTAGTACGTATTTCATGCATTGCTGCATTCTCCTCATAGACCCTTGCCAATTTTGATCGCAAGCGCGATAATTCCCGTGTGACGTTCCCAAACTTTCGGCTCCCCCAACTATGGAGTACCTCCATTATCTTCCTCAAGGCAGCGTTAACTTCACCAAGATCACCTTTGGTTCCTTGATCATGCCACGCATTGGCCACCACCTCTGGCAGGGCATGCTCCCGTTCCCACATAATCTCATACCGCTTGCATTTTTGTATTGGCCTAGGACTGCATTCCCGTGCAAGCTTGACCACCACCGGGCAGTGGTCAGAGCAAGGCGACACTAGATGCACTACGGATGCATCAGAGAAAATGTCCCGCCACCTATCATCCGCAAGTGCACGGTCCAACCTGACCTTGACATTGGCACGTCCTGAACGCCGATTATCATAAGTAAACGGCAAGCCGCTGAAGCCCAAGTCCTTGAGCTCGCACAACAATAGCGCATCGCGGAACGCAGTCATCTGATTTTCCGGTCTCGGGCAGATCGACAAATGCTCATGTTGCCATAAAGCTTCATTAAAGTCCAATTCAATTCCAAGCAATCTTTTCTACATCCAAACACAACCTAATATCAAGACCACTCTGGATCAAGCTAACAACACCCACGATGGCGTCATCGACCGATATCAGGTGAATAAAAACAAGTATGGAATGATTTGCTTTAAACATAGAACCAATTTCAAGTGCACGCGGCAAGCAAAAGATAGCAACATGGGAGGCTACTTCGTCCTCCATCAAATGTGGTCGTTCGTACGTGCGAATCATATGATGGGCGAAGACAAGACCATCCTCACGTGAGATAAATGCTTGAAGAATGACAAGGATGGAAATATGAGAGATAGCTGGGAGCGTATTCACAATGAGATTGCAGTAGTCCTCAACAAAGATGTGAACTCCATCAACGCCCGGTTCTATTGCCAACCACTACTCAATGACGACATCATCAACCGGCTAAAGTCACATCTATTTGTACTTACATCTTTCGAAGCAAGTTAACTGCAGTAGCTAGTCAATTACTATATTTACCCTTACAAAAAAATTACCCATCTCGTAGGCGAGGCCTGAGAGGCCTGAGCAGCCTGGTCCGCCCTACATCCACAACACAAGCGGGTCTCTCGCAGGGTCCTTCTCCGACTGAACGAAGTAGTAGAAAAGGTGCACTCCATTGCTCTCGTCCACCTCCACGTACCTGCAGCCATGCCTCGCGCGCACCACAGTCCACAGATTATGTTACTATCAACGAAAACTGGACAAATTGAGCAATCTGCTTTAAGAGGAAATTGAGATCATATGCAGGCATATGCAGCCCATACCCGGTTTCGAGGGGAATGGCAGGGGACCGTCGAACCCGGGCAAGTGAGTGATGGCCACCGGCCGGAGAGAGGAGGAGGCAGCAGAACCACAAGAGCAGGAGCGGCCACCGGAACCTGCAGAAGTTTCTGGCAGTGGACTCCATGGTTGCGGCCGGTGGTGCCATGGTGTGTCAAGACTCAAGCGTGGCCGAGGTGTACATGTATAGCAGATACATGGGTTTTAAGCAGTGGGCTAGCTGCCGGGCAGACAACGGGCTAGGCAGCGTCTTTCATAGGGAAAAGTTCTCCCTGGCAGCGGCAAGGTGGCGGCTGGTGGTCTTCGTCTCCGACGCCGGTGACGTAGTTGTTCTCGATGCTTGTTCCGTTTCCTCTACGTATTGCTTTCCTATATTTCTACCGTGTACTGTGTATGTGGTTTTCTGTTGAATATACATGGTGAAAAATCAAAAAAAAAAAAAAAAGACAAGGAAGTACACCATCATTAAAAAAAACCATGCTGTATCTCTTCGTTTAATTTATAAACACACGAGGCCCCTTGGGTCTCCGGGTTTAGATTTCCCCACGCCGCCACAAACCTCTCACATCTCACTTTCTCAACAAAAGAAAACCTCTATAACACAACACCTATTTCTGGAACCCTCCCCTTGCTACAGTGCTCTGAGGCGATTCGAAGGCGATCTTGGTTTCGTCCGCGGCCGCCGGCGTATCTGCGGGATTCCCCTCCCTCCGCCGGCCGCTCCGGCGGCGGGAGGGTGGGGAATCCCCAGATCGGCGCTCCGGCGTGTAAATAGGGGGCTTTGGGACGGCGCGGCGGAGGCGGGGTGGCCGGCGTCGTCCTTTTGCAGCCCTGCGGTTCCCCCTCCATGGCGTCGTCCTCGACGGCGTCCTCGAGCCGCAGGTGCGACCTTGTCCTGCCGCCGTTTCTTCCGGCGCCGGTGGCAGGCTGGTGGAGTGTGTGTGCAAGGCCGGAGCTGGTGGTGGAGGTGCGAGGCGACTGCGGCGTGGTGGTGCGGCGTGTGGGTGGTGGATCTGCGGCGCAGGCCGGGATCCGGAGCAGTTGAAGTTTGGGGCCACGGCCCCGGCCGATGTGGTACAACCGTCTCAGATCCAGCTCGCTGGAGCTGGTGGATGACGCGGCTCAGCAACGCCTTCGGGCTAGGAACCCTTCTGCTCCATGGTGGCGAGCTCCGGCTGGAGTTCGGCGAGGCGACGACGGCGTGGTGCTGCAGTGTCAGCTCTCTGTACTCTCCTTTTTTTCTTGCTTGTAATCCGACCTTGTACTGGTTCCTTCTAGTATGAATACAAGTATGAAAAATTCAAAAAAAAAAAAAAAAAAAAAAAAACAAAAGAAAACCTCTCACATCTCACAATCAGGAGTTGACTGGGAATGGGATGGGGCTAAGGAGAGGACAGCGACGGCGGCGTCCTTCTCCTCCGGCGAATTCGGCCTCGACCTCGACGGGGCAACGAGGCCGAAAGCGACGTCGGTCTTCTCCTCCGGCGAATTCGTTGGTCAGTGTAGGTGAGTCACCGCCCGACCCTCCACTTAATCCCCGCATGCCGAAACGAAACCCTAAGTCGGCATGGAGTTCAATTCCTTGTCAATACCTCCCGATCCATGTTAATCCCAGTCAAACCGAACGGGCCCTAAGTTGTGGGCGGGTTCTTAGATAGTTAGGCCTTGTTTGGTTATTACACACACCTGCTGTCATCCGCTCCCCACAGGGATCAATCCCTGCCACACCAAATTTTGTTTGGATAATGCCGGAGGAATAGGGATCAGGAACTGATATTTGGCTTGCAGTTCATATTTTTACTTAAGACAAGGTCTACATACTTCACCAGTTGTTTCAATCTTGGTAGTAACATAGTTCTGGGCGAGTCTTGAGGGTGAAAGCAAGTCAGGCAGCGAAAAGAAACTTCATTCGGAAAACAGTTGTCAGTTGTTCACATGAGGCCGCATTTATCCCAACTCCTGCAACCTGATTTGTTTTATTATTATTAGCAGTTCATTACTTAGAAGAAAGACATAAGTGAGAGGTTAAAATATATCTCTGCCTTTTTGGTAACTGAACTCCACAATGGACCACAGATTCCATGAGTAAGGCAACCTATTTGTTCCTTTTGAAAAGAGAAAGTGGAACAATTCCAATTTATGCCACCTAATGTCAATGCAAGTTATGCCCTTTAAATGTTGGAGAAAATGGCTGGCAACTTTGCCTTGTCTATGTGCAGTAGTGCTATGTACACGCATGTGCAGGCAAATAACATATACTGCTTTTAGTACCACTAGCTATAAGTTGAAGGCAGTAGGAGGCAGATTGGCCGGTGTCTTTCTTCGGCAGTATCGCATGCAATGGCGATTTAAAAATAAAAATTAACGAGCCTTGTCACCAAGCTTGAGCTTCGATTAAAGCTCGAACCGAACTTCGGGCTCCCATGGTAAATTGAGCTCGAGCCGAGCTGGAATGTATGCGCTGGAACTTGGCTCATTTACACAACTAGTGGTGGGTCGGCCAGCCCTTATGTGTAGGACTCAGGGCTTGAACTAGTATTTGATGTATGAATGCGTGACTAGTGTACATAAATTTTTATTTTATTGTTAACCCGTCTTTTCTTGAGTTTGCTTGACTTGTGTATTGGCAGCTGACAATCTGGGGTATTATGGGCTCATAATGGTGCTGTTTGAGACGCCGTCTGGCTTCGCAATTTTTTATGCTGATGGGGTCAACCTCTATGAACCAGATGCCATGGAGGTGCTTGCATTATTCTTCATTACTGATGTGCTTAGTTACACTTGTCATGTTTGTCACTGACCTAGTTTTAATGGGTTCTTTTTGTCTCCTGCAGAACATATGGGCAAACTTTGTCACGCCATATACGGCACATCATGTAAGCTCCACCTTTTTTCGCTTTTTAGTGTAATGACTAATTTCTTATACTGCTATCACAAACTCAACAGAACTTGCATTGCATGATTGCAATTTTTACTTTTTTTGGCATCAAGGAGAGCAATATTAACACACAAGCTCATTCGTTTACTCGACATGCTGAAATGTGTAACTACTAACTTTTTGATGCAGCCCATACATAGTACTACCACGGTACCACCTAAGAAACCATCATGGCTCTAAATGTATATTGCATTACGTCGGCACAGGATTTTATTCTGAATTAGATTTCATTGTTTTTGATAAAAAAGTATAAACAGGGCACCAGTTTGGTTGGTATACTAACCCATTGCATGCGGCAAGTTATACGTGTTTGGTTCACACCCGCAGATGTGGGAAGATTTTTTTCCTACAACCTAGGTCGCAGATGTTACTAAGAAAGTTTTGCAAGACTGCCTTGGGTGTGTGGCAAAGTGTAGTGCCAATTTTGCTTGGTAACGTCATGCATGTTTTGGCTAATAACTTAATAGGTATGGAAAATGCTGGCAACCTTGGTAGACCAACCAGACAGGCCCATAAATATCTTTACAATTGAGATGCAACTTATCCTGGCATGATTGATAGACATATGTTGTTCTTTTCTCCTGTTTGACAAGCGTGTACTTGTTAATTTCTTCATCAGGCCATTTGGCTTAAGGAGTTTCAAGTTTTTAAGGACAAGTCTGATGCTATTAACCCTGATACTGGTCTTCACAAGCGGCTTACTAAGATGCTCCTGAAGTGGCGCCAATCTGGGCAGAAGTTGGCTGTCGGAAAGCCTGAATATAAAATAGTCATTGAAGGAAGATTGGTAAGCGTAAGCTCCCTTTTTTCCCTTCTGTCCGTGAACAATTTTTAGCACCATTTTTTCTGTGGCTTTTTTTTCAGGGAATACCCTGCCTGTGTGATGAACCTGTGATGGAGATGATGCATGGCCTGAGATACCTAATGCATAGTTTAGTGCCTGAAGAAAAGTCAAAGCTATCTGAGGAGGACGGTCTCCAGACTAGTCAAGGGCTGAAAATGCTCCTAGATCGTTATGGCTTTGATGTCAAACCGGAGATGGTGAGGTCACCACTTTGTCTTCTCGTTTGTATGATATTAAATGCTACTAGTACTTTATATCACTGGCGTTGGACACTTTATCCAAAGTTTGTGCACCTGTTGCTGACCAAACTTCGAGTGCAATAATTTGTCCTCATTGCTAACACTAATGGAGCAATGCTCTTTCTATCCAGGTTAATCAGTGTATTATTGAGAAAGCATATATCTTGTATGATTGTGAGTGTTCATTGAAGAAACTTTATAAGAGCTGGCGAATTGCTAGTGTCTTATTTGAGGAGGTGTCATCAATTAATTCTGAGGGCTGGGAGATACTGAAACTTGCAACAGCTCTGAAGATGATATGTTACCCTAAAGAGAAAATTGTATTTCGCAATCCTAACAAGGTAAACTATAATATTATAAGAAATTCCTTTGTGCAGTTAATGGAATCTTTCATTTGTATGACTAACCAAAGTCCGTTTGTTTTAGATATTTTTACCAAATGAGCTAGCAAAGTTGGTCACTGATGCCCCAAAATTTGAAAATATTCGCATCATTAAGGGAGAAATTTTGATGCTTTATGATAAAACGGTGTTTCTCTATGATTTGAAGACCAAGCATAAAAAAGGACTGACCGACCTCATCAAGAAGGCTAAAGAAGCATATGAAGCTGAACAGACACATGATTAGAGAGGAGAGGCGTCTGCGTTGCAGGATTAAAAGTCTTGCCATCACTTTATGTTTCGAGAATTGGATCATCACTTTGTGCCTGTTCGTGGTCATCACATTCTGTTGTAGGGTAAATGTTCTTGTGATCCATTAGCTTCTGATCTACAGTTGTAGCTGCCATCACACGTACTTTATTATGGACCACCAAAACATATTGCAGTAGACATGATCCTTTTCAACTGTAGTACTTTGTTTTCTCGAAGGCGGCCACTTTTCGATCTCGCCGGCTCCCTCCAGTCGGCTTTAGCTTTCAGATCGCCTCAGCTGTCTAACTCAGCAGCGTTCTTTTTTTAATGAGTATGCCTTTGACATACCTTAGCTTTATAGAAGAAGAGCAAAGCAATTACAAGAAAAATGAATCCTAGTGCGAATAGCGGGATCAGCTAAACTCCAACTCCAAACTCACACAAAAACTACTCTCTCACACCATTGTCTCTCCTACTCCCTCTAACTCAGCAGAGTTGAAGCCGACTCGCGTATGCTCCGGAGCAACCCTTGTCCAGAGTACGACACAAGCGAACCTAAGCCAACATTGTTTTAGAAAGCCTAAAAATCGATAAACATCACATTACGATTTTTTTGTTTCTGCTGCCACTCAAAAGCTACTAAATATGGCGAAATTCTCTGCATGCGCTGAATTAAGATTCATCGACGTCTGTTTTTAAGGAGTGCATTTAATATTGCTTACCTCATTTCATGTGCCGACTTGGTTTTTAACCGCTCTGTCCTTCTTGTATAGTTTTCCTGACTACTTCCGAGTTTACAAATACAATGTAGTGTTTACAACCGCATTTATAGACACTGATACACGTAAAGATAACTAGTTGATGTTATTTTTCCCTTACTCGGCTGCACTTTTTTTTTTGACGTAGACACTATACTTAACTCGTTCTCTTCTTTCGCAGACATGGAGAGGGCCGACAAGGAAAAAAAAGCTGCAATATGGCACAAATAATCCCATCGAATGCCTCGATCGCCATCTCACAGAAATTACCTTGACCAACTACTGAGGCACTCCGCCTGAGGTTACGTTCGCCAAGTTATTTGTTCTGAACGCAAATGCGCTTAAGCTAATGAGGTTTAGCATCGATGAAGACCAAGGTGATGAATGGCTCATTAGTCAGCGCAAGAAACTACACCTGAGGCACAAAGCTTCCGCTGAATCTGAATTTCACTTTAAAGATATAGGTACGGACCTAATGAGTTTCGCTTTGTCGGACCAGTGGAAACCAGGGTACCACGGACCGTATGCCTTTGGCCCAGAAAACTACCGCGGTAGATCAAGTCAAGACAACAATCAAATTTCCCTCCCTGGAGGAGTTAGTGGGCCGACTGTTTTGAGCAACAAAGACTTGGGCCTGGGCGAGGAGGTGACCGATGGGCCTTGTCCAGGAGACGTCAGTGGATCGTGATGGGCTGAGTTTGGAGGGCTCTGTACAGTCTCTGGTCTCTTTCTACGGGCCGGATGAGCAGATGCAAGGAGTGCGGTTTCAGGCAGAGCAACGAGCCACACTCGTTGGAGAGGAAGAGGATGCGTTGGCAAGATGCGCCGTTTCTGTGCCAGCATTCTCAAGAAGCTAGCGTCGCCGCTCCTCAGAGAAATCGAATTCTCCAAGGTATGCAACACTAATCTGGAGATGTGCACACCGAGGCGTGTAACAAGGGCGGCAGCTCTGAATCCTGACGCTACAGGCCAGCGTAAATGCGTGGACTCGGGATATTTTGTTCTATTATCAATTATCTATCACTTTCTTTAGATTACAATTTTCTGCCTCGTTTGGGAGTGGGAGTGGGAGCTGCATGCGTGTACGTGGTGAATACGTACAGACTCGTAGAGGCAGCCAAAGACGGTGAGATTTAGGGGCTGTTTGGATTGCAGCCGCGGCTGGCCAAACCAATTTTTTGGTCGTTAACTGCTACTGTGGGATCTGTTTGGATCAGCGCCAAAGAAACTGAGCCACGCCAAAATTTTGGTTGCCCAGTGCAATTTCTACGCCCGCCCGTTGGCAAGATCCAGCCGGCAAAATCCTCCGCCAAATATTTGGCGTGCCAATTTTGGCAGGGCTGGCTTGGGCGTGATCCAAGCAGCCCCTTAGAGCATCTCTAGCAGAACCCGCAAAATGCGAACCCGCAAAAAAGTTTTGCAGGTCGCGCAACTCGTGTTTTTTGGCTCAAAACACGGCGCGGCGGAGCAGAACCCGCAAAATAGAACCGCAAAATAGAATATGCTGTAGAATATTCCTCTTTCTTCTTGCTTCGTCTTTTCGTCAAATCCAATCCCAAAATCACCGCCGCCGCTGCTGCGCTGGTACTAGCTACCACCACCTATCAATCGATCGATCGAGAACGTACTAGCTAGTACAAGCTAGCTAGCTCGGCAGGCAGGCAGCCCCGTGCTCGGCGCGGACAGAGCCCGCGCTTGGCGGCGGACGAAGCTGACGGTTGGCGGCGCGATGGTCAGCGGCGGACAGAGCCCGTGCTCGGCAACGGACGGAGTCCGTGCTCGGCGGCGTACAGAGCCAGTGCTCGGAGGCGGACGGAGCCCAGAGCCGGCGCTGATGTGGTCCTCGCCGGCGCTGGCGCCGACGGTCCTCGCGTGCTCCCGCGAGCTCCACCGTCAGTCGACCTTGACGTTTGGAAGGCCGGTGGCGAAGCGGCAGCTGACAGTGTTCTTTTGCACGAGCTTCCGATGAGATTCTGGCAAGTTTCAGCCGATTGCGGTGAAATTCCGGCGAGTTCCGGTGGCGAAGCAGCAGCGCACCACCGATTTCTCTTTGTCGTGTAGCGTTGACCGGTTTGCAGGCACCCTTATATTTTTGCCTCAAATCAGTAGATACAAGGGTCGGAGGGTTGGATTTGCAGGCCCCCTCAAAACGTTTAAGGTTTCCACCAATTTTGCAGGCTCTGTTCGGGGCATTTTTTGACAACAGAAACTGCAAACTCCGGTTTTTTGCGGGTTTGACCAGTTTTGCAGGCTCTGCTAGAGATGCTCTTACAGTGTGTCGTGCAACCGCAGTAGTTACCCATAGTGATTATAAGTGCTCACAGTCCAACTCTGCTCCAAATTAAGCAAACTACCAAGCAAATTGTGCACAGAGTCACAGAGCATACCTGGAGTGGCTTAATAAATTTCTTAACGAGAAGACTAGAAAAGAAGAAGTGTGTAGCTGTAGAGTGAGCTGATGGCTACAGTGTCAGTCTCGTGCTATCGAGTGGTGATTTAGCAACGCTACGTTCCGGAAGGAATAGAGCGGCATCAAACTATCGTAGTGCGGTTAACACACACTATACCGCGGAAGTGGTGGTGTGCAAGTTGACTACAATGTTTTCATTATTCTACATCGATACGATCAGCTGTTCTGCAGGGAAAAACATCGCCGCATATCTTTTGGGGAGGTACGTACTGCTAGTAGTAGCTATCTTTGCTTTGCTTTGATTTTTTTTTTTTTTGAACAAGGAGAAGGACCCCGAAGGGTCCAGACTGCATTAAGCGGTGGGCATACAAATTACAGCAAGGACCAAAATAAACAGGAAAATTACAACCAAGTCCTTGGATTTTACAAAAAAGACCTGCACGAAGACAATAGGAATGCAATCGGGTCCTTCTCTACCGCGCACGAGCAGCTCGACGCAGCGACCACCAACACCATCGCCGGGGACGAAACCACTTGGAGATGGAGTGGCGAAGAGCGCCACCGCGGAACTGAAGTAGGGCCTCCGCACTGGCACACCGGCCTGGAGGTTGAAGAAACCATGGCTCTGCCATGGTACGGAGTAGCCACTTTGGCCAAGGGTAACAGCGGTAGAATCTTGCCGCCGTTGATGAACTCCGTAGTCAGCAGTCTTCCAATCTCCCCGTGGAGCCACCGAGAGAGCCTCGCCTTCTTCGTTCCCGCGACCATAGCGGCATTGAAGAACAACCAAGGTAGAATTGGAGGCACCACCACAGAACCTGGCCTCCAGCGAACAGAGTAGCATCGATTCGCCGCCAAACTCCAAGCTCTTGCCACGAGAAAGAAAAAGCAAAACCAGTGGGCGTACTCCGTGTTGCTAGCACAAAGTCAAAAGCGACCAAGATCAAACGTCGATTTTTGCATTAACTCGTGGGCGTTTCCGATACTGCTACGTACACGGTGGAGTGGTAGAAGCTAGTGGAATTGCGTGCGCGCGCCTGGTTTTGTTTCCTCGGGAGGGAACGCGCCGAAATCGCGCAGAAAAGTAGTGCAATCGCGAGCGCATCACCTGCTTGTCGCGGTGCAGGGGAACAGCGAGCAAACAGAAAATCCTGGCGAGGCGTGCAAGGAGCGTACCATTTTTTTCTTGTTACAAGACGGCAATTTTTACTCATTTTATTAAAAGGTATAAGAGAAATGACAGATTTATCAGCGCGTAAACAATGAACAACATTTACAAAACACAAATGTCATCTTCATATTAGACACATCCAGCAGTGGCGGAGCTACAACATTTGGAATCATGGTGTCTAGAGGGTGTCATAGTAGATAAAAAGTATTTTTGGGGTGCATATGTGGTGATTATTTTACGAGGAAAAATATTCCACCAGGTGTCTTTGCACCCCCTTGCCATGCCTTGGAACCGCTAGTGCGCCCAGCCGAGTTTGGATCTGGACAAGCCCCATACATATCACCGAGGAGAAAAGATCGAGTCATGGTTCATATCAAATGTCATTGTTGTCACTCCTGCTTGAACCAACGACTCCGGTTTCATCTTCAACGACCAACGATTAAGCTCTCGCCACAACTGACGTCATAAGTCATGTCGGCCCATACCAAATAGTCCGACTTCAACGAAGAACTTCACGCGAGAAAGTCGCACACATTGCAACAACAAATGCACGTGGATGCTAGAGATCGACGTGTCAGTAACATAAACTATTTCGAGACCGAGCTCGAGAGAGGTCATTAAAAAAATAAAAAACTGTAAGTAATGTTGTAAAGAATTCAATAGAAATATCCTAGAATATATATAACGATATGATCTACAAGTGTACAAAAACCTAATCCGAGATTCATTCTATTTTGTGCAAGACAAAATGATGGTTGATGTCGGTCGGTAAATAGTGCACATTCTTTAGAATTTAACATTTTTTAAAATGTGCCATTTATGTATAGCCTAAAATAATAAGAAGTTTGCATTGGAATTTTGCACACTTATTTTCATTATTACACCTAGATTTTGATTCAATTTTTCCGAAACATAGAAATTTCAATCTTATATATTTTTTTAAAAAGTTCCATAGAGTTTAGACGCATTTGCACTTTCCGGTATTTCTAGTCTTAAAGAATTCTGAAAAATATATACAACACTCTAGCATCTACGTCACGCATAACAATTTTTTATAGCCCGAAATAGAACTTTTTACGGAAACTTTATAGACATAAAAAACTTGGAACTTTTCGAAACCCCAAAGTATCATTTTAATATTTTGGTGCAGCCGAGTTCCAGTGAGGTTGGTTGCCAGAAGTCTACATTCTTCTCTCTCCTTCTTATCGGCATATATGCGTCCAAATGGACAGGATCGCACCCACGCAGAGAGAGGTGGCCTACCTTGGTTTTTATATACTGTACCCGACGACCCACACCAGCAATGGAACGACGTGTCTTAGTTTGAGTCACAAGATGGCAAGGGTATAGAAATTGTAGAACCCTAATATTGCATGTTGTATTGCTTGGACCCTCGGCTAGCGCTGGATTTTTCCTTCTGTTTTTGAATGGACCTGGACGTGGTTTGGACGTGGTAAAATCAGGCGTCTAGGTTCAAGTGTGTCCAGGTTCGATGAACCATGTGCTAGCTGAATCTTTGGATAGCACGTCGCTTAATGTGAGGGCATGAAGTGCCATGATCTCAATGGGGATATACTGCCTTCACTTTCGGCTTCCATGAATTGTGTGGCTCCAATAGTGAGACTGATTCGTCTCGATCACGAAGTAGATTCGTCTACATCGTGAACGTAATGTCTTGCCAAAACTGTAGCCGAGCAAAGAGAATATACCGCTGCCTATTTGGAAGAGGAATATACCTCTACTTATTGAAAATATTTATTGCGCGGTTAAATCCTATATGCATTTAAGGGTTTCTCCTCATCGGTCGTAATCAACCATACTCATCGTCATTGTTGTTGAAATATTTTTATCCGGTATTTGTTCTTATTTAATCCCTCATTCTAAACTATAAAATGTTTTAGATATTTCAATGTGGAGTACATAAATGAGTTAACCTACACACTAAAGTACGTCCAGATACGCGTGAATAAAAAAAAGGGCTAAAACATCTTATAATTATAAGTGGAGGGACTAGCTAATTGTTATTTTCTCATCTAATCCCTTTGTTTCTAAATATAAGTCCTTTTAATTTTTTAATGGACTAGTCAAGCTTTTATGAGCACACTCCCTAGTTGATGTTTCAAAAGTCGAACATATGCGTGTGTTGTGTGACACATATTTGATATCATTAGATGTTTGTTTTAAAGTATTATGCGAGTAATCCAGTGCGATGAGTCAAACCATACAACCGATGATCAACAATGAGTACAAAAACTCATTCTCCGTCTTACAAAATGCATGTGTAACAGTCAACTGTTATATAAATGTTCATTCATATAGAGTAGAAGTGAGCAGCCACAATTTGTCTGATGTCGCATGACAAAGATGTTTTTAGGTAGGATATTTGCAAGTTGGGCCAATAATTAGCTAGCTCCATGCGTAAGGTTCTCACTAGGTCAATACTCCTTGTCTTAACAAGCATATCTAGCTTAAATTTATTTCACTTAAAATATTATGTCGAGCGTATGTTGTGGGTTATTTTAACTTGTGGTAATTTATCTTAGATGAATTGGCAAAAAGGTTCACAATTTCAAACAAATAGGATACCGTTCAACATCTCTTAATTATGTGATTGTCATTTTGCTCTCCTTACGTGGTTTACTACTCCACAAAAAGTTGAACCATGCACACCAATGTTTGTTAATTGGCTAACAAGGGCTCCCGGAGACCATCTGATGTGAACATCCGTAGTGATATTCTAAATATTGCACATCAACTCAAGCAGGGCCAATTACGCTAATGCCTAGTACAAGCAACATCTGATTATATTGACTAACATAATCTTCATCATAATTTGCCACTACCTAGTGCTTCCATACTTCGTATTATTACGTTCAAGGTGATGTTCATGAAGGCCAAGATGACGACTGACTATGAAGATGGATGTTGAGAAGGTCACTCTTGAGGGCAGACACTGAGAAATATACTTAACGAAATGCTGAATTTGTGTTCAGAAGATCAATCTCGAGGACAGACATTGAGCAAGATATTGGCTCGTGTTGAGTTCCATTTCAACATTTGTCTCTAAGTGAGCTTAATTATGTAATAACCTAGAGGTAGAGACCGTGAATAAGAGGTGACAAACCCCTTCCTAGGGTTATATACAAGAGCTTTGGTTCTTTCCAAGTGTTTGTATGAACCGGAGAGCGTCTCTTGGAGTGTAAATCAAGTTTTCCACCAAGTGTGTTTGTAGGGTGAGTTCATTCTAAAATACTATCACATTGGTGTGTGTTGTTGAATTTAGTTCACTAGACACCACAAGTTATTCCTCCCCCTTCTCTCATGTATTATGATTGGGGAAATTATGTTGGTTCATATGCTGTTGTTAAAATGGCTACCTTTAGTACTACGACAGAAAAAGCACTATCGGCATGATGACTTCTTTTCCATCGAGTATCTACTTGTTGTGATCTCGGTCTCTCTGTGCTATAGCAAATGGAGCATCAAACATATCTTTAGCTAGCAACTTGAAGTTGTGGGTAATCCATGTGATTTCTGTCTCCAAGAAGGTTCAAAATCATTCATGCATGCCATGATTTTGTGAAACAATGTAATACAACGTGAGTTGACAATGAAAAAGGGTCAATCATAACATTTTTTTTTGAAATGAGGTAATCTAATTTTTGATTGATCATGAAGACATAAAATGAATCGAACCGCGCACTTTATGTACAAAACACAATAATCTGCCAAACCGGGGGTGTCCCTTTCCAGAATGATAGGGCTTCAAGACAAGAATGTGAATACTGGATGTGTTTTATTGTAAAAAAATTGTTTTAACACCAATTTTGATGGAATGGACAGTATGCATAGGTGATAGGGCAGAGACGTGCAACTATCAGGTTTAGTAAAAAGTAGTAGCACCTGATGGAGCAGCACTATACACGCTCATTTTCACTTGTCTCCTCGTGGCCGATGTTGCGTCGTTGTTTTATCTTGTCACACATAACTGTCCTGCCACGTCTACTCACCTCCGGTGCTGGTGGCGTGCAATCTCGCCGTCAGGTCCAACTAGGATGCCACCATGTCCGAGAGACCGAGACCCTCCGATGTGCGAGGTCGATCTCTCATGTCACACTAGTAGGGAAACCCCTACCGCTGGCGGACGGAAATGTGCTACCACTGGCAGGCGGGCGCCCGCCAGCGATGACTACGCAGTGGTAACAACTACCGCTGGCGGGCGGGCCGTCCGCCAGCGTTAAGGGCTGTTACCGCTGGCGGGCAACAAAAGCGCACACCAGCGGTAGGTTTTACAGCGCTGGCGGGCAACGCGTCCGCCAGCGGTAATCTTCCGCGCGGTGGCATGGGGATATTCACAATCGATGACTTGCGTGAATTCAACACCATCAGGCAGTAGAGCGTTCCCAAAGCTTGTCATTGTAATAGCGGCTTCTCCTTTATGTACCTTCCGTGAACTTTACATTCCATTGTAGAACTGTGTTATTTTGTGTCCGTAAAAACATATTCAAGACTTATCGTTGTAATAGTTATTTAGTGGTTCAGACTTTCCTATTTAACTAGCTCTATATTAATTTGGGATCAACTTTGAACTTTAAGTTAAATATGTATTCATATTTCTATGCGTGTATTCTCGAATCTAGTCTCTACAAACGAATTTTCGAATATGGTCTCAACGAATTCTCGAATATGGTCTCTAAATATTAAATATGAAATATCGAATATACAACAATTACGTAAATTACTTGTAAATTTAATGAAAAATAAATAAAAGGATTTCTGGCCTGCCATACCACACCACGTCGGTCATCACCAATACCTGACACCGGAAAAAAGTTGGATAACCGGCTATAATTTTTGATGTTCCATGTTGATATTATACCAATTGCTACATGTTTTATATACACTTCATAGCATTTTTATACATTTTCTGGGACTAACCTATTAACAAGATGCCACAGTGGCAGTTCCTGTTTTCTGCTATTTTTGTATTCCAGAAAAGCTGTTAAGGAAATATTCTCGGAATTGCACGAAAATCAACGTGCCCCAGTATTTCACCGACACGACCACGGAGTCCAAAAGGGAGACGGAGGCGAGCCACGAGGCGGCCACGCCAGCCCTGGGCGCGGGCCCACCTCTGGCCGCGCCGAGGGGTGGCGTGGGCCCCTCGGGTGCCCGCTGTCGCCGCCCTTTCGCCTATATAATCCTCTAGTCCAGAAAACCCTAAACACCCGAGTCATATTCCACGAAAAGTTCCAGAGGCGCCGCCGTCGTCAACCCTAGTTCGGGAGGGTTCTGAAGCTCTTCCCGGCACCCTGCCGAAGAGGGGAATCATCACCGGAGGGCTCTACATCGCCATGCCTGCCTCCGGAGTGATGCGTGAGTAGTTCATCCTTGGACTACGGGTCCATAGCAGTAGCTAGATGGTTGTCTCTCCACTTTGTGCTATCATGTTTAGATCTTGTGAGCTGCCTATTGATGACGTGAAGGCACACGTTCGTTGGGAGACCCCAAGAGGAAGGTATGATGTAGTCCAGCAGCAAATTTCCCTCAGTTATGAAACCAAGGTTATCGAATCCAGGAGGAGTAGGAGCACTTCAGACGGTTGTCAACGGCGCCAGAAACAATGGTGTTGAAGGAGATCTGGACTGTTGACGTGGAATCTGCACACAACACAATCAAACTACTTTGTCCCAACGAAACAGGAATGTTGTCAATCTTCCCGGCTTGCTGAAAACAAAGGATTAAACGTATGGTGTGGAAAACAGTATTTAATTGCAGAAAGTAAAAGAGAACAATGATTGCAGTTGGTGATTTTATCAGTGTAAAAAATGGACCGGGGTCCACAGTTCACTAGTGGTGTCTCTCCATAAAGATAAATGACATGTTGGGTAAACAAATTACAGCTGGACAATTGATAAAATAGTGAGCGCATGACAATGCATATATATGACAAGATGACTACCATGATATTTATTTGGGCATTACGACAAGATACATAGACCGTTATCCAACCGCATCTATGACTAATAATCCACCTTCAGGTTGACATCCGTGTTCCCCGTTGGTATTAAGTTGCAAACAACGGATAATCACATTAAGTAATGTGCGTAAAGTAACAAGTACATATGACCGTGGACATAGCATTGTTAGGTTATCCCTAGTGGCAACAACACATCCACAACCTTAGGCGTTGCTGTCACTCGCCCAGATTACTGGAGACTGAACCCACTATCTAGCATAAATACTCCCTCTTGGAGTTACAAGCATCTACTTGGCCAAAGCATCTACTAGTAACGGAAAGCATGCAAGATCATAAATAACATGTAACATAGATTAATAATCAACTTGATCATAGTATTCAATATTCATCGGATCCCAGCAAACACAACATGTAGCATTACAATAAGATGATCTTGATCATGTTAGGCAGCTCACAAGATATAAACATGATAGCATAAAGTGGAAAGACAACCATCTAGCTACTACTATGGACCCGAAGTCCAAGGATGACCTACTCACGCATCACTCCGGAGGCAGGCATGGCGATGTAGAGCCCTCCGGTGATGATTCCCCTCTCCGGCAGAGTGTCGGGAAGAGCTTCAGAACCCTCCCGAGCTAGGGTTGACGACGGCGGCGCCTCTGGAACTTTTCGTGGAATATGACTCGGGTATTTAGGGTTTTCCAGACGGGAGGAATAAATAAGCGAAAGGGCGGCGTCGGAGGCTGATACGTCCAAAACGTATCTATAATTTCTGATGTTCCATGCTTATATTATACCAATTGCTACATGTTTTATATACACTTCATATCTTTTTTATGAATTTTCTGGGACTAACCTATTAACAAGATGCCACAGTGCCAGTTCCTGTTTCTGCTATTTTTGTATTTCAAAAAGTTGTTCTGGAAATATTCTCGGAATTGGACGAAACAAAAGCCCAGCTTCCTATTTTCCCGACACGTACACGGAGTCCAAAGGGGAGAAGGAGGAGAGCCACGAGCCAACCACACCATGTGGTGGCGCGGTCTCCCTTTGACCGCGCGGTGACGTGGTGTGTGGCCCACGGACGCCTCCGGCCGCCGCCCTTTCGCCTATATATTGCCCCCAACGCGAAAACCCTAAAACAATCAGTCATATTCCACGAAAAGTTCCGCAGCTCCGCCGCCATCGAAGACAAGTTTCGGGAGTCAGAAGTTCCTGTTCCGGCACCCTGTCGGGACGGGGATTGACTCCCGGAGCCATCTCCATCGACTCCACCGCCTCCACTTTGACTCCATGATGGTTTGTGAGTAGTTCCCCCATGGACTACGGGTTCTTGGCTGTAGCTAGTTGGTACTCTCTCTCCCATGTACTTCAATACAATGATCTCATGAGCTGCCTTACATGATTGAGATCCATATGATGTAATTGGTGTTGTGTTTGTTGGGATCCGATAAATTGTGGAATTGTGATCAGATTGTTCATCATGTTATCATACTATTGTTTATTTAAGATCTTGCATGCTCTCCGGTACTTGAGGTTACCCTGATCAAGTAGTTGCTTGTATCTCCAAGAGGGAGTATTTATGCTAGATAGTGGGTTCAGTCTCCATTTAATCTGGGGGAGTGACAGCAACCTCTAAGGTTGTGGATGTGCTGTTGCCACTAGGGGTAAAACAACGATGCTTTGTCTAAGGATAATTGTGTTGCTTACATTACACACTTTACTTAATGCAATAATCTGTTGCTTGCAACTTAATACTGAAAGGGGTGCGGATGCTAACCTGAAGGTGGATTATTTAGGCACAGATGCATGCTGGATAGCGGTCTGTGTATCATGTTGTAATGCCCAATTAAATACTACAGTAAACTTTATCTTATCATAGCATGCATTGTCATGCCCTCACAATTATCAATTGCCCAACTGTAATTTGTTCACCCAACACATGTTATTTGTTTGGAGAGTTACCACTAGTGTAGATAGCTGGGAAGCCCGGTCCATCTGTCATCATCATTGCTCTACCGTCAACTACGCACCGGAATATTTTCTGGTGCCATTGCTCTCATATTACTGCTGCTTCCACATCAC
This sequence comes from Poa pratensis, assembly GCA_947311845.1. Lineage (NCBI taxonomy): Eukaryota > Viridiplantae > Streptophyta > Magnoliopsida > Poales > Poaceae > Poa > Poa pratensis. The sequence continues at coordinate 36,820,228 of CAMZMU010000034.1, forward strand.
CCCTGTTACTAGTGCTTTTCTAGGTGCAGCTGAATTGACAACTCCGCTGTTAAGGCTTATAAGTATTCTTTGTCTCCCCTTGTGTCGAATCAATAAATTTGGGTTTTACTTCCCTTGAATACTGTTGCGATCCCCTATACTTGTGGGTCATCAAGACTATTTTCTGGCGCCGTTGCCGGGGAGCATAGCTCTACTCATAAGTTCACCTGGGGAGTACACTCTACCTCTCTCTCTGTTTTTATTTTATTTTGTCTTGTCTAGTTTACTTTTGTCTAGTTTTATTGTGCTTAGTTTATTTCTGTTTAGTTGTGTTTTGTTTAGTTTACTTTTGTCTAGTTTATTTTTGTCTAGTTTTATTTTTCTAATATACCCGAAAATCCATAAAAATTTAAAAACTGAAAAATCTACAAAAACTGTTGTTATGGAAGAACATGCTACAACCTCTATGGAAGTTAAAGAATTATATATGAAGTATATAGAATCAAGAAAGGGCGAAGTCATGAGAGGCGTGTTAGAAAAGTTGGATCAAATCGCTAAAATTTTGCTTAAACGCCATGATATAAATTGTTGCTCTGAACAGGATACTAAACATCTTAAATTCCAATGTGGCTTTAGTAAAGAAGTTTTAATTGTGAACTATCATTGGAATAACTATATTCATCTTGGATTTGAAGAAGTAGAACAATTTGTTTTATTTATGGGAGCCTCTGAAATAGAATCCTTCATGGCTAAAAATTATGAAACTTGTATTGCTTGTAATAACCTTAAATATATGGTCTCTGCTATCCTTGATTATTGTCTAGAAAATTTCAGCAATAATTCTTATATCATTGATTATAAAGAGAGACTCATTCATGCACAAGAATGTACTCACAATTTGCAGGAGCCTGTGAAGAGGAAAATGCTGAAGCTGAAAGCTCATTAGATGAAAAAGAGGAGGAGAGTGATAAACAAAAGGAGGAAGAATGGATTAGCTACCCATGCCAACCTTCTAATGAGAGTAACTCTTTATCTCTTACACTATTTGATTGCCCTCCATGCTTACCAAAGGAGGATAAATGTTATGTTCCTGTGGATTCTCTTGAAATATTCCCTATGAGTAAAACTTGTGAGAATAATTATGCTACTGTTATCTATGATAATCCATGCTATTTTGATAAATCTTATGATAATCCTTTATTTGTGCCTAACTTCGAAATGCATGGTACTAAAGAGTTTTGCTTAGAAAATGTTTATGATAAAGCTCTAGATGATGGTCCTATGTTACTCGATAATATTAATTGTACTACTAATGAAAATGGGATTGGAGAGGTCTTGACTTTATCTAGGAGTCCCATATCTTTTGAGATTGATCAATCATCTTGTTATAAAATGGTTAAAAGTGGGTTTGAAAGTTTTAATCCACCTATTTTTGAGCTTGACAAAAAATATGTGTTTGTAGATCATGAAAAGCATGCTTTATGTGATAGTTATATTGTTGAGTTTATTCATGATGCTACTGAAAATTATTATGAGAGAGGAAAATATGGCTGTAGAAATTTTCATGGTATTAAAACACCTCTCTATATGCTGAAAGTTTTGAAGTTACTCTTGTGTTATCTTGCTATGCTTGTCACTTTGTTCCTTATGAATTTATTTGTGTACAAGATTCCTATGCATAGGAAGTGGGTTAGACTTAAATGTGTTTTGAATTTGCTTCTTGATGCTCCTTTTGCTTCATTTTCTATTTTTATGTGAGCATCATTAAAACTATCAAGCCTAGCTAAAAGGCAATAAAGAAAAGCGCTTATGGGAGACAACCCATTGTTTTATTTCTGTAATTTTTCTTTTATTTTTGAGTCAAGGTACTGGTTACTTCTGTAGCTAGGCCTTTGTATCTTTATTTTCTTGCATTGTTGTGCCAAGTAAAGTCTCTAATAGAAAGTTGATGCTAGATTTGAATTTCTGCACATGGACAGATTTTTGTTGTCCACCGTTTTGAGCTGTATTAATTCCGTAAAAAATGAAAAATTCTGAAAAACTTCATGCGTGATCCTCAGATATGTACGCAACTTTCATTAGTTTTAAGTTTTCTGATCTGAGGAACTTAAGTGTCTCGAAAAAATCCGTCTTTACAGACTGTTCTGTTTTTGACAGATTCTGCCTTTTATTTTGCATTCTCTCTTTTACTGTGTTTGAGTGGATTTCTTTGCTCCACAAAATATCAGTGGCTGTAGCTAATGTCCAGAAGTATTGGTGATGATTGTGTCCTTGCAGAACATGTGAATTTTTGATTATGCACTAACCCTCTAATGAGAATTACTTTGAGTTTGGTGTGAAGGAAGTTTTCAAGGATCAAGAGAGGAGGATGATACAATATGATCAAGAAGAGTGAAAAGCCTAAGCTTGGGGATGCCCCTGTGGGTCACCCAAGCATATTTCAAGAAGACTCAAGCGTCTAAGCTTGGGGATGCCCAAGGCATCCCCTTCTTCATCAACAACTTATCAGGTCATCTCTAGTGAAACTATATTTTAATTCTTTCACATCTTATGTGCTTTACTTGGAGCGTCTGTGTGCTTTTATTTTTGCTTTGTTATTTTTATTTTCTGAATAAATTGGATCCTAGCATTCTTGTGTGGGAGAGAGACACGCTCCGCTTTTTCATATGAATACTCGTATTCTTCATTTATATTTGTTGAATATTCTTGTCTAGCTACTGCAATACTTTTAGCTCCTGTTTTTCATGCATCTCTTGTTCAGAGCTGTTAGTTCTTGTAGAGTAGTACTCTCTTGTTTCATTGATGAATTATTTGGAGAGCTTTGTGTTGAAATAAATTGATTGGTGTTTGGTTGGAAACAGAAAATGCTGCATGTGGTAGATGGTATATTGAAAAGACATACTTATTCTTGTAGATCATTGTCTTCGATAATTTGATACTTGGCAATTGTTTTGATCTCTCAAGTAGATCATATTTAAGCTCTTGCATCATGTAGTTAAAGCCTATTAGTGAAGAACTACCGTAGAGCTTGTTGAAATTTGGTTTGCATGTTTGGTATCTCTAAGGTCTAGATATTTTCTGGTAAAAGTGTTTGAGTAACAAGGAAGACGGTGTAGAGTCTTATAATGCTTGCAATTTGTTTTCATGTAAGTCTTGCTGTACCAGTTGATATCCTGTGTTTGCTTCAAACAACCTTGCTAGCCTAAACTCTGTACTGAGAGGGAATGCTTCTCGTGCATCCAAAACCTATGTCATTTGTGTCCACCATAACTACCTACTGTGTGGTATTTCCTGCCATTCCAAGTAAATACTTCATGTGCTACCTTTAAACTATTCAAAAGCTATTATCTCTTATTTGTGTCAATGTTTAATAGCTCATGAGGAAGTATGTGGTGTTTTATCTATCAACCTTGTCATTTACTCCTGACAGACTTTCACCAATGGACTAGTGGCATATACATCCGCTTATCTAATAATTTTGCAAAAAGAGCTGGCAAATGGGGTGCCCAGTCCCAATTAATTACAACTTTCTCCTTTTAATTCTCTTCACATGTTTTGCCCTGATTTATCAGTAAGCAATTTAAAAAGTTAATCATTCAAAAATAGACACTCCTCCATGGTATGTGATTGTTGGAAGGCACCCGAGGATTCGGTTAGCCATGGCTTGTGTAAGCAAAGGTTGGGAGGAGTGTCACACAAATATAAAGTACATGTGTAAACAAAAGAGAAGAGGGATGATCTACCCTTGGGTAGAAATAACGTCCTTCATGGGAGCCGCTCTTGAAAGTCTGGTTGACAAGGGGGTTAGAGTGCCCACTACCATTCGTTGACAACAACAAACACCTCTCAAAACTTTACTTTTATGCTCTCTATATGATTTCAGAAACTTGAAAAGCTCTAGCACATGATTTAATCCCTGCTTCCCTCTGCGAAGGGCCTTTCTTTTACTTTTATGTTGAGTCAGTTTACCTATTTCTTTCTATCTCAGAAGCAAACACTTGTGTCAACTTTGTGTGCAACAATTTTTATATGCTTGCTTATTGCACTTATTATATTACTTTGTGTTGACAATTATCCATGAGATATACATGTTGAAAGTTGAAAACAATTGCTGAAACTTAAATCTTCCTATGTGTTGCTTCAATGCCTTTTACTTCGAATCTATTGCTTTATGAGTTAACTCTTATGCAAAGCTTTTTGATGCTTATCTTGAAAGTACTATTCATGAAAAGTTTTTGCTTATATGATTCAGTTGTTTACTCTTTATCTATCTGTTAGCAAACTATAGACCATTGCCTTGAGTCACATCATTCATAACATGAGCCTTGCAATACTATTTGATCAAGATTATGTTGGAAGCATGTCACCTCAGAAATTATTTTGTTGTTATCGTTTTACCTACTCGAGGACGAGTAGAACTAAGCTTTGCAATGTGGTGGCGCGGTCTCCCCTTTGACCGCACGGTGACATGGTGTGGGGCCCACGGACACCTCCAGCCGCCGCCCTTTCGCCTATATATTGCCCCCGACGCGAAAACCCTAAAACAATCACTCATATTCCACAAAAAGTTCCGCAGCTCCGCCGCCATCGAAGACAAGTTTCGGGGGTCAGAAGTTCCTGTTTCGGCACCCTGTCGGGACGGGGATTGACCCCCGGAGCCATCTCCATCGACTCCACCGCCTCCACTTCGACTCCATGATGGTTTGTGAGTAGTTCCCCCATGGACTACGGGTTCTTGGCTGTAGCTAGTTGGTACTCTCTCTCCCATGTACTTCAATACAATGATCTCATGAGCTGCATTACATGATTGAGATCCATATGATGTAATTGGTGTTGTGTTTGTTGGGATGCGATAAATTGTGGAAATGTGATCAGATTGTTCATCATGTTATCATACTATTGTTTATTTAAGATCTAGCATGCTCTCCGGTACTTGTGGTTACCCTGATCAAGTAGTTACTTGTATCTCCAAGAGGGAGTATTTATGCTAGATAGTGGGTTCAGTCTCCATTTAATCTGGGGGAGTGACAGCAACCTCTAAGGTTGTGGATGTGCTGTTGCCACTAGGGGTAAAACAGCGATGCTTTGTCTAAGGATAATTGTGTTGCTTACATTACGCACTTTACTTAATGCAATAATCTGTTGCTTGCAACTTAATACTGAAAGGGGTGCGGATGCTAACCTGAAGGTGGATTATTTAGGCACAGATGCATGCTGGATAGCGGTCTGTGTATCATGTTGTAATGCCCAATTAAATACTACAGTAAACTTTATCTTATCATAGCATGCATTGTCATGCCCTCACAATTATCAATTGCCCAACTGTAATTTGTTCACCCAACACATGTTATTTGTTTGGAGAGTTACCACTAGTGTAGATAGCTGGGAAGCCCGGTCCATCTGTCATCATCATTGCTCTACCGTCAACTACGCAGCGGAATATTTTCTGGTGCCATTGCTCTCATATTACTGTTGCTTTCACATCACCCCTGTTACTAGTGCTTTTCTAGGTGCAGCTGAATTGACAACTCCGTTGTTAAGGCTTATAAGTATTCTTTGTCTCCCCTTGTGTCGAATCAATAAATTTGGGTTTTACTTCCCTCGAAGACTGTTGCGATCCCCTATACTTGTGGGTCATCAGAGGCCACCCGAGGGCCCACACAACCCTAGGGCGCGGCAGGCAGGGAGCCCGCGCTCAGGGTGCGTGTGGAGGCTCCCTGGCTCGCCTCCGTCTCTCCTTTGGACTCCGTGGACGTGTCGGTGAAATAGGGACCTCCGTTGATTTTCGTCCAATTCCGAGAATATTTCCAGAACAGCTTTTCTGGAATACAAAAACAGCAGAAAACATGAACTGGCACTGTCGCATCTTGTTAATAGGTTAGTCCCAATTTTTTTATAAAAATGATATAAAGTTGATGAAAAACATGTAACAATTGGTATAATATCAACATGGAACATCAAAAATTATAGATACGTTTGAGACGTATCACCTATCATGATCAAGATCATCTTATTGTAATACTACATGTTGTGTTTGCTGGGATCCGATGAATATTGATACTATGATCAAGTTGATTATCAATCTATCTTTATATGTTATTTATGATCTTGCATGCTCCCGTTACTAGTAGATGCTTTGGCCAAGTAGATGCTTGTAACTCCAAGAGGGAGTATTTATGCTAGATAGTGGGTTCATGGCTCCAGTAATCTGGGCGAGTGACAGCAACGTCTAAGGTTGTGGATGTGTTGTTGCCACTAGGGATAACACAACAATGCTATGTCTACGGTCATTTGTGTTGTTTACATTACGCGCTTTACTTAATGCAATAATCTGTTGTTTGCAACTTAATACCAACGGGGGACACGGATGTTAATCTGGCGGTGGATTATTAGTCATAGATGCAGTTGGATAACGGTCTATGTATTTTGTCGTAATGGCCAACTAAATCTCATAGTAATCATCTTGTCATATATATTGCATTGTCATGCACTCACTATTTGTCAATTGCCCAGCTGTAATTTGTTTACCCAGCATGTTAGTTATCTTTTATGGAGAGACACCACTAGTGAACTATGGACACCGGTCCATTCTCTTACACTGATAAAACCACCAACTGCAAACAATTGTTCTCTTTTACTTTCTGCAATTAAATTCTGTTTTCCACACCATACGTTTAATCCTTTGTTTTCAGCAAGCCGGTGATACGTCCATTTTGCATCACTATTTTATATCATAATTTACTGTTTTTCATTGATATATTTCATATTAAGATACGTTACTTATGTTATTTTATCTTATTTTGCATGTTTGATGATTATTGGGGAATTAACTGCCGGAGTCAGATTTCAGCTGAAAAAAGCACTATCAAGACACTATATTTCTTGAGTTTCAAAAACCATGAAAAATATACAGAAGCTCCTATTTTATCAGAAGACGGAGGCAGCCAAAAGGGGAGGCTGAGGTGGGCCACGAGGGGCCCACACGCACCCTCGGCGCGGCCCCACCTTGGCCGCGCCAAGGCCTGGTGAGGAGCCCTTGGCCCACCACTGCGCTCACCCTTCGCGTACTTCTACCCCAGAAACCCTAATCGTCAAGGGGGCCATCGAGGAAATATTCCGCCGCCTCCACGGGAGGAAACGACAGAGAGAGAAAAAGCTCTCCGGCAGGGAGAAATCTGCCGGGTAAATTCGCTCCCGGAGGGGCGAAATCATCGCCATCGCCATCGTCATCACGGTGGACTTCATCGGGATCTTCATCATCATCATCATCACCACCGTCACCATCATCTCCACCGCTCCACTTCATTCCGCTGTAACATCTAGGGGTATACTTTGTCTAGTTCATAGGGGGAACTCTCCCGATGTTAATTACTCCTTGCGGTTGATGCTATTGAGTTTTATCGGTGAATTAAAGTTTATATCCAGATTGTTATTCATCATTATATCACCTCTGATCATGATTCATATGATGTCTTGTGAGTAGTTCGTTTAGTTCTTGAGGACATGGGAAAGTCTTGTCGTTAGTAGTGGAATTATGTTGAGTAATATTTAATGGTTTGATATTTAAGTTGTGGTGTTATTCTTCTAGTGGTGTCATGTGAACGTCGACTACATGACACTTCACCTTTATTGATGTAGTGTGCCCTACACATGACACGCCAAGTGGGCCAATGACAAGAGCAAGAGTCAAGGCGCTACTATCTTTGTGTGATCTTGATACTCCTTTGAATGGCTTGCTACTTCATTCCGATACCTTGTGTGTACTCAGCTGTGGAGAACGTGAAGAACTCCGAGGGAACATGGATCAAGTTGGCCAAGGGTTGCATCAAAGCAAAGGAGAAGAAACGGGAGAAGACAGCTCAGCCGGCCCCCCAGGCCGGCCACCCGCCAGTAGCTGCCGGCCTCCAGGCCGGCCACACTCCTGCAGCCACCGGCCCCTGGGCCGGTCCCCTCCAGCCTCCGCCGCCTTAAGTGACTCGACCCGGAACCTTTGTGTCCTGCACCCGGTTTGTACTAAGACTATAAATACCCCCCTTGTTGCCTAGGGTTAGGGTTAGACTAAGAATAGACATTGAGTTGAGCTTTGCTCCTTTTCCACCTCTTTGGTGTTGCCTCCTAGTGAGATGAATCAAGGCCTCCCCTTGTGGAGATGATCCAAGGCCTCCCCTTGTGGAGATGAACAAGATCCCCTCCTAGTAGTTGCGATTACTTGTCAATCTTTCCTCTTGGAGTGACTTGATTGAACCGGTAGGATTGACCGGTGAGATAAACAATCTTAAGAGTAAGTGTGCTTGTATCTATGAGAATCAGGGGCTGCCCTAGGGTGTGTTACCGGTTGATTGCATCCTTGTGTCTTGCCAGTTATCCTCTTTGTTGCCTTTTTTCCCCCTTGTGTTCTTCGTGTTCATCACCGTGTTCTTCGTGTTCATCGTTCCATACGCTCAAATCCGTGAAGATCGGGACCAACCCACATCATTTATGGGCCTAGGGGAATGCATTGTGTAGTTGGTCGCTAATTGTGGGGTTGCCGGAGTGAAAGAAACCTAAACCCCCGTTAGTAAACCGGTGCACGAGGGAGCGTAGGATCTCAGAGTTTAAGGCTGTGGTTAGATTTATCTTAATTACTTTCTTGTAGTTGTGGATGCTTACAAGGGGTATAATCACAAGTATGTATTAGTCCAAGTGAGGGCGGTGCATTAGCATAGGTTCACCCACACAACACTTATCAAAACAATAAAGATTAATCAACGGTATGAAGCGAAAGCACTTGACTAAATTCCCGTGTGTCCTCAAGAACATTTTGTCATCATAAGTAAACCAACCGCTTGTCCTTTGCTCTGAAAAGGATTGGGCCACTCGCTGCAATTATTACTACTGTCTTTTATTTACTTGTATTTTATTTACCTGCTATATCAAAAACCCCTAAAAACTTGTCTGCTAGTGTTTACAGTGAAGCCTTGACCGAAACTACTTGTCAACACCTTCTGCTCCTCGTTGGGTTCGACACTCTTATTTATCGAAAGTACTACGATATACCCCCTATACTTGTGGGTCATCAAGACTATTTTCTGGCGCCGTTGCCGGGGAGTGAAGTGCTATTGGTAAGTGGAATTGGTAAGGGAAACTTTTACTGTATGTGCTATTTTTATTTCTGCTTGCTACTTTATTTTATCATGGAGAGATCTCCATTTGAATTCCTATTTGGAAATGCTACTACCACTGCTAAGGTAGTAGACGAGCCGCCACCTGTTCAAGTAATTCCATTTAAAATACCTATGAAGATTGTTGAACGTGTTACGAATAACCGCTATGAAGGAGATGAAACTGTCCATCCTGGTGATCATTTGCTGTTAGAAAGCAAGATCAAGAGAAAACTACTTTTACTTGTCCTTATGTAACTTATGCTTATAGATGTATGCCTTTTGGTTTGTGTAATGCTCCTGCTACGTTTCAAAGATGCATGTCTGCTATTTTTCATGGTTTTTGTGAAGAAATTGTGGAAGTGTTCATGGACGATTTTTCCGTCTATGGAACTTTTTTTGACAACTGCTTGCACAATCTTGATAAAGTTTTGCAGAGATGTGAGGAAACTAATCTTGTTCTTAATTGGGAGAAATGTCATTTTATGGTTAATGAAGGGATTGTTCTTGTACATAAAATTTCTGAAAGAGGTATTGAGGTAGACAAAGCTAAAGTTGAAGCAATTGAGAAAATGCCCTATCCTAGGGATGTTAAAGGTATTCGTAGTATTCTTGGTCATGCCGGTTTCTATAGGAGATTTATTAAAGATTTCTCTAAAATTTCAAAACCTCTCACTAATCTTCTTCAAAAAGATGTACCTTTTGTTTTTGATGATGATTGTAAAGAAGCATTCAAAATTCTAAAAAAGGCTTTAATCACAGCTCCTGTTGTTCAACCGCCTGATTGGACTTTACCTTTTAAAATGATGTGTGATGCTAGTGATTTTGCTGTAGGAGCTGTTCTTCGACAGCGAGTAGACAAGAAATTAAATGTTATTCATTATGCTAGTAAGACTCTTGATGCTGCTCAAAAGAATTATGCTACTACTGAAAAGGAATTTTCAGCAGTGGTTTTCGCTTGTGATAAATTTAGACCTTATATCGTTGACTCAAAAGTTACTATCCACACCGATCATGCTGCTATTAAATACCTTATGGAAAAGAAAGATGCTAAGCCTAGGCTCATAAGATGGGTACTTTTACTACAAGAGTTTGATTTACATATTGTAGATAGGAAAGGTGCTGAAAATCCTGTTGCTGATAACTTGTCTAGACTGGAAAATATTTCATATGATCCTATACCTGTTAATGATAGTTTTCCAAATGAACAATTGGCTTCGATAAAAGTAAGCTCACGCGAAAGTCCATGGTTTGCTGACTATGCTAACTTTATTGTTGTCAAGTATTTGCCTCCAACTTTTACAGCTCAGCAAAGAAGAAAGTTCTTTTATGACTTGAGGCATTATTTTTGGGATGACCTACATTTGTATAAAGAAGGAGTGGATGGTATAATGCGAAGATGTGTTCCTGAGTATGAACAAAAAGAAATATTGAGCAAATGCCATAGTAGTGCTTATGGAGGACATCATGCTGGGGATAGAACTGCACAAAAGGTTCTACAATCAGGTTTTTATTGGCCTACTCTCTTTAAAGATGCAAGGAAATTTATTTTATCATGTGATGAATGCCAAAGGGTTGGTAATATAAGTAGACGTAATGAAATGCCTATGAATTATTCTCTTGTTATTGAGCCTTTATTGAGCCTTTTGACTGTTGGGGATTTGACTTTATGGGTCCTTTTCCTCCTTCAGATGGTTATACTCATATACTTGTTGATGTTGATTATGTTACTAAATGGGTAGAAGCTATACCAACATCTAGTGCCGATGGCGAGACATCATTAAAAATGCTTAAAGATATTATTTTTCCAAGGTTTGGTGTGCCTAGATAACTCATGACTGATGGTGGTTCTCATTTTATCCACGGTGCTTTTAGGAAGACTCTTGCTAAGTATGATGTTAATCATAGAATTTCTTCACCTTATCATCCCCAAACAAGTGGTCAAGTAGAATTATAAATAGAGAGATTAAATCTATTTTGCAAAAGACTGTTAATAAATCTAGAAAAAATTGGGCTAGGAAACTTAACGATGCTTTGTGGGCTTATAGAACTGCTTATAAAAATCCTATGGGTATGTCTCCTTACAAAATGGTTTACGGAAAAGCTTGTCATCTACCTCTAGAATTAGAACATAAAGCTTACTGGGCGGTAAAGGAACTTAATAGAGATTTTAAACTTGCGGGTAAAAAGAGGTTACTTGACTTGAGCTCTCTAGATGAATGGAGAAGCGAAGCTTATGAAAATGTTAGGCTGTTTAAAGAGAAAGTTAAGCAATGGCATGATAGGAGGATTCTAAAGAGAGAATTTAACGTAGGTGAGAAAGTTTTATTGTATAGGTCTCGTCTCGGATTTTTTGCAGGAAAATTACTTTCAAAATGGGAAGGACCTTACGTTGTTGAGGAAGTCTATCGCTCAGGTGCAATAAAAATTAAGTCGCTTGATGGTGATAAACCACAAGTTGTTAATGGGCAAAGACTCAAGCATTATATTTCTGGAGATTCTTATAACGAAGATGTTGATATTATTCAAGTGGTAACTCCGGAAGATTTTATAAAAAGCCAAAATCAGGGAACTGCAGAGGCTGATTTGGAATAGGTACCAGTTTCAGTAAGAAAAAGTTCGCGTTTGACTTTCCAACTTTAATATTTGTTGTTTTTACGAATTATAGAAAATTATGAGTCGAAAAAGGGTAGGAAACGGTGCCCAAGGGCACCACACCTCCCCTGGGCACGGGCCCCACCCTGGCCGCGCCGAGGGTGCGTGTGGGCTCCTCGGAGTCCGTTTCCGACCCCGCTTCGACCTGTACCTTCCTTTTGTTGTTAAACTTTTTGCTATATATTCACCCGGATCTCCCGAGGTCCGTATATCGTGTTTTCGTCTTGTTTTTTTTCAACCTGTTTCTGCCAGGATTAGCTCAAAGACTAGATCTATAATGTCTTCGTCCGAGGCTCCGAAGGATAGTTTCTTCAAGAACGTCATCGGCCCATACATCAATGAGCTGAAGCAGCACCCACAAGAGATGCGACTTGTGGATGGAGCCCTTGTCCAAGAAGATGTCAAAGGACCCAAGATTGAGGGAGACGTGAAGACCAGGCTAGAAGAAGTGGAGCACGAAGTCTTCCGGTACAGGAAGATGATAGAGCGTGGAGTGGAGATCAACCACAAGATTATCGATGAGCTTATTGCTGAACACAAGAAGGAGACTAAAAAGCTATGGGATGATATCTTTACGCTTAGTGAAGCCACATCCAACTTGCAAGCGCAAATCTATGATCTTCAAAACCAAAACTGTGAGTATGAAGCTAGGTTCAAACGCATAAGCTCTGCTGCAAGTTTCAGGGCTGTTGAAACCAAATCATCCTTCTTTGACGGGGAGCCTCTACCTTTGAAATCTGATGATGAAGAGTCTCGCACACCACCAAGGGATCAAGTTTAAATCGTCAAGGGGTAATGGAACTCCCTTGGCTTGTTCCAAGCTTGGGGGAGTGCCCAGTATCATCTTTATCTTTTTGTTTTTACAAGTTCGTGGTCATATCATGAGTAGAGAAGTTATCGTATAAGATGGTTTGCGATGTGGAGTGTCACTCCTTTAGTTGGTTATCTATGTATCCGTTGGTGTGAGTGTGTCTTTGTTTAGAATATTAATGAGAAGTTCCACCTTTACTTTCGGTACATTTTATTTTAGCCTGCAAATCATCTTTATATGCTGATCTTGTCATTAGTATTTACATCACTTTGGGGTACATCAAGTAAATTAGATTGGTTATGGCAAACTTAGGATTGGTCATTAGCAACAATACTTTGAAAACTTAAGTAGAAGGAGGGAATTACATGCAAAAATATTATCCCATGATCTTTCTTTCTTGTTGGCCAATGAGATTATTATTCTTGAGTTAAATTATTTGTGCTTACAAGGAAGATTGCATGATTGCTTTTATTATATGTATAGTTGTTTGTTTCCCTCAACTCTTATGCTTGCCACCCAACCTTGCTAGCCTAAACCTCGTACTGAGAGTAAAATACTTCTCGTGCATCCAAAACCTTGAGCCAATACCCTCCAAAGTGTCCATATAACTTCCTATGCGTGGTATTTAACCGCCACTCCAAGTAAATTTGGCATGTGCTACCTTTAAACTATTCAAAATTGTTACTACTCCTTTTTGTGTCAATGTTTACCAAGCTCATGAGGACGGGGTGGATGTCTTTATGTCACCTGTCAAACAGACTTTACCACCAGACTAGCGGCATATACATCCGCTTATCTATTAATTTTGCAAAAAGAGCTGGCAATGGGGTACCCAATCCCAATTAATTAATACTTTAACCGCTTAATTCTCTTCACATTTTTGCCCTGATTTATCAGTTAAGCAATTCAACCAGTGTGTAAACAAAAGAGAAAGAGGGATGATCTGCCTTGCTGGTAGAAATAACGTCCTTCATGGGAGCCGCTCTTAAAAGTCTGGCTGGCAGGGGTCATATTGTACTTTCCATTTACTGATTCGTTGACAATTAACAAACACCTCTCAAAACTAGTTTTTACTCTCTATATGATTTCAAAAATTAAAAAGCTCTAGCACATGACTTAATCTCTGCTTCCCTCTGCGAAGGGCCTTTCTTTTATTTTTCATGTTGAGTCAGTACACCTATTTCCTTCCTCCTTGAGCAAGCATTTGAGTTGTTGTGATTCAACCATCTATAACATTAATACTTTCAATCATGTCTTTTATCTTTCCTTTGTTTGAGCACAAAGACCTTTGCCTTTAAGAATATGACTTTGAAAGTTATCAATGACTGTAAGAAAATTGTGATGATTGAGCATGTAAGTTCTGCAATATAAGCTCTAGTATAAAGACTCCTTTCGAAAGATAAGTTTGAATTGCTGATTGTTCTATGACTAAGAATGAAGTGTGCCATCATTTATAATTTTCTTCATGCACCTTTATTGTTGTTTCATTACTCATGTTCAAGTTCAGTTATATGAAGAGTAGTTGCTGTTTAAAATGATTTGTGCTGTTAGTAAATAATGATGCTTCTTGTCCGTATTCTTTATTATCGACGCTTCACTCCATAAACCTGTGGTCTTGTTTACTGAGCTCAGCTTTCGCTTGGGGACAAGCGAGGTCTAAGCTTGGGGGGAGTTGATACGTCCATTTTGCATCACTATTTTATATCATAATTTACTGTTATTCATTGATATATTTCATATTAAGATACATTATTTATGTTATTTTATCTTATTTTGCATGTTTGATGATTATTGGGGAATTAACTGCCGGAGTCAGATTTCAGCTGGAAAAAGTACCGTCAAGACACTATATTTCTTGAGTTTCAAAAACCATGAAAAATATACAGAAGCTCCTATTTTATCAGAAGACGGAGACATCCAAAAGGGGAGGCTGAGGTGGGCCACGAGGGGCCCACAAGCATCCTCGGCGCGGGCCCCACCTTGGCGGCGCCGAGGCCTGGTGAGGAGCCCTTGGCCCACCTCTGGCGCTCACCCTTCGCGTACTTCTACCCCAGAAACCCTAATCGTCAAGGGGGCCATCGAGGAAATATTCCGCCGCCTCCACGGGACGGAAACGACAAAGAGAGAAAAAGCTCTCCGGCAGGGAGAAATCTGTCAGGGAAATTCCCTCTCGGAGGGGTGAAATCATCGCCATCGCCATCGTCATCACGCTGGACTTCATCGGGATCTTCATCATCATCATCCTCACCGCCGTCACCATCATCTCCACCGCTCCACTTCGTTCCGCTGTAACATCTAGGGCTATACTTTGTCTAGTTCATAGGGGGAACTCCCCCGGTGTTAATTACTCCTTGTGGTTGATGCTATTGAGTTTTATCGGTGAATTAAAGTTTATGTCTAGATTGTTATTCATCATTATATCACCTCTGATCATGATTCATATGATGTCTTGTGAGTAGTTCGTTTAGTTCTTGAGGGCATGGGAAAGTCTTGTCGTTAGTAGTGGAATTATGTTGAGTAATATTTAATGGTTTGATATTTAAGTTGTGGTGTTATTCTTCTAGTGGTGTCATGTGAACGTCGACTACATGACACTTCACCTTTATTGATGTAGTGCGCCCTACACATGACACGCCAAGTGGCCCAATGACAAGAGCAAGAGTCAAGGCTCTCCATTATAAGGTGAACTCACTCCTATCTTTGTGTGATCTTGATACTCTTTTGAATGTCTTGCTACTTCATTCCGATACCTTGTGTGTGCTCAGTTGTGGAGAACGTGAAGAACTCCGAGGGAACATGGATAAAGTTGGCCAAGGGTTGCATCAAAGCAAAGGAGAATAAATGGGAGAAGATAGCTCAGCCGGCCCCCAGGCCGGCCTAGGCCGGGCCCAGGGCCGGCCACCCGCCAGCAGCTGCCGGCCTCCAGCCACCGCCGCCTTAAGTGACTCGACCCGGAACCTTTGTGTCCTGCACCCGTTTTGTACTAAGACTATAAATACCCCCCCTTGTTGCCTAGGGTTAGGGTTAGACTAAGAATAGACATTGAGTTGAGCTTTGCTCCTTTTCCACCTCTTTGGTGTTGCCTCCTAGTGAGATGAATCAAGGCCTCCCCTTGTGGAGATGATCCAAGGCCTCCCCTTGTGGAGATGAACAAGATCCCCTCCTAGTAGTTGCGATTACTTGTCAATCTTTCCTCTTGGAGTGACTTGATTGAACCGGTAGGATTGACCGGTGAGATAAACAATCTTAAGAGTAAGGGTGCTTGGATCTATGAGAATCGGGGCTGCCCTAGGGGTGTGTTACCGGTTGATTGCATCTTGTGTCTTGCTAGTTATCCTCTTGGTTGCCTTTTTTCCCCCTTGTGTTCTTCGTGTTCATCACCGTGTTCTTCGTGTTCATCGTTCCATACGCTCAAATCCGTGAAGATCGGGACCAACCCACATCATATGGTACCAGAGCTCTAGGTTGCCACGGATTTGTCTTTGTTTCCCCCACTTTTCCCCCCAAATGTTTCTTTGTTTTTGAGAAATTCGAAAATTTCCACAAAATAGCCATTTTGGGATTCGAGCGATTCAGTCGATTGGTTGCGTTTTTGGTAGTTTTGATCCATGGATCTGTTGCTTTAGGACCCCCTCCACCTTTGTTTGCGTTCCTAAGCCTCAATTTTGCCAATTTCCCACGGATTCGAGGATTTTCGGAGCTCAATTTCCGCCAAAAAACTCGGAAAGTCGAGCCAGGCTCAGGCCGGCCACAGGGCCGGCGCCCCTAGATTTTTTTTATTTTCATTTTTCCTCGGTTCGTTTTGACATTTTTCCTTTGTTGTTTGAGTCCTTGTCCGGTGTGAGAAACGTCTACAACATCGACAAGCTTCCGCGACAACTTCATCAACGCCAAGCGACGACGCCACCAAGGACTCGACACCTCCCCGACATCGTAATCCGTTGTGAGACCTTCTTCCTTTCGCGTACCTTGACCTACCGGACTAGCTCATTAATATTGCGAGGCATTGCACTTGTGTTGATTCGAGTGATTGTCTTAACGTATTGGCGAGTGTGTATCATGTAGCGATATTGGCACTAGCAAAAGTTGAAGGACTCATCGTCAAAAAGCAAAAAAAAAGAGAAAAGAACATGATTGTTGCCAAGTATCATCTCTTGTAGGTTGCGACCAAGCTTAAACCGCCAAAGTGAGTGTGAGAGATTAACACATGTGCAAATCCGTTGCCTACCCTAAGGCAATTGAGCTAGCGTCCTTCGTGTGTTGGTGTGACATTTGAGCACGTAGTTTTCGATAGGTTGCATATCTTCGAGTGCTCGCCCTTTGGTCGCCCAACCCCATCTTTCGCTTTTGTGTGAGTTTCTCTACCATTTGTGGTTGGTGTTTCTTTGGTAATTTGATCATTGTGGATTTTCTCTACCTTGAACAACAAACTTTTTGTCGGATTTGCTTGTTTCTTACCACTTCATATCTACCTATCCTCATAAGTGTGTGTGTTGGGTGTGAGAACTGGATTCTCTTGGTTCAAGCAACTTATTCTTTGGATATAGTTTATCTTGGTCCTCTTTTTCCACACATTTCACCTGTTCTTGAGCATCATGTTTAGGGTAAGTACAAGTGGAAGCTCAAGCGCGGAAGGCGACATCAATGAAGGACTTCAAGGTGATAACGACTACGTCACGCATGGAGAGTTTGTGGGTCTTCGTCACCTTGTGCGTGATGGCCTAGGTCGCTATGAGCGCCGCATTCAAGCTCAAGAAGTCAACTTCAACGACCGCATTCAAGCTCAAGAAGCGAACCTCAATGAGCAAATGGCGCGGGTGACCGAAGCTCTAAACAACCTCGCACACCGTCGTTCTTCTTCAAGTTCGCGCCGCGCAAGGAGTTCCTCAAGATCGACGCAAGAGCATCGCGGTCATCGTCAAGAGCAACCACATCAAGGTCGCCAAGAAAGACCAAGGCATGATGAACATAATCGACATCGCCATGAAGTGGACCGCCCACCTTCACCTCGAGCGCACCATGACAACGTCAATCAAGAACATCAACGCCAATATGGTGCACGGCGTGAAAGATCACCATCACCACCACCACAACGTCGAGATCGTCGAGACCCATTGGTCAATGACAATGGTGTTCCGGGCGCGCATGACTATGGCGAACAAGGCCGTCCACACTGACATCCTCCAAGGCCACGTCGCCACAATCACGACCGTGGGAACCATGTGGAGAACCCAAGGCCGAACGATGAGCCTCGTCCCCGCCAAGAACAACCTCATGATCGTCATCAACACCACCGCGCCGAGTCAAGTGATAGTGAGTCAAGCCAACACAATGGTGACGGACTCAATCGACGGAGACGTGGACGTGCATTCCCACCTCCAAACCGCCGTGAAGAAGATGACAATTTGAACAATCTTCGCTTTGACATGCCCAAGTTTTATGGAACAAGTGATCCGGAAGCCTACCTCTCATGGGCATTCAAGGTTGACAAGATCTTCCAAGTTCGCCGATACTCTAACGCCAAGATGGTTGCCTTAGCATCAATTGAGCACTTTCCGTGGTGGGAACAACTCCAAGATGCACGTTTCGACAACCACCAACAACCAATCAACACTTGGGTTGAAATGAAAGAAGCAATGTACAAGTGCTTTGTTCCAAGTCATTACACGCGAGATATATACAAGAAGTTGCAAGAGTTGAAGCAAGGTGTGAAATCGGTGGATGAGTACTATAAGGAAATGGAAATCTCAAGGATAAGAGCTCATATTGAGGAGTCGGAGGAGCAATCTATGGCTCGCTTCATGAATGGACTCAACTATCCAATAAAGAAGATTGTGCAATTCCAACCTTATACCACCTTGGTTGAGCTAGTACATCCTTCAAGAGCTCAAGTATATTAAGACAAAGGCATTTTTCGCCAACAAGCCTTCATCATAAACGCCTACAACAACACAAGCTCCTACTCAAGCAAACACAAGAGGTCCTCCGAAAGCCTCTACATCCACAACTCAACCGCCTCAACCTTTCAAGCAAATGGCTCCATCTCCCAATACGACTCAAGCATCCTCTTCCGGAACACGCCTTTTGAAGTGCTATAAGTGTGGAGGATAAGGACACAAATCCTTCGAGTGTACAAACAAGAAAGTCATGATTGTTAATGACATTGGAGAATATGAGTCAATGAGCGAAGACGAGTACCTTGCCTTGAACCAAGTCGCCACCACGGAAAGTGCTCAAGATGAATCAAAGGAGATATTTTGTGATGGTGACACCAACAACCCTACGTTGGTTGTGACAAGAACCTTGACCGCCAATGTCCAAGTAGAAGAAGACCAAAGATGCAACTTGTTTCAAACAAGAGCGGGAATCAATGAAAAGTCCATCAAGGTCATTATAGATGGTGGAAGTTGTCACAAATTGGCAAGCAAAGAGCTTTGTGATAAGCTCAACTTGAAACTCAAGAAGCACCCACATCCATACCATGTGCAATGGTTAAGTGATTGCGGAACCGTCAAGATTCAACATATGGTGCAAGTGTCCTTCAAGATTGGAGCCTATGAAGATAACGTGGATTGTGATGTTGTGCCTATGTCCGTTTGTCATTTACTTCTTGGACGTCCATGGCAATTTGATAAGAGTGCTATGCATGATGGGAGGACAAATTACTATAGCTTCAAGAGAAATGACAAGACCTTCGTCCTCCGTCCCATGACACCAAGTCAAGTAATTGCCGACAATGCAAAGACTATTTCTAGGGCACAATAAGATCGTACTTCAAGTGAGATGAGTGGTGAGAGAGTGACCCACCATAAAGTGAGTGAGAGCCACAAGCCACATGAGAGTGACACTTTTAAGAGAGCCCAAACAAACTTGACACTATTTGCCACCTTGCGAGAGGACCCATCCACCCTACACTATGTGCTCATATGCAAGGGTGACGCTTCTATTACTAACAACTTTACAAACCTTCCTCCTCCTTTGTTGTCTCTTTTGAAGGACTTTGAAGATGTCTTCCCTCAAGAAGTGCCACCGGGACTACCTTCTCTACGCGGAATCGAGCATCGCATCGACCTTGTACCCGGCGCACCTCTTCCAAACCGCGCCCCGTACCGCACCAACCCCGAAGAGACGAAGGAGATTGAGAGGCAAATACAAGAGCTTCTTGACAAGGGACACATCCGCGAGAGCTTGAGTCCGTGTGCCGTACCCGTCGTCTTGGTACCCAAGCACGACAACACTCTTCGACTTTGCATGGATTGTCGCCCCATCAACGCCATCACCGTCAGGTATCGCCACCCAATCCCTCGCCTTGATGACATGCTCGATGAGCTTTGTGGTTCCGCCATTTTCTCCAAAATCGATCTTAAGAGTGGTTACCACCAAATAAGGATGTCCGAGGGTGATGAATGGAAGACCGCGTTTAAAACAAAGCTTGGGCTTTATGAATGGCTTGTAATGCCATTTGGTCTTTTCAACGCACCTTCCACTTTTATGCGCCTCATGAATCATGTTTTGCGACCTTTCATTGGCAAATTTGTTGTTGTTTACTTTGACGACATCCTTATCTATAGCAAATCTTTGGAAGAACACACTTCTCATGTTACTAAAGTTTTGTTGGCCATTCGCAATGAAAAGCTTTATGCAAATCTTTCTAAGTGCACATTTGCCACCAACAAACTTGTTTTCTTGGGTTTTGTTGTTTCTTCGGATGGAGTTGAAGTTGATGAAACAAAGATACAAGCTATTCGTACTTGGCCTTTTCCTATGTCCCTTGAGGAGTTGAGACGTTTTCTTGGTTTTACCGGATTCTATCGCCGTTTCATCAAAGATTTCTCAACAATTGCATGCCCTCTTCATGAACTTACTAAGAAAAATGCACCTTTCAATTGGGGCCATGCCCATGACTTTGCTTTCAATGAGCTCAAGCGGTTGTTAACCGAAGCACCACTCCTTGCCCTTCCGGATTTCTCTAAGACATTTGAGATTGAATGTGATGCAAGTGGTTTGGGCATTGGAGGGGTGCTTATGCAAAATGGTAGACCCATCGCATACCATAGTGAGAAACTTGATGTAGCTCGTTTGAATTATCCAATTTATGACAAAGAATTGTTTGCTTTGGTTCGTGTTTTAGAGGTTTGGCAACACTACCTTCGTCCTAAGGAGTTTGTCATTCATTCCGACCATGAGTCTTTGAAATATTTGAAAAGCCAAACAAATTTGAACAAAAGACATGCAAAGTGGATTGAGTTTATTGAGTCTTTCACCTTTGTAATCAAATACAAAAAGGGTAAAGACAATGTGGTCGCGGATGCTTTATCCCGCAAGGCCAACCTTCTTGCACATCTTGACATTAGTGTCTTGGATTTGGATGAGATAAAGGATTTGTACGCCACCGATGCTTTCTTTGGAGACATTTTCGCTCAATGTTCGGAGCACAAAGGAATTGGTGATTACTGATGACCCACAAGTATAGGGGATCGCAACAGTCTTCGAGGGAAGTAAAACCCAAATTTATTGATTCGACACAAGGGGAGACAAAGAATACTTATAAGCCTTAACAGCGGAGTTGTCAATTCAGCTGCACCTGGAAAAGCACTAGTAACAGGGGTGATGTGAAAGCAGCAGTAATATGAGAGCAATAGTAATAGTAACACAGCAGCAGTAGCAGTAACACAGAGGCAATGCCACCAGAAAATATTCCGGTGCGTAGTTGACGGTAGAGCAATGATGATGACAGATGGACTGGGGTTTCCAGCTATCTACACTAGTGGTAACTCTCTAAACAAATAACATGTGTTGGGTGAACAAATTACAGTTGGGCAATTGATAATTGTGAGGGCATGACAATGCATGCTATGATAAGATAAAGTTTACTGTAGTATTTAATTGGGCATTACAACATGATACACAGACCGCTATCCAGCATGCATCTGTGCCTAAATAATCCACCTTCAGGTTAGCATCCGCACCCCTTTCAGTATTAAGTTGCAAGCAACAGATTATCGCATTAAGTAAAGTGCGTAATGTAAGCAACACAATTATCCTTAGACAAAGCATCGCTTTTTTACCCCTAGTGGCAACAGCACATCCACAACCTTAGAGGTTGTTGTCACTCCCCCAGATTAAATGGAGACTGAACCCACTATCTAGCATATATACTCCCTCTTGGAGATACAAGCAACTACTTGATCAGGGTAACCACAAGTACCGGAGAGCATGCAAGATCTTAAATAAACAATAGTATAATAACATGATGAACAATCTGATCACAATTCCACAATTTATCGGATCCCAACAAACACAACACTAATTACATCATATGGATCTCAATCATGTAGGGCAGCTCATGAGATCATTGTATTGAAGTACATGGGAGAGAGAGTACCAACTAGCTACAGCCAAGAACCCGTAGTCCATGGGGGAACTACTCACAAACCATCATGGAGTCGAAGTGGAGGTGGTGGAGTCGATGGAGATGGCTCCGGGGGTCAATCCCCGTCCCGGCAGGGTGCCGGAACAGGAACTTCTGACCCCCGAAACTTGTCTTCGATGGCGGCGGAGATGCGGAACTTTTCGTGGAATATGACGGATCTATTTAGGGTTTTCGGGACGAAGGCATTATATAGGCGAAAGGGCGGCGGCTGGAGGCGCTCGTGGGCCCCACACCATGTCACCGCGCGGTCAAAGGGGAGACCGCGCCACCACATGGTGTGGTTGGCTCGTGGCTCTCCTCCTTCTCCCCTTTGGACTCCGTGTACGTGTCGGGAAAATAGGAGGTTGGGTCCTTGTTTCGTCCAATTCCGAGAATATTTCCTTAAGTAATTATCTGGAACAGAAAAACAGCAGAAAACAGGAACTGGCACTGTGGCATCTTGTTAATAGGTTAGTCCCAGAAAATGTATAATAGTGATATATATTGCATATAAAACATGTGACATTGATATAAAACAAGCATGAAACATCATAAATTATAGATACGTTTGATACGTATCAAGCATCCCCAAGCTTAGTTCCTACTCGTCCTCGAGTAGGTAAACGATAAAAACAAAATAATTTCTGAAGTGACATGCTACCAACATAATCTTGATCCAATAATGATGTACGGCATGTGAGCTGAGATCAAATCATTCAAAGCAAATGTCTATAACTGATATTAAATAAGAGATAACAAAGCAAGTTAGTTAAACAGGCTAAAAGTTTTCATGAATGATTGCTTTAAAGACATGAAACCGTACAAGGTTCATTAAAGATATTTTAAGTATCCAGTGTAGGAGTTCTATCCTTCAATTCCAAGCATCAAGTAAATTTTCACAACATAGAGTACGAATCCAGTCAAGTAAACATAAACATGAACGTCATGAATCAACTGTTTCGAAGCCTACTCAACCGGTGAGCGTAAGCATTTGGTATTGGCACCAGGATGTTATGGCTAAGAGAACATTAATGGGGGTTTGGAAGGCCAATGGAAGAAAGTCTCACAAAGCTATAAGTGATCATTAGACAAGAGGAAGTCTTATAATCGAAGCTATGTAAGGAGTAGTGATTGCCATGCAACGGATGCACATAGAGCTATATGTGTATGAAAGCTCTCCAATGGAACTAGTGAGGGTGCATCCAACTCGGTTGCTCACGAAGACCTAGAGCACTTTTGAGGAAGCTCATCATTGGAATATACAACCCAAATTCTATAGTGTAAATTCCCCACATAGTTATACTAGTAAAACATGAAAACTCTCTCACATGAAGTATAGGTGCTAAACATGAGTACAAATGATGACTATGAATACTACAGGTGGTGAAACATGAGCACAAGTGTGGATAAAGGATAGTAATGTTGCCCCCTTTTTTTTCTTTTTTCTTTTTTCTATTTTTATATTTTTTTTTTCTGTTTCTCTTTTCGATGGCCTCCATGGCTCTTTTCACTTTTAGGGGCAACATCTAATATGACAACACACTTTTTGGTACAAATAACTCATAACGAACAAAACATGATGTATGAAACTGGATGCCTCTGCCAGTGTAGCAGGATGTGCAATGATCTAGCGTAACATGGGTAAACCACACATCAGCTGTATAAAATCATGCAAAGCAATATATAAATGATAAATGACAACAAGTCATGTAATGTAAAATGGAAGTTGCATGGCAATTTATCTCGGAACAGCTATGAAAATGCTGTGGTAGGTAGGTATGGTGGCTGTTTTGAGGAAGATGTATGGGCTTATGTGTAGGAGAACAAGAGAAAGTCCTCCCACGGGTTTGGATGTACTGGCGAAGTATGCACAACTCTCAATGTGAGCATAAGGCAATGCACAACACCGAAGAGGCTAGCAAATTTGGATGGTGGAAGTGCCAAAAACCGAAGCTTAACATTAGTCAAAAAGAACTCACAAGTTTATTGCAAACAACTAGCAGGTTCAACATTAAGAGCATGATTAAAATTCAGTCCAAGAAGGGCCGTTCACGGCGGCACAGGTACCCCGCTAGATCCCTCGACCTTCAGCACAACTCAGTTATTACGATGAACCTTTAGACATGGAAAGCTATCAAGTCCAACTACACCTTCAACCATTTAAGTAGAGTTTGTAGTACGGTACAAGCTTAAAGACAACAATCCACTAATGATTTTAACTTAATTAACCAGCAAGCTTTACCATCTATTACTTAATACCTCAAAACGTTTGCAAAGAATCAAGTTATCAAAGCTCAATGATCTACAAGATTATGCAAGTTTTTCATTATACCACTACCACATGCAACATTTTCTGTTTCCAACCAAACACCAATCAATTTATTTCAACACAAAACTCTCCAAATAATTAATCAATGCAACAAGAGAGTGCTTTTCTACAAGAACTAACAGCTCTAAACAAGAGATGCATGAAAAACAGGAGCTAAAAGCATTGCAGTAGCTAGACAAGAATACTCAACAAATATAAGTGAAGAATACGAGTATTCATATGAAAAAGCGGAGCGTGTCTCTCTCCCAAACAAGATATCTAGGATCCAACATTGATATGATCAGAAAATAAAAATAACATACTGAAAATAAAAGCACACAGACGCTCCAAGAACAATACATATGATGTGAAAGAATTAAAATATAGTTTCACTAGAGATGACCTGATAAGTTGTTGATGAAGAAGGGGATGCCCAGGCATCCCCAAGCTTAGACGCTTGAGTCTTCTTGAAATATGCTGGGTGATCCATGGGAGCATCCCCAAGCTTAGGCTTTTCACTCTTCTTGATCACATTATATCACTCTTCCCTCTTGACCCTTGAAAACTTCTGCAACACCAAACTTCTCATAAACTTCATTAGAGGGGTTAGTACTCAAAAACTTTAATCCACTTTATTTCTGTAGTGACACATTGCAAGAACTCAATAAAACATTAGCTACAGCCCTCCACGTCTAGAAAGCCTTACTTAAAGTCCACAAGAGACAATGCAAAAAAAACAGAGACATAATCTGTCAAATCAGAACAGCCAGTAAAGATGAATATTTTCGAAGTACTTCCGTTGCTCAAATCAGAAAACTCAAAACTAATGAAAGATGCATACATATATGAGGATCATGCACAAAAATTTGCAGAATTTTTCAATTTTTCTGGAATTTATAAATCTCAAAACGGTGAACAGCAGAAATCTGTTCCTGTGCAAAAATCCAAATCTAGCATCATCTAATCATTAGAGACTCTTCTTGGCACAACAATTCGAAAAAGTAAAGATACAAAGGAGTTGTTACATAAGTAAGCAAGATCCTTGACTCAAATAAAAAAAAAATTACAGAAATAAAACAATGGGTTGTCTCCCATAAGCGCTTTTCTTTATTGCATTTTAGCTAGGCTTGATAGTTTTAATGATGCTCACATAAAAATAGAAAATGAAGCAAAAGGAGCATCAAGAAGCAAATTCAAAACCATTTAAGTCTAACACACTTCCTATGCATAGGAATCTTGTACACAAATAAATTCATAAAGAACAAAGTGACAAGCATAGGAAGATAAAACACGAGTAACTTCAAAATTTTCAGCATATAGAGAGGTGTTTTAATACCATGAAAATTTCTACAGCCATATTTTCCTCTCGGATAATAATTTTCAGTAGCATCATGAACAAACTCAACAATATAATTATCACATAAATCATGCTTTTCATGATCTACAAACACATAATTTTTATCAAGCTCAAAAATAGGTGGATTAAAACTTTCAAACCCACTTTTAACAATTTTATAACAAGATGATTAATCATTATCAAGAAGTAGGGGACTCCATCTAGATAAATTCAAGACCTCTCCAATCCCATTTTCATTTGTAGAACAATTAATATTATCAAGTAACATAGCACCATCATCTAGAGCTTTATCATAAACATTTTCTAAACAAACTTTCTCATTACCATGCATTTCGAAGTTAGGCACAAATAAAGGATTATTATAAGATTTATCAAAATAGCATGGATTATCATAGATAACAGTAGCATAATTATTTTCACAAGTTTTACTCATAGGGAATATTTCAAGAGAATCCACAGGAACATAACATTCATCCTCCTTTGGTAAGCATGGGGGACAATCAAATAGTGTAAGAGATAAAGAGTTACTCTCATTAGAAGGTTGGCATGGGTAGTTAATCCATTCTTCCTCCTTTTGTTCATCACTCTCCTCCTCTTTTTCATCTAATGAGCTTTCAGCTTCAGCATTTTCTTCTTCCACAGGCTCCTGCAAATTGTGAGTACATTCTTGTGCATGAATGAGTCTCTCTTTATAATCAATGATATAAGAATTACTGCTGAAATTTTCTAGACAATAATCAAGGATAGCAGAGACCATATCTTTAAGGTTATTAGAAGCAATACAAGTTTCATAATTTTTAGCCATGAAGGATTCTATTTCAGAGGCTCCCATAAATAAAACAAATTGTTCTACTTCTTCAAATCCAAGATGAATATAGTTATTCCAATGATAGTTCACAATTAAAACTTCTTTACTAAAGCCACATTGAAATTTAAGATGTTTAGTATCCTGTTCAGAGCAACAATTTATATCATGGCGTTTAAGCAAAATTTTAGCAATTTGATTCAACTTTTCTAACACGCCTCTCATGACTTCACCCTTTCTTGATTCTCTATACTTCATATATAATTCTTTAACTTCCATAGAGGTTGTAGCATGTTCTTCATAACAACAGTTTTTTTTGTAGATTTTTCAGTTTTTAAATTTTTATGGATTTTCGGGTATATAAGAAAAATAAAACTAGACAAAAATAAACTAGACAAAAGTAAACTAAACAAAACACAACTAAACAGAAATAAACTAAGCACAATAAAACTAGACAAAAGTAAACTAGACAAGACAAAATAAAATAAAAACATAGAGAGAGGTAGAGTGCACTCCCCAGGTGAACTTATGAGTAGAGCTATGCTCCCCGGCAACGGCGCCAGAAAATAGTCTTGATGACCCACAAGTATGGGGATCGCAACAGTCTTCGAGGGAAGTAAAACCAAAATTTATTGATTCGACACAAGGGGAGACAAAGAATACTTATAAGCCTTAACGGCGGAGTTGTCAATTCAGCTGCACCTGGAAAAGCACTAGTAACAGGGGTGATGTGAAAGCGGCAGTAATATGAGAGCAATAGTAATAGTAACACAACAGCAGTAGCAGTAACACAGAGGCAATGGCACCAGAAAATATTCCGGTGCGAAGTTGACGGTAGAGCAATGATGATGACAGATGGACCGGGGTTCCCAGCTATCTACACTAGTGGTAACTCTCCAAACAAATAACATGTGTTGGGTGAACAAATTACAGTTGGGCAATTGATAATTGTAAGGGCATGACAATGCATGCTATGATAAGATAAAGTTTACTGTAGTATTTAATTGGGCATTACAACATGATACACAGACCGCTATCCAGCATGCATCTGTGCCTAAATAATCCACCTTCAGGTTAGCATCCGCACCCCTTTCAGTATTAAGTTGCAAGCAACAGATTATTGCATTAAGTAAAGTGCGTAATGTAAGCAACACAATTATCCTTAGACAAAGCATCGCTTTTTTACCCCTAGTGGCAACAGCACATCCACAACCTTAGAGGTTGTTGTCACTCCCCAGATTAAATGGAGACTGAACCCACTATCTAGCATAAATACTCCCTCTTGGAGATACAAGCAACTACTTGATCAGGGTAACCATAAGTACCGGAGAGCATGCAAGATCTTAAATAAACAATAGTATGATAACATGATGAACAATCTGATCACAATTCCACAATTTATCGGATCCCAACAAACACAACACCAATTACATCGTATGGATCTCAATCATGTAGGGCAGCTCATGAGATCATTGTATTGAAGTACATGGGAGAGAGAGTACCAACTAGCTACAGCCAAGAACCCGTAGTCCATGGGGAAACTACTCACAAACCATCATGGAGTTGAAGTGGAGGCGGTGGAGTCGATGGAGATGGCTCCGGGGGAAATCCCCGTCCCGGCAGGGTGCCGGAACAGGAACTTCTGACCCCCGAAACTTGTCTTCGATGGCGGCGGAGCTGCGGAACTTTTCGTGGAATATGACGGATCTATTTAGGGTTTTTGGGACGAAGGCATTATATAGGCGAAAGGGCGGCGGCTAGAGGCGCTCGTGGGCCCCACACCACATCACCGCGCGGTCAATGGGGTGACCGCGCCACCACATGGTGTGGTTGGCTCGTGGCTCTCCTCCTTCTCCCCTTTGGACTCCGTGTACGTGTCGGGAAAATAGGAGGTTGGGTCCTTGTTTCGTCCAATTCCGAGAATATTTCCTTAAGTAATTATCTGGTACAGAAAAACAGCAGAAAACAGGAACTGGCACTGTGGCATCTTGTTAATAGGTTAGTCCCAGAAAATGTATAATAGTGATATATATTGCATATAAAACATGTGACATTGATATAAAACAAGCATGAAACATCAGAAATTATAGATACATTTGATACGTATCAATTACTATTTGCACAAAGGTTTCTTGTTTAAGTCTAACAAACTTTGTATTCCCGAGTCCTCGCTTCGTTTGATCCTTTTGAAGGAATCACATGTTGGTGCACTCATGTGACACTTTGGACGAGACAAGACCTTTGCCATGCTCTCCACCAACTATTTTTGGCCACGCATGTACCGCGATGTGAACCCCCTTGTTCGTCGATGTTCGACATGTCTCAAAGCTAAGTCTACTCTAAACTCTCATGGCTTGTATACTCCTTTACCCATTCCACATAGACCTTGGTTCGACATTGCTATGGATTTTGTATTAGGTCTCCCACGCACTAAAACAAACAAGGACTCGATATTTGTCATCATTGATCGATTCTCTAAAATGGCACATTTCATTCCATGCAACAAGACCGACGATGCTTCACATGTTGCAACTTTATTTTTTAGGGAGATCGTATGTCTTCACGGAGTGCCAAAGACCATTGTGTCGGATCGAGACGTCAAGTTCGTGAGCTACTTTTGGAAGATGTTGATGGCCAAGCTCGGAATCAAGCAACTCTTCTCCACCGCATACCACCCTCAAACCGATGGTCAAACCGAAGTGGTGAACCGAAGCCTTTCCACGCTCTTTCGTGTGTTGATCAAGCCAAATTTGAAGAATTGGGAAGAGTGCATACCGCATGCCGAGTTCGCGTACAATTGAGCACTACACCGCGCAACAAAAAGAACACCATTCAAGATCGTCTATGGCTCAAACCCATACACCGCACTAGACATGCTTCCTCTATCGCTCCGTGAGCAAGTCAACATGGACTTCGACAAGTGAGCCGCTTACATGATGAAGCTACACGAGGACACAAGAGTGACGCTAGAGAAGCACAATGAAGAGCACACCAAGAAAATGAACAAGTACAAGCGCGCCATGATATTTAATGAAGGAGACCTTGTTTGGCTACACCTCCAAAAAGATGCTTTCCGGATGCAAGAAAGTCCAAGCTCCATCCTCGAGGTGACGGCCCGTTCAAGGTTCTCAACCGCATCAACGACAACGCCTACAAGATCGACATCTCCAACTCCAAGTACTTGGTCCATGACACATTCAATGTCTCCGACTTGTCGCCATATCATGGAACCTCAAGCGATGAGGATGAACAAGAGTCGAGGACGACTCTTTCCCAAGGGGGGGGGGGGGAGATGATGTAGTGCGCAATACACATGACACGCCAAGTGGCCCAATGACAAGAGCAAGAGTCAAGGCTCTCCATGACAAGGTGAACTCACTCCTATCTTTGTGTGATCTTGATACTCCTTTGAATGGCTTGCTACTTCATTCCGATACCTTGTGTGTGCTCAGCTGTGGAGAACATGAAGAACTCTGAGGGAACATGGATCAAGTTGGCCAAGGGTTGCATCAAAGCAAAGGAGAAGAAACGGGAGAAGACAGCTCAGCCGGCCCCCAGGCCGGCCTAGGCTAGGCCCAGGGCCGGCCACCCGCCAGCAGCCGCCGGCCTCCAGGCCGGCCTAGGCCGGCCCCTGGGCCGGTCCCCTCCAGCCTCCGCCGCCTTAAGTGACTCGACCCGGAACCTTTGTGTCCTGCACCCGTTTTGTACTAAGACTATAAATACCCCCCTTGTTGCCTAGGGTTAGGGTTAGACTAAGAATAGACATTGAGTTGAGCTTTGCTCCTTTTCCACCTCTTTGGTGCTGCCTCCTAGTGAGATGAATCAAGGCCTCCCCTTGTGGAGATGATCCAAGGCCTCCCCTTGTGGAGATGAACAAGATCCCCTCCTAGTAGTTGCGATTACTTGTCAATCTTTCCTCTTGGAGTGACTTGATTGAACCGGTAGGATTGACCGGTGAGATAAACAATCTTAAGAGTAAGTGTGCTTGGATCTATGAGAATCGGGGGCTGCCCTAGGGGTGTGTTACCGGTTGATTGCATCCTTGTGTCTTGCCAGTTATCCTCTTTGTTGCCTTTTCCCCCTTGTGTTCTTCGTGTTCATCACCGTGTTCTTCATGTTCATCGTTCCATACGCTCAAATCCGTGAAGATCGGGACCAACCCACATCATTTATGGGCCTAGGGGAATGCATTGTGTAGTTGGTCGCTAATTGTGGGGTTGCCGGAGTGAAAGAAACCTAAACCCCCGTTAGTAAACTGGTGCACGAGGGAGCGTAGGATCTCAGAGTTTAAGGCTGTGGTTAGATTTATCTTAATTACTTTCTTGTAGTTGCGGATGCTTACAAGGGGTATAATCACAAGTATGTATTAGTCCAAGTAAGGGCGGTGCATTAGCATAGGTTCACCCACACAACACTTATCAAAAAAAAAGATTAATCAACGGTATGAAGCGAAAGCACTTGACTAAATTCCCGTGTGTCCTCAAGAACATTTTGTCATCATAAGTAAACCAACCGGCTTGTCCTTTGCTCTGAAAAGGATTGGGCCACTCGCTGCAATTATTACTACTGTCTTTTATTTACTTGTATTTTATTTACCTGCTATATCAAAAACCCCTAAAAACTTGTCTGCTAGTGTTTACAGTGTAAGCTTGACCGAAACTACTTGTCAACACCTTCTGTTCCTCGTTGGGTTCGACACTCTTATTTATCGAAAGTACTACGATACCCCCCCTATACTTGTGGGTCACTAGCCGGGAAGATTGACAACCATCCTGTTTCGTTGGGGCAAAGTAGTTTGATTGTATTGTGCAGTGTTCCACGTTGGTGATCGAGAAACGGCGCCACCGACAACCTTGAAGTGCTCCTACTCCTCCTGGAGTCGACAACCTTGGTTTCTTACTGAGGGAAACTGTTCTGCACTACATCATACCTTCCTCTTGGGGTCTCCCAACGAACGTGTGTTTTCACGTAATCAAGCTCTTTTTCTGGCGCCGTTGCCGGGGAGTTAGAAGACTTCTGCAAGGGGAGTCTCACGCTTCCAATCTCTTTACTTTGTTTTTGCCTTCCTTAGTT
>CAMZMU010000034.1:37244248-37388533 GCA_947311845.1 Poa pratensis
GCGGCACACGACGCATATCCAGCGGCACGTGGACAACTCAACATGATACAGAAGGGGCGCCCTCAAACTGGACCCAGAAGCTCATCACTCGTCAAGTTTTCCAGGCCATCACCTGTCCACCTGCAGTACCCGACTACCTGAGAGGGTCAGAGACACCAATCACGTTCTCCAGAGCAGTCATCCGCCTGCAGTACCACGACCCGGGCACGCCGCTCTGGTAGTCGAAGCTCTGATCGGAGATTACACTCTGAAAAAGGTGTTCATGGACGGGGCAGCGGCATCAACATCTTCTCGCCGACACCCTCAGAAGGATAAACAGACCAACGACAAACTTGACGGAGTCCGAGACCACCTTCCATGGCATAGTACCAGGGCAAGCAATCACGCCCATGGGAACGATCACACTCGACGTCATCTTCGGCACAACCGAACACTTCAAGAGGGAGTCTCGACTTCGAGGTAGTCGACTGGAAGTCGTAGTACCACGCGATACTTGGGCGTCCAACCTTCGCCAGGTTCATGGCAGTACTCACTACCTACCTCATGTCAAGATGCCTACCCAAGGGCGTCATCACGGTGCATGGCGACTTCGACCGCTCCAACAACTGCGACCGCGAGTTCAGCAAGATCTCCGAGTTCTTCGGAATGGAAGAGCACTTTGAGGCGTTGGCAGTCGACAACGACAAGACCATCTTCCCAGCCCGCAAGAAGCTAGCCAAGGACGCTGCCTTCAACACGACTGACTACACAACAACTCATCAGGTCCACCCGACGGACGCCAGCAAGACAGTCAAAGTATCGTCGAGTCTGCCTATCGCATAGGAAAGCGCGCTCGTCGAGTTTCTACGTGAGAACTGGGAGATCTTCGCCTGGCAACCTTCTGACATGCCAGGCATACCCAGGAACCTCGCCGAGCACTCTTTACGCGTCCACAAGGACGCCAGACCCGTCAAGCAGACCATGCGACGTTTTTCAGGACCCAAACGAGATGAAATAAGCAAGGAAATCGATCGACTACTCCACGCCAAGTTCATCCGAGAGATCAAGGACTCGGACTGGGTAGCGAACCCGGTCCTGGTGGAGAGAAGAAGACGAAGAAGAAACTCCGCATGTGCGTCGACTTCACCGCCCTCAACAAATGCTGCCCCAAGGACCACTTCCCGCTTCCGCGGATAGACCAGATGATCGACTCGACTGCAGGCTGCGCACGCCTATCCTTCCTGGACGCCTACTCAGGGTACCAGCAGATCAGGATGAACGTCGACGATGAAGAGAAGACTGCATTCATCACGCCCCATGGCGTCTTCTGCTACCAGACGATGCCCTTCGGGTTGAAGAACGCTGGAGCCACGTACCAGCGCACGATGCAAGCCTGCCTAAAGGGGCTAATCGGACAGATCGTCCAAGTCTACGTCGACGACATAGTCGTCACCACTCGAACGGAGGACACTCTCATCGCCGACCTCCGCAAGGTCTTTGCCGCCCTCAACGAGTATCAGATCAAGCTGAACCCGGACAAGTGTGTCTTCGGCGTGCCAGCCGGAGAACTGCTCGGGTACCTCGTCTCTGCAAGAGGAATCGAAGCCAACCCCGAGAAGGTGCAAAACATACTCGCAATGCCAGCACCGACCAAGCTTCATGAGGTGCAACGCCTAGCAGGCCGAGTCGCAGCTCTCAGCCGGTTCATTAGTAAGTTGGGTGCGAAGGCCCTGCCTTTCTACCAACTGATGGAAGACAGACAAGTTTGAGTGGACCGAGGAAGCGCAGGACGCGTTCGACCAACTCAAGAAGACCCTGACGACTTCCCCAGTACTGGTGGCACCACTGGAGAAGGAGCCGGTATACCTCTACGTGTCAGCCACAAACAGGGTGGTCAGCACGGTACTCGTAGTCGAACGAGAAGAGGAAGGACACAGTCACCCTGTCCAGCGACCCGTCTATTACCTCAGTGAGGTGCTAACCTTGTCCAAGCAGCGGTACCCGCACTACCAGAAGCTAGCATACGGAGTCTTCATGACATCAAGGAAGGTCGTCCATTACTTCTCCGAGCACCCAATCACGGTGGTAAGCTCCTCCGGGCTCTCCGACATCCTCACCAACCAAGCCGCGACAGGACGAGTCGCCAAGTGGGTTGTCGAGCTAGGACCCTGGGGGCTGAAGTACACGCACCCGAAGTCAATCAAGGCTCAGGTGCTTCCGGAGTTCACCACCGAGTGGATAGAGGCCCAACTGCCAGACGTACCCGACCTGTCCAACGCATGGACAATGTACTTCGACGGCTCCAAGAAGTTCAGATCAGCAGGGGCGGGAGTCGTCCTCATCTCACCCAAAGGCGACAAGCTGAGGTACGTGCTGCAGATGAACTTCCCAACACCCTCCAACAATGAGACAGAGTACGAGGCCCTGATCCACGGCATGCGGATGGCCAAGAACTGCGGCGCCACTCACCTCATGATCTACGGAGACTCCTACCTCGTCGTGCAACAAACCATGAAGCAATGTGACGCCATCGCCGACAACATGATCGCCTACAGGGACCTGTACAGCCAGCTGGAAGGCACCTTCGACGGCTGCGAGCTGCGGCACATCGGCCGCGAGAGCAACGAGGAAGCCGACATCCTCGCCAACCTGGGCTCAAACAAAGCGCCGGTGCCACCCGGGGTCTTCCTCGAGTGCATCACGCAGCGCTCCGTCAAGCTCCGGCCCGCGCTGGGATCCTCTACATCAACAACGAGCACCGCCGACCTGCCAACGGGCGACCCGCCCAGCACGGATAAGGAGCCTATGGAGGTACTGCTGATCGAGCCCACATGGACGAGCCCATACCTGGCTTACATGCTGCGGCAGACGATACCAACAAACCCAGTCGAAGCCAAGCGCGTCATCCGCCGCTCCAAGGGCTTCACCGTCATCAACGGAGAGCTCTACAAGCGAAGCATTTCGGGAGTCCTCCGAAGGTGCATCGACCCAGTCGACGGTCAAGCCATCTTACTCGAGATCCACGCTGGCATCTGCGGGCACCACGCCAGCAGTCGAGCCTTGGTGGCCAAAGCCTTACGAGCCGGGTTCTACTGGCCCACCGCAATGCAAGACGCAGAAGAACTCGTGAGGAAATGTCTCGGCTGCCAAGAGTTCGCCAACAAGCCGCACGCACCGGCATTGGCACTGAAGACCATCCCACTCGCCTGGCCCTTCGCTCAATGGGGGCTCGACATGGTGGGTCCACTCAAGAATTCCTCGCCGGGAGGACACACGCATCTCTTGGTGGCAGTCGACAAGTTCACGAAGTGGATCGAAGCCGTACCTATCACAAGTTCGACTGCCTCCTCGGCAGTTAACTTCATCAGGTCGATCATCTTCAGGTTCGGAGTGCCGCACAGCATCATCACTGACAACGGCACGAACATCACAGCCGAAGAGTTCAAGGACTTCTGCTCCGAGCAAGGCATCAAGCTCAACTACGCATCTGTCTCGCACCCGCAGTCCAACGGACAAGTCGAGAAAGCCAATGGCCTAGTCTGCAAGGGCATCAAGAAGCGCCTGCGAGTACCATTGAGGCGCGCCGCAGGTGCCTGGGAAGAAGAGCTGCCATCTGTGCTGTGGAGTCTGCGCACCACGCCAAACAGATCCACTCAGTACATGCCATTCTTCATGGTCTACGGCGCAGAGGCAATCATGCCATGCGACATCAAGTTCGACGCACCCCGCGTGGTGGCTTACGACGAGTCCGACGCCGAAGAGGCACTCGAGGACGACATGGATACCCTGGACGAAGCACGCGACTACGGCCCAGATCGTTCGTCCCTGGCGACCTTATCCTTCGCCTCAAACAGAAGAAGGTGCACAAACTCGCCTCCCCGTGGGAGGGTCCATACATCGTGACGGAGGCAATCGGCGGCGGAGCTTACCGCTTGAAGGACTCGAAGATGGGGACAGCCTGCCACAACCCGTGGAACATTGCGCAACTGCGCCGTTTCTACGCCTAGTCGACTCCCCATTGTAACAGAGCATACATGTCAAGAGGCGGCAGGTTTCAGACGCACTCTTTCCCTTGCCAGGGTACCTGAGGGGACTGGAAGGGTTTTAATGAGGCGGCCTGCTCGCAAAAATCAATGAAGTGATTTGTGGAACATGCTCTCCCCTTTACTTTTTTAGTCAAAAAGCAACATCAACCTAGGCGGTCACCCGAAGCACTCGGGGGCTGCGCCGCACAGGTCTAAGTCAAACCTAGGCCGTCACCCGACGCACTCGGGGGCTGCGCCATACAGATCTAACTCGAAAACCTAGGCCGCCACCCGACGCACTCGGGGGCTGCGCCATACAGGTCTAAATCAAGCCTAGGCCGTCACCCGACGCACTCGGGGGCTGCGCCATACAGGTCTAACTCGAAAAACCTCGGTCGCCACCCGAAGCACTCGGGGGCTACACCGCACAGGTCTAAGTCAAGCCTAGGCCGTCACCCGACGCACTCGGGGGCTGCGCCATACAGGTCTAAGTCAAGCCTAGGCCGTCACCCGACGCACTCGGGGGCTGCGCCATACAGGTCTAAGTCAAGCCTAGGCCGTCACCCGACGCACTCGGGGGCTGCGCCATATAGGTCTAACTCGAAAAACCTCGGTCGCCACCCGAAGCACTCGGGGGCTACACCGCACAGGTCTAAGTCAAGCCTAGGCCGTCACCCGACGCACTCGGGGGCTGCGCCGCACAGGTCTAACTCGAAACACCTAGGCCGCACCCGAAGCACTCGGGGGCTGCGCCGCACAGGTCTAAGTCAAACCTAGGCCGTCACCCAACGCACTCGGGGGCTGCGCCATACAGGTCTAACTCGAAAAACCTCGGTCGCCACCCGAAGCACTCGGGGGCTGCGCCGCATAGGTCTAAGTCAAGCCTAGGCCGTCACCCGACGCACTCGGGGGCTGCGCCATATAGGTCTAACTCGAAAAACCTCGGTCGCCACCCGAAGCACTCGGGGGCTGCACCGCACAGGTCTAAGTCAAGCCTAGGCCGTCACCCGACGCACTCGGGGGCTGCGCCGCCCAGGTCTAACTCGAAACAACTAGGTCGCCACCCGATGCACTCGGGGGCTGCGCCGCACAGGTCTAACTCGAAACACCTAGGCCGCACCCGAAGCACTCGGGGGCTGCGCCGCACAGGTCTGACTCGAAACACCTTGGCCGCACCCGAAGCACTCGGGGCTGCTCCGCACAGGTTCGCCTCTCAAAATCCTAGGCCGCACTCGATCCGCTCGGGGCTGCGCCATACAGGTTTACAGAAGTCTACAAGATACAATTTACTCACTCGGGGGCTACCCCCACCTCGGCATACATACACTCATATTTCCACTTGGAAAAATTGCTTTTACAAGCCAACGCTATATAACAACAGTCGACTACTCTTATTCTACAGGCTCACCCTTTGGCGCATCGAGTGGCCCTACAAGGCGCTCACTCAAGCGCTGGACCTGCTGAATCATCTGACGCGCAGGCGCAAGAGTCTCGGCGTAGTCATCCCCTTCAGGCAGGCCGTCAAGCACCTTCTCCAGTGGAAGATGAGGCCGGTGCTTTCGGATGTACGCCAGCGCCACATTCGCCCCGCCAACAAGTTGAGTGTGCACGACCTCCTTCAGCGCACCGCCTTCACGGAACCTCTCCAGCAGCGCAGCCAGTCCATTAGGTTGCTCGTTGTGTGGAAAGTACACCCGGTTGACCTGCCAGAGGGTTTTTCTGCAACCCTCCAAGAGCACAGCAGCCCGCCAAGTGCGATCCAACATGCACGCCAGTATCCTACCTTTGGATCTATTCGACCAAAACTGACGCGCTTCGAGTGAGTCACCGGCGGCCTCTTTTTCCACCCGCTCGTCCACTCGAATCTGCTCAGCCTTCTAGTCAGGGTTAACATCTGCATCAAGAACTCGCAATAAGCACAGTAAAAGGAAAAGGAAGTCGAAGCAAAGTGCTAGAGGACCAACCTTGCAGCTGCCGACTGATCAATTCCATCTCGCCTAGCAGAAACTCCTCTCGCTGGGAGAATGGAGCAACGGGCCGCGACCTCAAGCGCTCCAGCTCCAACTCGGCACTCTTCAACTTCGACTCGAGCTCAACAACCTTGTTCCTCATGAAGGTGATCACTCGTTGGTCATTCACACTTCGCATAGGAGCTGGAGGAGCTCGACGACGACGAGTAGGTGCAGCCGAAGAGGTGTCCTCCTCGTCGTCCGCACCAGTCATTCCAGCAACCCCGGGAGCTTCGCCCATCTCAGACTGCCAAATTCGACAGCGTCAAGCCAGGAAAAGAGTCACCACAATTCATTCAAGCTAGATATGAAAAAAAGACTCGGAGGCTACACCCCCGAAGGCACAAATTCACATTTCAACGTCAGCATGTTCGCGGCCAGAAGACCCGCAAAATATATAGTTCATTACAGACCAAGACCCAAAAGCAGAAGAAGAATCCTAAAAGAAAGGAGTCTACATCACAGACTCCGACTGGGAACGGCTCTTCCTAGCAGCCAACTCTGCAGCCTTGGCAATCCTCTTCTCGAAGGTGGCGATCAACTTTGCAGCCAGCTGACTCGCCTGCGCCTTCACACCGCTAAGGGACACGGTCTTGCCATCAGGCTTCTGAGGGAAGTCGCTGACAACCTTCTCAAAATCACCTACGACTTGGTGACCCAGAAGTAGCTGGAAGGTGAGCTCTGAGCCGCGTACCGTCTGCGCGCGCGTGTAGTCCACCAAGGTAGTCGCGTTGCCTTCAAACGGATCCGCGAGCGCGTCGACAGCAACCGGCGACGGCTTGTTGGGGAAGATGCTCCGGTGCACAGTCGCCAGGCGCCTGTCGACTTCTGCAGCGCCGCCGACGCATACGCGCAGACACGGTCGATGAAGCGAACAGCCTCTGCCAAGCCAACGTTCTCGCTGGAAGTTCCTTCTGGAGGAGCGCCTCCGCAAGTCTCTGAGCAACTAAGAAAAACCAAACACACCCATAAGACGTCAGCAGTCGACAAGGGGCAAAGTAGGCATCGAGCCGAAACACTTACTTCCAGCAACATCAGCGAGTGCGAGCAAGCGGTCGATCTGGGTCTTCTCCAGATCATCCCGGGCTTGTTCACGCTCTTGGGCCTCACCCAGCAACTTCTCCAGCTCCGCGACTCGCTTCTTCGCGCTCTCCTTCTCGCCTATACGGATCACCAACAGAGCAAGGTTAGTCATAAAGGCAGTTAAAATACCCCTCAAACACAAGGGTCCACACTCACTATTCGCCTGCTCCAGAGCAGTGCGGAATTGATCCCTCTCCTGCTCCATGCGAACGAAGGCTGCGGCTCCCTCCATCTGCTGGCGATAATATGGCTGCAGAAAACACAAGAAATATCAATCTGCGCCTGACTATTCTAGTCACGCACATCTTCGGGGGCTGCTCCCATCGGGAGCGCTGTTCGCGCACCCGATACAAATTCCGCAAACTGAGTCAGAGGACACTTACATGCTCAAGCAGCCCAGCGTCAGCCGGAGTCGCATCAGCAGCTTTCTCTGGCGCGGAGGAGGTCGAAGCCTTCAAGGCCAAAGGGTCACCCGCCTGAGCCATCTCTCCGGTCGTCTTCGCAGTCTGCTCGGTCGTGGGAGCAGAAGTGTGCTCCATATCACGAGGGGAAGAACCAACAGCGCCAGTACGCTCGCTGTGACAAGACACAAGGCAATTCAATCCAAGGACTCGCAAATCAAAAAGCAAACTCGACAAAACAAGGCGATGGTTACGCGACTAACCTGGCGCCATCCACATCATCCTCGCTGCCCAGGGAGACGGAGGCCATCCTCGCAAACTCAGTCGGCGGTGCAGAGTTGAGGGGAGGCACGCCCAAAGGATCGGCCAGGTCATTCGTGTGCCTAGCGCCCGAGGACGACTCGCTCGCCTCCTCCTCGTTCT
The DNA here is from genome assembly GCA_947311845.1 of Poa pratensis. Taxonomy (NCBI): domain Eukaryota; kingdom Viridiplantae; phylum Streptophyta; class Magnoliopsida; order Poales; family Poaceae; genus Poa; species Poa pratensis. The sequence continues at coordinate 37,252,169 of CAMZMU010000034.1, forward strand.
CCACACCCGCCCCCTTCACGGGCGACGAAGCCGAAGCAGAGTCGCCACTCCTACGCCTCTGCCGCTTCTGCAGCGGCTCCTCATCTTCATCATCGTCCTCCAACTCTTCACTCGGAGAGATGGCGGACGGTATCTCATCATCATCATCCTCGTCCTCTTCAGGGAACTCTGCCTCTTCATGAGGTCCGTTCTCCATCAACGGAGGAAGACTAACAAAGCTCGAATGACCCTGTCAGCAAATGAAGCAGTCGAGTCAGGCAAAGAGGTTCGACAGAAGAAGATACAAGACAAAAATCAAAGCAAACAAAGCTCACCTCAGTCACAGGGTTATTAGGCCCATACGGCTCGACCAGGCACTTGACATTGCACGGGTCAGCGGCTCGGAGGCTAGTGATGCTCCTCACCTTCGCCACGACTGCGTCATCATTGAGCGCCTCGCCAACACCCTCACACGCCCACATCGGGTGGATGCGAGCGCGGAGCGGCTGCACCCGAAGCCTGAAGAAGGTGGCAATAAGGTGAACGCCACCTGTCTCGCGCCCCAGACTTTTCAGCAGGCCACGAAGAAGCGTCAGCAAGGGCTGAGTCGCCTCCCTGTCCTCCTTTGACAGCGGGTGCGCCCACGCGTTCGACTTCCGCAACTCGCGATCAGCCGCGAAGTCGGGAAGCCCTTCCTGGTCGCACCTGATGTAGAACCACTTCTTCCGCCAGCACTGGACGGAGTCGGACTTCTTCATCTGAAAGTAGGTGGTGTCGCCACGCACCTGGATGCCGAAGCCGCCGACTGGATACACATGCTTGTTCTTCCCCACGTTCCTCCTCACGAGGAATAGCGACTTCCACAGAAGCCAATTGGGTGCGATTCCCAGGAAGCACTCGCATAGCACGATATAGCTCGCGATGCTCAAGACGCTATTGGGAGTCAGATCGTGGATCTGAATCCCATAAGCGTACAGGAGACCGCGGACGAAGTCGTGGAGAGGGAACCCAAAACCCCGCGGCAAGAAATCCACGAAGCAAACGCGTTCCCCCTCGCGAGGAGCGGGGAATACCTCTTTCCTGGGAGCGCGCACCGTTGCCTGTTCTGCCGGCGGCAGCAGCCCCTGCGCGCGGAGGGCTTCGAGGTCGGCCTTCTTCACCGACGACTTCACCCAGTCGTCGTCAGGTTTCTTCATCACGCTCGCCTCCGCAGCGGCGACGGCGCCAGCAGCAGGCTTCCCTCTCTTCATCGCGGCCTTGCTCATGGAGGGTGGGAAAGAAAAAGGAGGAACAAGAGCAACAATGGCGGAGAGCCAAAGGTGGGAGACGACGGCAGAATGGGGATGGAGTGAAGCCTTCGCCGCCGCGGTGAAAAATATATACCGCACGGCCGGTTATTCCAGGCCATCCTCAGCGAAACCGCACTCCATTATCAACATCTGGCCGTCCACGTGTCGCGTGGAGAGAGCAACCGTCGCCAGCCACGCCGCCCACTACGGACGGGAATCAAGGCGTCATCATCACACCGCGAAATTCTCGCGCCGAACAGCCAGTCAAAAGCGGCAACCGCTGTCTCCAGTCAATACTGACAGTGGGACCGCACTGTCACGTCCCATCGGACACAGAGCGTGCCAAAAACGTCAGCGCTGACGTCGACCCGCGCAGGCGTAGGAAGTAAGCCAACGAGCTGAATGAGAACTCGAACAGTTCATTCAAGTGCAAAAAGATTCAGTAAGCTCCAAGAGCTGAATAAACTCGTACAGTAAGCCAAACCGGCCGAATACATAAAGTAAGTCACACAAAGCCAGGCGCGACTCCAACAAGTCGAGTCCTTTCTTTACTCCCATCGGGAGCGGGCTTTTCGACTGAAGAAAAATTGAGTTTAACCTCAATTGCAAGCAATTCAGCTTAATCTCGGGGGCTACTCCCATCGGGAGCGCTGTTCGCGCTCCCGAGTGACTCAGAACAATAGCAGTCGAAAAATCACCGACTAAGGCTGTACTCATGGTGTTTTACCCCGCAGTCGACAGTTCGACTATGGAATCCTCCATAAGCCCTGAACGGCCGGAGTTGACCAATTTTACTTGTTCCTTTCGGGAACCCGACTGCGTGCCCAGGAGGAAGGAGTCCTTTACCCGACTCTACGATTCGACTAAGCACTCGGGGGCTCCTGTCGTGGGGCTACCCCTCGACTACCCCACGGTGAGGATACCTGGGGCACGCCAAGCCTGTCAACCTTATGACGAGGGCCCAAGGGAGGCCCAAGGAGGACGACGTGCGGCCCAAGATAGTCGACGGATAGGTCATGCGACTCCTACCATACTTGTAAGCACCATCGGCACCGTTCACCTGAGACCTAGCCTACTATATAAAGGCTAGGAGGGTCCTTCGTCTAGGGTAAGCTCATAGCCGCCACCACAAACCCTAGCGAGATTGCCATCTCGCCATTGTAGGCACAACTCGCCAATCAATACCAGACAAGCAGGAAGTAGGGTGTTATCCTCCGGGAGCCTGAACCTGGGTAAAACGCCTTGCTTGTCAGCCGTCGTGATCACCAGCGCTCAACTCTCTCCCCCTCAATCAACCCGGGTACTCAACCCAGGGATTTGTCGAGTCCACACCTCGTCAGCTTGCTTCTTAGTAGCTTCTACTTTGGTCTAGTCCTTTGTTTTGTTATGCTTTGGATGCTGTTGTTGGAGGAGATTTCCTTCACTGTGAAGGGGATCAAGCTTTTAATGTCATAAAAAAGTTGATTGCAACTTCTAGCTCAACTAATAAACTTGATTCGGCCCTTGTAAGCGTTCATGCTTGATTAAACACTCTTGAGATGAATATATCTTGTTTAAAGGAAGGTTATAATCAAATTCGGGAACATTATGACTACGTTCCAATAAATTTTGAACCTTCAATGTGGATCCCTACGGTAAAAGTTGCTATTAGTGGTGAAACCTTTTATACCCGTTGCGATATTATGTCTGAATTTTGCCTTATGCCTAAAAGTATTTATGAATCTTTGAATCTTTGGGGACTTTCTGAAGGTGGAGAAGGGATAACTCTTACTGATAATTCGGTTATACTACCCATTGGGATAGCTGAAGGTGTGTTTACAACATTCCTAGGGAGAACGGTATCCACTGATTATCTTGTTATTGAATGTGTAAGAACAGGACAAATTACACTTGGAAGGTCTCTGCTAAAACTTTTGGGGGCTACAATAGATATGGGAAAAGGCACTCTGAACTTCACCTCCTCGCCAAGATGCGGGCATGTATTCCCTAAACCCAAAGTAAGACTAAAGAAAAAGGGTAAACATAAGGCTAGAACAAATTATGATTTGGATGATTTATCTCTTGAGAACACTTGATTTTCACTTTCTACGCCTAGCTGAAAGACGTTAAAGAAAAGCGCATGTGGGAGACAACCCACCTTTTTTATTTTCTGTCATTTTATTTTATTTTGAGTCAAGGTGCTGTTTACTTCTGTAACAACTCCTTTGTATCTTTATTTTATTGCATTGTTGTGCCAAGTAAAGTCTCTAGTTGAAAGTTGATGCTAGATTTGGATTTCTGTGCAGTGACATTTTTGCTGTCCACCGTTTTGAGCTGTACGCACTCCAGAAAAATCAAAAAATTCACGCATGATCCTTATATATGTACGCAACTTTCATTAGTTTTGATTTTTCGCTTCTGAGCAAACTAAGTGCCTCGAAAAATCCGTCTTTCCAAACTGTTCTGTTTTTGACAGATTCTGCCATTTATTTTGCATTGCCTCTTTTACTATGTTTGATTGGATTTCTTTGCTCCATTAAACATCAGTGGCTGTAGCTAATGACCAGAAGTATTGGTAATGATTGTGTCACAGTAGAACATGTGAATTTTTGATTATGCACTAACCCTCTAATGAGAATTACTTTGAGTTTGGTGTGGCGGAAGTTTTCAAGGATCAAGAGAGAAGGATGATATGATGTGATCAAGAAGAGTGAAAAGCCTAAGCTTGGGGATGCCCCCGTGGGACATCCCAGCAATATTCAAGAAGACTCAAGCGTCTAAGCTTGGGGATGCCCAAGGCATCCCCTTCTTCATCAACAACTTATCAGGTCATCTCTAGTGAAACTATATTTTAATTCTTCCACGTCTTATGTATTTTACTTGGAGCGTCTGTTTGCTTTTATTTTTGCTTTGTTGTTTTTATTTTCTGAATAAGTTGGATCCTAGCATTCTTGTGTGGGAGAGAGACACGCTCCGCTTTTTCATGAAAATACTCATATTCTTCACTTATATCTTTTGAGTATTCTTATCTAGCTACTGCTATGCTTTTAGCTCCTGTTTTTCATGCATCTCTTTTAGAGCTATTAATTCTTGTGGAGTAGTACTCTCTTGTTTCATTTGTAAATTACTTGGAAAGTTGCTTGGTTGATGTGTTGGTTCAGAAAATGTTGCATGTGGTAGTGGTATAGTAATAACTTGCATAATCTTGTAGATCATTGAACTTTGATAACCTGATTCCTTGCAAACGTTTTGAGGTAATAAGTAATAGATGGTAAAGCTTGCTGGTTAATTAAGTTAAAATCATTAGTGGATTGTTGTCTTTAAGCTTGTACCGTACTACAAACTCTACTAAAATTGTTGAAGGTGTAGTTGGACTTGATAGTTTTCCATGTCTAAAGGTAATTCGTAATAACTTAGTTGTGCTGAAGGTCGAGGGATCTAGCGGGGTACTTGTGCCGCCGTGAACGGACCTTCTTGGAGTGAATTTTAATCATGCTCTTGATGTTGAACCTGCTAGTTGTTTGCAATAAGCTTGTGAGTTCTTTTTGACTAATGTTAAGCTACGGTTTTTGGCACTTCCACCATCCAAATTTGCTAGCCTCTTCGGTGCTGTGCAGTGCCTTCTGCTCACATTGAGAGTTGTGCATACTTCGCCAGTACATCCAAACCCGTGGGAGGACTTTCTCTTATTCTCCTACACATAAGCCCATACATCTTCCTCAAAACAGCCACCATACCTACCTACCACAGCATTTCCATAGCTGTTCCGAGATATATTGCATGCAACTTCCATCTTATATTACATGACTTATTGTTATTTATCATTTATATATTGCTTTGCATGATTCTATACAGCTGATGTGCGGTTTACCCATGTTACGCTAGATCATTGCATATCCTGCTACACTGGCAGAGGCATACAGTTTCATACATCATGTTTTGTTCATTATGAGTTATTTGTACCAAAAAGTGTGTTGCCATATTAGAGTGTTGCCCCTAAAAGTGAAAAGAGCCATGGAGGCCATCGAAAAGAGAAACAAAAAGAAAAAAATAGAAAAAGAGAAAAAAAGAAGAAAAAAGAATAAAGAAAAAGGGGGCAACATTACTATCCTTTATCCACACTTGTGCTCATGTTTCAGCACCTGCATTATTCATAGTCATCATTTGTGCTCATGTTTAGCACCTATACTCCATGTGAGAGAGTTTTCATGTTTTACTAGTATAACTATGTGGGGAATTTACACTATAGAACTTGGGTTGTATATTCCAATGATGAGCTTCCTCAAAATGCTCTAGGTCTTCATGAGCAACCAAGTTGGATGCACCCCACTAGTTCCATTGGAGAGATTTCATATACATATAGCTCTATGTGCATCCGTTGCATGGCAATCACTACTCCTTACATAGCTTCGATTATAAGACTTCGTCTTGTCTAATGATCACTTATAGCTTTGTGAGACTTTCTTCCTTTGGCCTTCCAAACCCCCATTAATATTCTTTTAGCCATAACAACCTGGTGCCAATACCAAATGCTTGCGCTCACCGGTTCAGTAGACTTCGAAACAGTTGATTCATGACGTTCATGATTATATTTACTTGGCTGAATCCTTCTATGTTATGAAAAATTGCTTGATGCTTGGAATTGAAGGATAGAACTCCTACATTGGATACTTAAAACATCTTTAATGAACCTTGTACGGTTTCATGTCTTTAAGCAATAGTTCATGAAAACTTTTAGCTTGTTTAACTAACTTGCTTTGTTATCTCTTATTGAATATCAATTATAGACTTTTGCTTTGAACGATTTGATCTCAGCTCACATGCTTTACAATATTATTTGATCAAGTTCATGTTGGTAGCATGTCACTTCAGAAATTTTTGTTGTTATCGTTTTACCTACTCGAGGACGAGTAGAACTAAGCTTGGGGATGCTTGATACGTCTCCAACGTATCTATAATTTCTTATGTTCCATGCTATTATTATACCAATTGCTACATGTTTTAGTCACACTTCATGGCATTTTTATGCATTTTCTGGGACTAACCTATTAACAAGATGCCACAGTGCCAGTTCCTGTTTTCTGCTGTTTTTGGTTTCAGAAAAGTTGTTCTGCAAATATCCTCGGAATCGGACGAAACGAAATGCCACGTTCCTTTTTCCCGACACGTTCACGAAGTCCGAAGGAGAGACGAAGGGGGGCAGCGAGGCGCCGTCCCCACCCCATGGCGCGGGTGGGCCCCCTGCCACGCCGCCATGTGGGGAGCGGGCCTCGTGCCTCCACCGACATCGCCCCTTCGCCTATTTATTCTCCCCGAGGCGAAAACCCTAAAATACCGAGCCATATTTCCAGAAAACATCCGCTGCCGCCGCCGCCGTCAACCCTAACTCGGGGGGTTTCTGAAGCTCTTCCCGGCACCCTGCCGGAGAGGGGAATCATCACCGGAGGCTCTACATCGCCATGCCTGCCTCCGGAGTGATGTGTGAGTAGTTCATCTTTGGACTATGGGTCCATAGCAGTAGCTAGATGGTTGTCTTCTCCTTTTGTGCCATCATGTTTAGATCTTGTGAGATGCCTATCATGATCAAGATCATCTTATTGTAATGCTACATGTTGTGTTTGCTGGGATCCGATGAATATTGAATAGTACGTCAAGTTGATTATTGATCTATCATATATATGTTGTTTATGATCTTGCATGCTCTCCGTTATTAGTGTAGGCTTTGGCCAAGTTTATGCTTGTAACTCCAAGAGGGAGTATTTATGCTAGATAGTAAGTTCATGCCTCCAATTAATCTGGGACAGTGACAGAAAGTTCTAAGGTTGTGGATGTGCTGTTGCTACTAGGGGTAAAACAGCAATGCTTTGTCTAAGGATATTAGTTTTGTTTACATTATGCACCATACTTAATGCAATTGTCTGTTGCTTGCAACTTAATACTGGAAGGGGTGCGGATGCTAATCTGAAGGTGGACTATTTAGGCACAGATGCATGCTGGATAGCGGTCTGTGTACTTTGTCGTAATGCCCAAGTAAATCTCATAGTGATCTTCATGACTTGTATATGCATTGTTATGCACCTCTCTATTTTGTCAATTGCCCAGCTATAATTTGTTTACCCAGCATGCTAGTATTTTATTATGGAGAGACACCACTAGTGAACTGTGGACCCGGTCCATTCTTTTACATCTGAAATACAACCTACTGCAATCATTGTTCTTTTTCATTCTCTACAAGCAAACATCATTTTCCACACTATACGTCTAATCCTTTGTTTTGGTATAAACTGAGCTAAAATGACTATGAGCTTGTGTCGTGGGGCTACCCCTCGACTACCCACGGTGAGGATACTGGGGCACGCCAAGCTGTCAACCTTATGACGAGGGCCCAAGGGAGGCCCAGGAGGACGACGTGTGGCCCAAGATAGTCGACGGATAGGTCATGCGACTCCTACCATACTTGTAAGCGCCATCGACACCGTTCACCTGAGCCTAGCCTACTATATAAAGGCTAGGAGGGTCCTTCGTCTAGGGTAAGCTCATAGCCGCCACCACAAACCCTAGCGAGATTGCCCTCTCGCCATTGTAGCCACAACTCGCCAATCAATACCAGACAAGCAGGAAGTAGGGTGTTATCCTCCGGGAGCTGAACCTGGGTTTAAAAACGCCTTGCTTGTCAGCCGTCGTGATCACCAGCGCTCAACTCTCTCCCCCTCAATCAACCCGGGGTACTACCCAGGGATTTGCGAGTCCACACCTCGTCAATTGGCGCCGTCTGTGGGAAAGGACGAGCGCTGGAACCATGGTCGCACGGCTCCATCGTCTTTGAAGACCGATGTTTGCATCACCAAGGAGCCAATCTGCTTCGGTCCTTCGAGTACACCTTCCACCCGCCGGCCCACCGCTCGGTGTACGAAAAAATCTGCATCTGCTTCGACTACGTCGACCGCACCTTCGCGAGCGACGAAAGTCGCGCCGCTCTCACCCACGCCACTCGCGTCTCCATCGACTTACAAGATCGTCAACAAGCCAATCGCGCTCGCGTCGACGACAGCGACATCACTCCTCATGTCCGCGGCGAAGATCGCGAAACTCCAAGGGAGGAGCCTCGGCAGCGACTGTGGTACCCACCACGTCGCGTCCATTTTCGGCTCCGAGCACGGCTCGGACGAAGGAAGCAGCAGTGGCAGCGCCCGTCCCACGCCCAGATATACCCTGCGCAAGTCTTCATGATCGGCCCGACGCAGAGGACAACGACGACGAACCCGCATACCACATGGAGGTGGTCATGCCGGACCAGGTGACGCGACTCACCATCACCCGCGACATGGCAATCAGAGCCCTGAAGCACGTCGAGGATGGCACGTCCCCCCACCGGACGCACCCCGGGAGGACCTTATGGCGGTCCAATACCTGCTACGGAAGGAAGGCGAACGACTCCGCACAGAGAAGGCCGAGCTACTCCGACGCAAGAAGGAGGATGACGCGTCAAGCGCCAGGAGGGCCGCTTACTCATTCACTGCCTCAACAGAGGTTAACCAGGGAGCGAGGCGCTACAGAGCACGCGTGCCCCTGATGACGGAGGTCAACCGCACCAGAGTCACCCGCAACCTCGAGTCATCATACATGACCGAAGACGCAGACGGGATACCCGTCCCCAAGACACGGAGCCGCGCTCATGGCAGTCGAAACATACTGCGGCTAACACAGCCGCCCGAGGGCGACTCGCGCGCTCTCCTCCACAAGCAGCAGATCATGTCTATCAAGGCAGTCGAAGATGCTCTGATGAACAAGGCGCCGATAGAAAAGGCGCGAGAAGACCGAGATCGCCGCGACCGCGAGCCCACAGCACTCGCAGGCCAGGCGGCGAGACAACTGCGACAACCGCAGCCAGGCGAAGACCTCCGCAACGTCATCACACAGAGGACGGTGGACCGCAGCCGCACCCAGCGGACGGTCAGCACGCCCAATCCTGACGACCGCATTGACGGCAACTACGAGCCGTGCGGCGCCGCATGCTTCAGCTTCAACATCCACGACACGAGAATGCCCAAGGCTTCAAGCTCACGGCAGAAAGCAGTCAAGTACGACGGGAAGCAAGACCCGCGACTCTGGCTCGAGGACTACTCATAGCCTGCAACTGCCAGGGCGGAACTTCGACTACGGCCATGCAGTACATCCAGCTGATGCTCACAGGCTCAGCACGTGGGTGGCTAAACACCCAACCAAGAACGCCTTCAGGACGCAGGACAAGTTCGAGGAGGCCTTCGTTAAGAGCTTTTGGGGACATACTCGAGACCGACGACTTACGTCGAGCTACAAGCTGCAAGCAAGGATGAGACGAGCCGCTTCGGTCGTACATCCAGCGTTGGACCCTGCTCCGCAACACCATGGAGACCGCCTCAGAGACCGAGTGATGGATGCCTTCATGCACGACGTCTCCCGCTGCGACCTCCGCGCAGAGTTTGGTAGGCTCCAGCCGAAAGACATGATCGAGCTCATGAAGATAGCCACCAGTGGGCAGACGGAGAGGACTCGGTCCGCGATAATTCGCTACTCCCCGAAGGACGAAGCCGGACCAAGCAACTGGCGAGAAGGACGCCACAAGAAGAAGCCGCGTTACAACGGCAACGACTCAATCGAGTTAGTAGCGGCGGGATTCCAAACCCCCCGTGAGGATGAAGCGCGCGACAGCAGTCCCAATACAGCCAGGGCAGTACAGTCGAAGCGGCGGTGACCAGAGTCGCCAATACAGCAGGGCAGCCAGGGAATACAACCGAAGCGGCGGCAGCAGCTACCGCAGCGACGGGGCCATAAACGCGAGTGGCAGAAACGCACATTGAGCCCAGCGGAAGAGCTGGAACAACCCTGCAGGCACCACATGTTCAGGAACCCGGAAACGGGCAAGTGGGGATCCAACCACCTGTTGAAGGACTGTCGAAAGCACGCAAGATTACGAAGCCATGCAGAAGATAGTCACTCCACACCCGCAGCGCAGCCAGTCGCGCAGCTGGCCATCCAGGCAGCACCCGCACCCGCAGTCGCTAATCCAGCACAGGCGGCGGGAGCCTTTCCACAGCAGCCGCAGCAAGAGCCCACCAGGCACACGACGCATATCCAGCGGCACGCGGACAACTCAACATGATACAGAAGGGGCGCCCCTCAAACAGGACCCAGAAGCTCATCACTCGTCAAGTTTTCCAGGCCATCACCTGTCCACCTGCAGTACCCGACTACCTGAGAGGGTCAGAGACACCAATCACGTTCTCCAGAGCAGATCATCCGCCTGCAGTACCACGACCCGGGCACGCCGCTCTGGTAGTCGAAGCTCTGATCGGAGATTACACCTGAAAAAGGTGTTCATGGACGGAGGCAGCGGCATCAACATCATCTTTGCCGACACCCTCAGAAGGATAAACAGGCCAACGACAAACTTGACGGCGTCAGAGACCACCTTCCATGGCATAGTACCAGGGCAAGCAGTCACGCCCATGGGAACGATCACACTCGACGTCATCTTCGGCACAACGAACACTTCAAGAGGGAGTCGATCGACTTCGAGGTAGTCGACTGGAAGTCGTAGTACCACGCGATACTGGGCGCCCAACCTTCGCCAGTTCATGGCAGTACCTCACTACGCCTACCTCATGCTCAAGATGGACCCAAGGGCGTCATCACGGTGCACGGCGACTTCGACCGCTCCAACAACTGCGACCGCGAGTTCAGCAAGATCTCCGAGTTCTTCGGAATGGAAGAGCACTTTGAGGCGATGGCAGTCGACAACGACAAGACCATCTTCCCGCCCGCAAGAAGCAGCCAAGGACGCTGCCTTCAACACGACTGACTACACAACAACTCATCAGGTCCACCCGACGGACGCCGCAAGACAGTCAAAGTATCGTCGAGTCTGCCTATCGCATAGGAAAGCGCGCTCGTCGAGTTTCTACGTGAGAACTGGGAGATCTTCGCCTGGCAACCTTCTGACATGCCAGGCATACCCAGGAACCTCGCCGAGCACTCTTTACGCGTCCACAAGGACGCCAGACCCGTCAAGCAGACCATGCGACGTTTTTCAGGACCCAAACGAGATGAAATAAGCAAGGATCGATCGACTGCTCCACGCCAAGTTCATCCGAGAGATCAAGGACTCGGACTGGGTAGCGAACCCGGTCCTGGTGGAGAAGAAGAAGACGAAGAAACTCCGCATGTGCGTCGACTTCACCGCCCTCAACAAATGCTGCCCCAAGGACCACTTCCCGCTTCCGCGGATAGACCAGATCATCGACTCGACTGCAGGCTGCGCACGCCTATCCTTCCTGGACGCCTACTCAGGGTACCAGCAGATCAGGATGAACGTCGACGATGAAGAGAAGACTGCATTCATCACCCCCATGGCGTCTTCTGCTACCAGACGATGCCCTTCGGGTTGAAGAACGCTGGAGCCACGTACCAGCGCACATGCAAGCCTGCCTAAAGGGGCTAATCGGACAGATCGTCCAAGTCTACGTCGACGACATAGTCGTCACCACTCGAACGGAGGACACTCTCATCGCCGACCTCCGCAAGGTCTTCGCCGCCCTCAACGAGTATCAGATCAAGCTGAACCCGGACAAGTGTGTCTTCGGCGTGCCAGCCGGAGAACTGCTCGGGTACCTCGTCTCTGCAAGAGGAATCGAAGCCAACCCCGAGAAGGTGCAAAACATACTCGCAATGCCAGCACCGACCAAGCTTCATGAGGTGCAACGCCTAGCAGGCCGAGTCGCAGCTCTCAGCCGGTTCATTAGTAAGTTGGGGAGAAGGCCCTGCCTTTCTACCAACTGATGAAGACAGACAAGTTCGAGTGGACAGGAAGCGCAGGACGCGTTCGACCAACTCAAGAAACCCTCACGACTTCCCCAGTACTGGTGGCACCACTGGAGAAGGAGCCGTATACCTCTACGTGTCAGCCACAAACAGGGTGGTCAGCACGGTACTCGTAGTCGAACGAGAAGAGAAGGACACAGTCACCCTGTTCAGCGACCCGTATTACCTCAGTGAGGTGCTAACCTTGTCCAAGCAGCGGTACCCGCACTACCAGAAGCTAGCATACGGAGTCTTCATGACATCAAGGAAGGTCGTCCACTACTTCTCCGAGCACCCATCACGGTGGTAAGCTCCTCCGGGCTCTCCGACATCCTCACCAACCAAGCCGCGACAGGACGAGTCGCCAAGTGGGTTGTGAGCTAGGACCCTGGGGGCTGAAGTACACGCACCCGAAGTCAATCAAGGCCAGGTGCTTCCAGAGTTCACCACCGAGTGGATAGAGGCCCACTGCCAGACGTACCCGACCTGTCCAACGCATGGACAATGTACTTCGACGGCTCCAAGAAGTTCAGATCAGCAGGGGCGGGAGTCGTCCTCATCTCACCCAAAGGCGACAAGCTGAGGTACGTGCTGCAGATGAACTTCCCAACACCCTCCAACAATGAGACAGAGTACGAGGCCCTGATCCACGGCATGCGGATGGCCAAGAACTGCGGCGCCACTCACCTCATGATCTACGGAGACTCCTACCTCGTCGTGCAACAAACCATGAAGCAATGTGACGCCATCGCCGACAACATGATCGCCTACAGGGACCTGTACAGCCAGCTGGAAGGCACCTTCGACGGCTGCGAGCTGCGGCACATCGGCCGCGAGAGCAACGAGGAAGCCGACATCCTCGCCAACCTGGGCTCAAACAAAGCGCCGGTGCCACCCGGGTCTTCCTCGAGTGCATCACGCAGCGCTCCGTCAAGCTCCGGCCCGCGCTGGGATCCTCTACATCAACAACGAGCACCGCCGACCTGCCAACCGACCCGCCCAGCACGGATAAGGAGCCTATGGAGGTACTGCTGATCGAGCCCACATGGACGAGCCCATACCTGGCTTACATGCTGCGGCAGACGATACCAACAAACCCAGTCGAAGCCAAGCGCGTCATCCGCCGCTCCAAGGGCTTCACCGTCATCAACGGAGAGCTCTACAAGCGAAGCATTTCGGGAGTCCTCCGAAGGTGCATCGACCCAGTCGACGGTCAAGCCATCTTACTCGAGATCCACGCTGGCATCTGCGGGCACCACGCCAGCAGTCGAGCCTTGGTGGCCAAAGCCTTACGAGCCGGGTTCTACTGGCCCACCGCAATGCAAGACGCAGAAGAACTCGTGAGGAAATGTCTCGGCTGCCAAGAGTTCGCCAACAAGCCGCACGCACCGGCATGGCACTGAAGACCATCCCACTCGCCTGGCCCTTCGCTCAATGGGGGCTCGACATGGTGGGTCCACTCAAGAATTCCTCGCCGGGAGGACACACGCATCTCTTGGTGGCAGTCGACAAGTTCACGAAGTGGATCGAAGCCGTACCTATCACAAGTTCGACTGCCTCCTCGGCAGTTAACTTCATCAGGTCGATCATCTTCAGGTTCGGAGTGCCGCACAGCATCATCACTGACAACGGCACGAACATCACAGCCGAAGAGTTCAAGGACTTCTGCTCCGAGCAAGGCATCAAGCTCAACTACGCATCTGTCTCGCACCCGCAGTCCAACGGACAAGTCGAGAAAGCCAATGGCCTAGTCTGCAAGGGCATCAAGAAGCGCCTGCGAGTACCATTGAGGCGCGCCGCAGGTGCCTGGGAAGAAGAGCTGCCATCTGTGCTGTGGAGTCTGCGCACCACGCCAAACAGATCCACTCAGTACATGCCATTCTTCATGGTCTACGGCGCAGAGGCAATCATGCCATGCGACATCAAGTTCGACGCACCCCGCGTGGTGGCTTACGACGAGTCCGACGCCGAAGAGGCACTCGAGGACGACATGGATACCCTGGACGAAGCACGCGACTACGGCCCAGATCGTTCGTCCCTGGCGACCTTATCCTTCGCCTCAAACAGAAGAAGGTGCACAAACTCGCCTCCCCGTGGGAGGGTCCATACATCGTGACGGAGGCAATCGGCGGCGGAGCTTACCGCTTGAAGGACTCGAAGATGGGGACAGCCTGCCACAACCCGTGGAACATTGCGCAACTGCGCCGTTTCTACGCCTAGTCGACTCCCCATTGTAACAGAGCATACATGTCAAGAGGCGGCAGGTTTCAGACGCACTCTTTCCCTTGCCAGGGTACCTGAGGGGACTGGAAGGGTTTTAATGAGGCGGCCTGCTCGCAAAAATCAATGAAGTGATTTGTGGAACATGCTCTCCCCTTTACTTTTTTAGTCAAAAAGCAACATCAACCTAGGGGTCACCCGAAGCACTCGGGGGCTGCGCCGCACAGGTCTAAGTCAAACCTAGGCCGTCACCCGACGCACTCGGGGGCTGCGCCATACAGATCTAACTCGAAAACCTAGGCCGCCACCCGACGCACTCGGGGGCTGCGCCATACAGGTCTAAATCAAGCCTAGGCCGTCACCCGACGCACTCGGGGGCTGCGCCATACAGGTCTAACTCGAAAAACCTCGGTCGCCACCCGAAGCACTCGGGGGCTACACCGCACAGGTCTAAGTCAAGCCTAGGCCGTCACCCGACGCACTCGGGGGCTGCGCCATACAGGTCTAAGTCAAGCCTAGGCCGTCACCCGACGCACTCGGGGGCTGCGCCATACAGGTCTAAGTCAAGCCTAGGCCGTCACCCGACGCACTCGGGGGCTGCGCCATATAGGTCTAACTCGAAAAACCTCGGTCGCCACCCGAAGCACTCGGGGGCTACACCGCACAGGTCTAAGTCAAGCCTAGGCCGTCACCCGACGCACTCGGGGGCTGCGCCGCACAGGTCTAACTCGAAACACCTAGGCCGCACCCGAAGCACTCGGGGGCTGCGCCGCACAGGTCTAAGTCAAACCTAGGCCGTCACCCAACGCACTCGGGGGCTGCGCCATACAGGTCTAACTCGAAAAACCTCGGTCGCCACCCGAAGCACTCGGGGGCTGCGCCGCATAGGTCTAAGTCAAGCCTAGGCCATCACCCGACGCACTCGGGGGCTGCGCCATATAGGTCTAACTCGAAAAACCTCGGTCGCCACCCGAAGCACTCGGGGGCTGCACCGCACAGGTCTAAGTCAAGCCTAGGCCGTCACCCGACGCACTCGGGGGCTGCGCCGCCCAGGTCTAACTCGAAACAACTAGGTCGCCACCCGATGCACTCGGGGGCTGCGCCGCACAGGTCTAACTCGAAACACCTAGGCCGCACCCGAAGCACTCGGGGGCTGCGCCGCACAGGTCTGACTCGAAACACCTTGGCCGCACCCGAAGCACTCGGGGCTGCTCCGCACAGGTTCGCCTCTCAAAATCCTAGGCCGCACTCGATCCGCTCGGGGCTGCGCCATACAGGTTTACAGAAGTCTACAAGATACAATTTACTCACTCGGGGGCTACCCCCACCTCGGCATACATACACTCATATTTCCACTTGGAAAAATTGCTTTTACAAGCCAACGCTATATAACAACAGTCGACTACTCTTATTCTACAGGCTCACCCTTTGGCGCATCGAGTGGCCCTACAAGGCGCTCACTCAAGCGCTGGACCTGCTGAATCATCTGACGCGCAGGCGCAAGAGTCTCGGCGTAGTCATCCCCTTCAGGCAGGCCGTCAAGCACCTTCTCCAGTGGAAGATGAGGCCGGTGCTTTCGGATGTACGCCAGCGCCACATTCGCCCCGCCAACAAGTTGAGTGTGCGCGACCTCCTTCAGCGCACCGCCTTCACGGAACCTCTCCAGCAGCGCAGCCAGTCCATTAGGTTGCTCGTTGTGTGGAAAGTACACCCAGTTGACCTGCCAGAGGGTTTTTCTGCAACCCTCCAAGAGCACAGCAGCCCGCCAAGTGCGATCCAACATGCACGCCAGTATCCTACCTTTGGATCTATTCGACCAAAACTGACGCGCTTCGAGTGAGTCACCGGCGGCCTCTTTTTCCACCCGCTCGTCCACTCGAATCTGCTCAGCCTTCTAGTCAGGGTTAACATCTGCATCAAGAACTCGCAATAAGCACAGTAAAAGGAAAAGGAAGTCGAAGCAAAGTGCTAGAGGACCAACCTTGCAGCTGCCGACTGATCAATTCCATCTCGCCTAGCAGAAACTCCTCTCGCTGGGAGAATGGAGCAACGGGCCGCGACCTCAAGCGCTCCAGCTCCAACTCGGCACTCTTCAACTTCGACTCGAGCTCAACAACCTTGTTCCTCATGAAGGTGATCACTCGTTGGTCATTCACACTTCGCATAGGAGCTGGAGGAGCTCGACGACGACGAGTAGGTGCAGCCGAAGAGGTGTCCTCCTCGTCGTCCGCACCAGTCATTCCAGCAACCCCGGGAGCTTCGCCCATCTCAGACTGCCAAATTCGACAGCGTCAAGCCAGGAAAAGAGTCACCACAATTCATTCAAGCTAGATATGAAAAAAAGACTCGGAGGCTACACCCCCGAAGGCACAAATTCACATTTCAACGTCAGCATGTTCGCGGCCAGAAGACCCGCAAAATATATAGTTCATTACAGACCAAGACCCAAAAGCAGAAGAAGAATCCTAAAAGAAAGGAGTCTACATCACAGACTCCGACTGGGAACGGCTCTTCCTAGCAGCCAACTCTGCAGCCTTGGCAATCCTCTTCTCGAAGGTGGCGATCAACTTTGCAGCCAGCTGACTCGCCTGCGCCTTCACACCGCTAAGGGACACGGTCTTGCCATCAGGCTTCTGAGGGAAGTCGCTGACAACCTTCTCAAAATCACCTACGACTTGGTGACCAGAAGTAGCTGGAAGGTGAGCTCTGAGCCGCGTACCGTCTGCGCGCGCGTGTAGTCCACCAAGGTAGTCGCGTTGCCTTCAAACGGATCCGCGAGCGCGTCGACAGCAACCGGCGACGGCTTGTTGGGGAAGATGCTCGGTGCACAGTCGCTAGGCGCCTGTCGACTTCTGCAGCGCCGCCGACGCATACGCGCAGACACGGTCGATGAAGCGAACAGCCTCTGCCAAGCCAACGTTCTCGCTGGAAGTTCCTTCTGGAGGAGCGCCTCCGCAAGTCTCTGAGCAACTAAGAAAAACCAAACACACCCATAAGACGTCAGCAGTCGACAAGGGGCAAAGTAGGCATCGAGCCGAAACACTTACTTCCAGCAACATCAGCGAGTGCGAGCAAGCGGTCGATCTGGGTCTTCTCCAGATCATCCCGGGCTTGTTCACGCTCTTGGGCCTCACCCAGCAACTTCTCCAGCTCCGCGACTCGCTTCTTCGCGCTCTCCTTCTCGCCTATACGGATCACCAACAGAGCAAGGTTAGTCATAAAGGCAGTTAAAATACCCCTCAAACACAAGGGTCCACACTCACTATTCGCCTGCTCCAGAGCAGTGCGGAATTGATCCCTCTCCTGCTCCATGCGAACGAAGGCTGCGGCTCCCTCCATCTGCTGGCGATAATATGGCTGCAGAAAACACAAGAAATATCAATCTGCGCCTGACTATTCTAGTCACGCACATCTTCGGGGGCTGCTCCCATCGGGAGCGCTGTTCGCGCACCCGATACAAATTCCGCAAACTGAGTCAGAGGACACTTACATGCTCAAGCAGCCCAGCGTCAGCCGGAGTCGCATCAGCAGCTTTCTCTGGCGCGGAGGAGGTCGAAGCCTTCAAGGCCAAAGGGTCACCCGCCTGAGCCATCTCTCCGGTCGTCTTCGCAGTCTGCTCGGTCGTGGGAGCAGAAGTGTGCTCCATATCACGAGGGGAAGAACCAACAGCGCCAGTACGCTCGCTGTGACAAGACACAAGGCAATTCAATCCAAGGACTCACAAATCAAAAAGCAAACTCGACAAAACAAGGCGATGGTTACGCGACTAACCTGGCGCCATCCACATCATCCTCGCTGCCCAGGGAGACGGAGGCCATCCTCGCAAACTCAGTCGGCGGTGCAGAGTTGAGGGGAGGCACGCCCAAAGGATCGGCCAGGTCATTCGTGTGCCTAGCGCCCGAGGACGACTCGCTCGCCTCCTCCTCGTTCTCCACACCCGCCCCCTTCACGGGCGACGAAGCCGAAGCAGAGTCGCCACTCCTACGCCTCTGCCGCTTCTGCAGCGGCTCCTCATCTTCATCATCGTCCTCCAACTCTTCACTCGGAGAGATGGCGGACGGTATCTCATCATCATCATCCTCGTCCTCTTCAGGGAACTCTGCCTCTTCATGAGGTCCGTTCTCCATCAACGGAGGAAGACTAACAAAGCTCGAATGACCCTGTCAGCAAATGAAGCAGTCGAGTCAGGCAAAGAGGTTCGACAGAAGAAGATACAAGACAAAAATCAAAGCAAACAAAGCTCACCTCAGTCACAGGGTTATTAGGCCCATACGGCTCGACCAGGCACTTGACATTGCACGGGTCAGCGGCTCGGAGGCTAGTGATGCTCCTCACCTTCGCCACGACTGCGTCATCATTGAGCGCCTCGCCAACACCCTCACACGCCCACATCGGGTGGATGCGAGCGCGGAGCGGCTGCACCCGAAGCCTGAAGAAGGTGGCAATAAGGTGAACGCCACCTGTCTCGCGCCCCAGACTTTTCAGCAGGCCACGAAGAAGCGTCAGCAAGGGCTGAGTCGCCTCCCTGTCCTCCTTTGACAGCGGGTGCGCCCACGCGTTCGACTTCCGCAACTCGCGATCAGCCGCGAAGTCGGGAAGCCCTTCCTGGTCGCACCTGATGTAGAACCACTTCTTCCGCCAGCACTGGACGGAGTCGGACTTCTTCATCTGAAAGTAGGTGGTGTCGCCACGCACCTGGATGCCGAAGCCGCCGACTGGATACACATGCTTGTTCTTCCCCACGTTCCTCCTCACGAGGAATAGCGACTTCCACAGAAGCCAATTGGGTGCGATTCCCAGGAAGCACTCGCATAGCACGATATAGCTCGCGATGCTCAAGACGCTATTGGGAGTCAGATCGTGGATCTGAATCCCATAAGCGTACAGGAGACCGCGGACGAAGTCGTGGAGAGGGAACCCAAAACCCCGCGGCAAGAAATCCACGAAGCAAACGCGTTCCCCCTCGCGAGGAGCGGGGAATACCTCTTTCCTGGGAGCGCGCACCGTTGCCTGTTCTGCCGGCGGCAGCAGCCCCTGCGCGCGGAGGGCTTCGAGGTCGGCCTTCTTCACCGACGACTTCACCCAGTCGTCGTCAGGTTTCTTCATCACGCTCGCCTCCGCAGCGGCGACGGCGCCAGCAGCAGGCTTCCCTCTCTTCATCGCGGCCTTGCTCATGGAGGGTGGAGAAAGAAAAAGGAGGAACAAGAGCAACAATGGCGGAGAGCCAAAGGTGGGAGACGACGGCAGAATGGGGATGGAGTGAAGCCTTCGCCGCCGCGGTGAAAAATATATACCGCACGGCCGGTTATTCCAGGCCATCCTCAGCGAAACCGCACTCCATTATCAACATCTGGCCGTCCACGTGTCGCGTGGAGAGAGCAACCGTCGCCAGCCACGCCGCCCACTACGGACGGGAATCAAGGCGTCATCATCACACCGCGAAATTCTCGCGCCGAACAGCCAGTCAAAAGCGGCAACCGCTGTCTCCAGTCAATACTGACAGTGGGACCGCACTGTCACGTCCCATCGGACACAGAGCGTGCCAAAAACGTCAGCGCTGACGTCGACCGCGCAGGCGTAGGAAGTAAGCCAACGAGCTGAATGAGAACTCGAACAGTTCATTCAAGTGCAAAAAGATTCAGTAAGCTCCAAGAGCTGAATAAACTCGTACAGTAAGCCAAACCGGCCGAATACATAAAGTAAGTCACACAAAGCCAGGCGCGACTCCAACAAGTCGAGTCCTTTCTTTACTCCCATCGGGAGCGGGCTTTTCGACTGAAGAAAAATTGAGTTTAACCTCAATTGCAAGCAATTCAGCTTAATCTCGGGGGCTACTCCCATCGGGAGCGCTGTTCGCGCTCCCGAGTGACTCAGAACAATAGCAGTCGAAAAATCACCGACTAAGGCTGTACTCATGGTGTTTTACCCCGCAGTCGACAGTTCGACTATGGAATCCTCCATAAGCCCTGAACGGCCGGAGTTGACCAATTTTACTTGTTCCTTTCGGGAACCCGACTGCGTGCCCAGGAGGAAGGAGTCCTTTACCCGACTCTACGATTCGACTAAGCACTCGGGGGCTCCTGTCGTGGGGCTACCCCTCGACTACCCCACGGTGAGGATACCTGGGGCACGCCAAGCCTGTCAACCTTATGACGAGGGCCCAAGGGAGGCCCAAGGAGGACGACGTGCGGCCCAAGATAGTCGACGGATAGGTCATGCGACTCCTACCATACTTGTAAGCACCATCGGCACCGTTCACCTGAGACCTAGCCTACTATATAAAGGCTAGGAGGGTCCTTCGTCTAGGGTAAGCTCATAGCCGCCACCACAAACCCTAGCGAGATTGCCATCTCGCCATTGTAGGCACAACTCGCCAATCAATACCAGACAAGCAGGAAGTAGGGTGTTATCCTCCGGGAGCCTGAACCTGGGTAAAACGCCTTGCTTGTCAGCCGTCGTGATCACCAGCGCTCAACTCTCTCCCCCTCAATCAACCCGGGGTACTCAACCCAGGGATTTGTCGAGTCCACACCTCGTCAGCTTGCTTCTTAGTAGCTTCTACTTTGGTCTAGTCCTTTGTTATAGATATGCTTTGGATGCTGTTGTTGGAGGAGATTTCCTTCACTGTGAAGGGGATCAAGCTTTTAATGTCATAAAAAAGTTGATTGCAACTTCTAGCTCAACTAATAAACTTGATTCGGCCCTTGTAAGCGTTCATGCTTGATTAAACACTCTTGAGATGAATATATCTTGTTTAAAGGAAGGTTATAATCAAATTCGGGAACATTATGACTACGTTCCAATAAATTTTGAACCTTCAATGTGGATCCCTACGGTAAAAGTTGCTATTAGTGGTGAAACCTTTTATACCCGTTGCGATATTATGTCTGAATTTTGCCTTATGCCTAAAAGTATTTATGAATCTTTGAATCTTTGGGGACTTTCTGAAGGTGGAGAAGGGATAACTCTTACTGATAATTCGGTTATACTACCCATTGGGATAGCTGAAGGTGTGTTTACAACATTCCTAGGGAGAACGGTATCCACTGATTATCTTGTTATTGAATGTGTAAGAACAGGACAAATTACACTTGGAAGGTCTCTGCTAAAACTTTTGGGGGCTACAATAGATATGGGAAAAGGCACTCTGAACTTCACCTCCTCGCCAAGATGCGGGCATGTATTCCCTAAACCCAAAAGTAAGACTAAAGATAAAAAGGGTAAACATAAGGCTAGAACAAATTATGATTTGGATGATTTATCTCTTGAGAACACTTGATTTTCACTTTCTACGCCTAGCTGAAAGACGTTAAAGAAAAGCGCATGTGGGAGACAACCCACCTTTTTTATTTTCTGTCATTTTATTTTATTTTGAGTCAAGGTGCTGTTTACTTCTGTAACAACTCCTTTGTATCTTTATTTTATTGCATTGTTGTGCCAAGTAAAGTCTCTAGTTGAAAGTTGATGCTAGATTTGGATTTCTGTGCAGTGACAGATTTTTGCTGTCCACCGTTTTGAGCTGTACGCACTCCAGAAAAATCAAAAAATTCACGCATGATCCTTATATATGTACGCAACTTTCATTAGTTTTGATTTTTCGCTTCTGAGCAAACTAAGTGCCTCGAAAAATCCGTCTTTCCAAACTGTTCTGTTTTTGACAGATTCTGCCATTTATTTTGCATTGCCTCTTTTACTATGTTTGATTGGATTTCTTTGCTCCATTAAACATCAGTGGCTGTAGCTAATGACCAGAAGTATTGGTAATGATTGTGTCACAGTAGAACATGTGAATTTTTGATTATGCACTAACCCTCTAATGAGAATTACTTTGAGTTTGGTGTGGCGGAAGTTTTCAAGGATCAAGAGAGAAGGATGATATGATGTGATCAAGAAGAGTGAAAAGCCTAAGCTTGGGGATGCCCCCGTGGGACATCCCAGCAATATTCAAGAAGACTCAAGCGTCTAAGCTTGGGGATGCCCAAGGCATCCCCTTCTTCATCAACAACTTATCAGGTCATCTCTAGTGAAACTATATTTTAATTCTTCCACGTCTTATGTATTTTACTTGGAGCGTCTGTTTGCTTTTATTTTTGCTTTGTTGTTTTTATTTTCTGAATAAGTTGGATCCTAGCATTCTTGTGTGGGAGAGAGACACGCTCCGCTTTTTCATGAAAATACTCATATTCTTCACTTATATCTTTTGAGTATTCTTATCTAGCTACTGCTATGCTTTTAGCTCCTGTTTTTCATGCATCTCTTTTAGAGCTATTAATTCTTGTGGAGTAGTACTCTCTTGTTTCATTTGTAAATTACTTGGAAAGTTGCTTGGTTGATGTGTTGGTTCAGAAAATGTTGCATGTGGTAGTGGTATAGTAATAACTTGCATAATCTTGTAGATCATTGAACTTTGATAACCTGATTCCTTGCAAACGTTTTGAGGTAATAAGTAATAGATGGTAAAGCTTGCTGGTTAATTAAGTTAAAATCATTAGTGGATTGTTGTCTTTAAGCTTGTACCGTACTACAAACTCTACTAAAATTGTTGAAGGTGTAGTTGGACTTGATAGTTTTCCATGTCTAAAGGTAATTCGTAATAACTTAGTTGTGCTGAAGGTCGAGGGATCTAGCGGGGTACTTGTGCCGCCGTGAACGGACCTTCTTGGAGTGAATTTTAATCATGCTCTTGATGTTGAACCTGCTAGTTGTTTGCAATAAGCTTGTGAGTTCTTTTTGACTAATGTTAAGCTACGGTTTTTGGCACTTCCACCATCCAAATTTGCTAGCCTCTTCGGTGCTGTGCATTGCCTTCTGCTCACATTGAGAGTTGTGCATACTTCGCCAGTACATCCAAACCCGTGGGAGGACTTTCTCTTATTCTCCTACACATAAGCCCATACATCTTCCTCAAAACAGCCACCATACCTACCTACCACAGCATTTCCATAGCTGTTCCGAGATATATTGCATGCAACTTCCATCTTATATTACATGACTTATTGTTATTTATCATTTATATATTGCTTTGCATGATTCTATACAGCTGATGTGCGG
The DNA here is from genome assembly GCA_947311845.1 of Poa pratensis. Taxonomy (NCBI): domain Eukaryota; kingdom Viridiplantae; phylum Streptophyta; class Magnoliopsida; order Poales; family Poaceae; genus Poa; species Poa pratensis. The sequence goes on from CAMZMU010000034.1 coordinate 37,275,526, forward strand.
TTTACCCATGTTACGCTAGATCATTGCATATCCTGCTACACTGGCAGAGGCATACAGTTTCATACATCATGTTTTGTTCATTATGAGTTATTTGTACCAAAAAGTGTGTTGCCATATTAGAGTGTTGCCCCTAAAAGTGAAAAGAGCCATGGAGGCCATCGAAAAGAGAAACAAAAAGAAAAAAATAGAAAAGAGAAAAAAAAAGAAAAAAGAATAAAGAAAAAGGGGGCAACATTACTATCCTTTATCCACACTTGTGCTCATGTTTCAGCACCTGCATTATTCATAGTCATCATTTGTGCTCATGTTTAGCACCTATACTCCATGTGAGAGAGTTTTCATGTTTTACTAGTATAACTATGTGGGGAATTTACACTATAGAACTTGGGTTGTATATTCCAATGATGAGCTTCCTCAAAAATGCTCTAGGTCTTCATGAGCAACCAAGTTGGATGCACCCCCACTAGTTCCATTGGAGAGCTTTCATATACATATAGCTCTATGTGCATCCGTTGCATGGCAATCACTACTCCTTACATAGCTTCGATTATAAGACTTCCTCTTGTCTAATGATCACTTATAGCTTTGTGAGACTTTCTTCCTTTGGCCTTCCAAACCCCCATTAATATTCTTTTAGCCATAACAACCTGGTGCCAATACCAAATGCTTGCGCTCACCGGTTGAGTAGACTTCGAAACAGTTGATTCATGACGTTCATGTTATATTTACTTGGCTGAATCCTTCTATGTTATGAAAAATTGCTTGATGCTTGGAATTGAAGGATAGAACTCCTACATTGGATACTTAAAACATCTTTAATGAACCTTGTACGGTTTCATGTCTTTAAGCAATAGTTCATGAAAACTTTTAGCTTGTTTAACTAACTTGCTTTGTTATCTCTTATTGAATATCAATTATAGACTTTTGCTTTGAATGATTTGATCTCAGCTCACATGCTTTACAATATTATTTGATCAAGTTATGTTGGTAGCATGTCACTTCAGAAATTATTTGTTGTTATCGTTTTACCTACTCGAGGACGAGTAGAACTAAGCTTGGGGATGCTTGATACGTCTCCAACGTATCTATAATTTCTTATGTTCCATGCTATTATTATACCAATTGCTACATGTTTTATTCACACTTCATGGCATTTTTATGCATTTTCTGGGACTAACCTATTAACAAGATGCCACAGTGCCAGTTCCTGTTTTCTGCTGTTTTTGGTTTCAGAAAAGTTGTTCTGCAAATATCCTCGGAATCGGACGAAACGAAATGCCACGTTCCTATTTTCCCGACACGTTCACGAAGTCCGAAGGAGAGACGAAGGGGGGCAGCGAGGCGCCGTCCCCACCCCATGGCGCGGGTGGGCCCCCTGCCACGCCGCCATGTGGGGAGCGGGCCTCGTGCCTCCACCGACATCGCCCCTTCGCCTATTTATTCTCCCCGAGGCGAAAACCCTAAAATACCGAGCCATATTTCCAGAAAACATCCGCTGCCGCCGCCGCCGTCAACCCTAACTCGGGGGGTTTCTGAAGCTCTTCCCGGCACCCTGCCGGAGAGGGGAATCATCACCGGAGGCTCTACATCGCCATGCCTGCCTCCGGAGTGATGTGTGAGTAGTTCATCTTTGGACTATGGGTCCATAGCAGTAGCTAGATGGTTGTCTTCTCCTTTTGTGCCATCATGTTTAGATCTTGTGAGATGCCTATCATGATCAAGATCATCTTATTGTAATGCTACATGTTGTGTTTGCTGGGATCCGATGAATATTGAATAGTACGTCAAGTTGATTATTGATCTATCATATATATGTTGTTTATGATCTTGCATGCTCTCCGTTATTAGTGTAGGCTTTGGCCAAGTTTATGCTTGTAACTCCAAGAGGGAGTATTTATGCTAGATAGTAAGTTCATGCCTCCAATTAATCTGGGACAGTGACAGAAAGTTCTAAGGTTGTGGATGTGCTGTTGCTACTAGGGGTAAAACAGCAATGCTTTGTCTAAGGATATTAGTTTTGTTTACATTATGCACCATACTTAATGCAATTGTCTGTTGCTTGCAACTTAATACTGGAAGGGGTGCGGATGCTAATCTGAAGGTGGACTATTTAGGCACAGATGCATGCTGGATAGCGGTCTGTGTACTTTGTCGTAATGCCCAAGTAAATCTCATAGTGATCTTCATGACTTGTATATGCATTGTTATGCACCTCTCTATTTTGTCAATTGCCCAGCTATAATTTGTTTACCCAGCATGCTAGTATTTTATTATGGAGAGACACCACTAGTGAACTGTGGACCCCGGTCCATTCTTTTACATCTGAAATACAACCTACTGCAATCATTGTTCTTTTTCATTCTCTACAAGCAAACATCATTTTCCACACTATACGTCTAATCCTTTGTTTTCAGCAAGCCGGTGAGATTGACACCCTCACTGTTTCGTTGGGGCAAAGTAGTTTGGTTGTGTTGTGTGCAGGTTCCAAGTCAACCGTCAGGACTTCTTCCTCCCCAACGACATAGCAAGTTTTCTGACACCGTTGACACCTTCAGAACATCGCCGACTTCCTACTGGATTGATAACCTTGGTTTCATACTGAGGGAAGACTTGCTGCTACACTCATCAAACCTTACACTTGAGGTCTCCTGACGAACGTGTGCTTTACACGCATCAAATATTGATACTATTTCAAGTTCAATATTGAATTATCATGTCTATGTTATTTATGATCTTGCATGCTCTCCGTTGCTTGTTGATACTCTGGCCAAGTTGATGCTTGTGACTCCAAGAGGGAGTATTTATGCTAGATAGTGGGTTCATGCCTCCATTTAATCTGGACAGTGACAGAAAGTTCTAAGGTTGTGGATGTGCTGTTGCCACTAGGTGTAAAACAGCGATGCTTTGTCTAAGGATAATTGTGTTGCTTACATTATGCACTTTACTTAATGCAATAGTCTGTTGCTTGCAACTCAATACTGAAAGGGGTACGGATGTTAACCTGAAGGTGGACTGTTTAGGCACAGATGCATGCTGGATAGCGGTCTGTGTTCCATGCTGTAATGCCCAATTAAATCTCATAGTAGACACTACTTGCACATGCGTTGTTATTATGCACTTTCAATATTGTCAATTGCCCAGCTGTAATTTGTTTACCCAGCATGTTAGTTATCTTTATGGAGAGACACCACTAGTGAACTGTGGACCCTGGTCCATTCTTTTACATCTGATAATACAACCTACTGCAATCATTGTTTTCTTTCATTCTCTGCAAACAAACATCATTTTCCACACTATACGTCTAATCCTTTGTTTTCAGCAAGCCGGTGAGATTGACAACCTCACTGTTAAGTTGGGGCAAAGTATTTTGTTTGTGTTGTGTGCAGGTTCCAAGTCAACTGCCAGGACCTCCCCTTCGACGCCAATCTTTTTCTGGCACCATTGCTCGGAAGAGGAAGCACTCCCTCCAACACCACTTTTTCTGGCGCCGTTGACACCTTCAGAAGTGTCTTCATCTCATACTGGTTCGATAACCCCGGTTTCATACTGAGGGAAAACTTGCTGCTGCACTCATCATACCTCCTCTTGGGGTTCCCAACGAACGTGTGACCTTCATGTCATCAAGCACTTTTTCTGGCACTGTTGCCGGGGAGATCAAACCTTCTGCAAGGGGAGTCTCTCACTTCCAATCTCTTTACTTTGTTATTGTCTTGCTTAGTTTATTTTTATTTTGTCTTGTTTGCTTCTTTTATAAAAAACACACAAAAATTAGTTACTTGCATTTATTTTATTATTTCGGTTTTGTCTTATTTTTGCTAAAATGAGTAGTCCTGAAGTTGAAGTTCGTTCGTTTAGGCAACAAGGGGGAGAAAGTTTGAAAGATGCTTGGTATAGGATAAGTGATGCTCATCATAGATGTACTAAAATGTATTCTACCTTGATCCTTCTTAGGAATTTTTATGTTGGTATTACTAGCTGGTATAGGTATGTTCTAGACACTCTTACAGGGGGTAATTTTCTGGGTACTCCTGCTTTGGAAGCTTGCAACTTAATTGAAAGTTTGGTAGGGATATCACCTCTTACTAAAGATATTAAAACTGAGATCACTCTAGAATATGTTATTAAAAAGTTGGATTCTATAGAAAAAAAACTTGCCAAGTTTTCTTGATAGTATTACCAAGGTTAATGAATCAATAGTAAGCATTGATAAAAGAATCACTGTTTTAGAGGCTAGTAATACTCATGATACTCAAAATCATAGAATTGGTGAGTTAGAGGAGGCTATGGAAATGTTAAGTTCGACTTTTTCTTCTCTTAAAACTAAGAGGGAGAAAGCTTTTTTGGGAAGAGAGAAAAGTTCATTTATGTTCCCAAGATGCCTAAGCCAAAGCCTCCTAGTGCGCTTAAAATTGATAAAACCTTTAGTACAATTAATGGTGATTTACACATTGGAACATCTTCGGGGATACATAAAGTACCTATTGTGACAAGTTGTGTTTTAGAGGAAGCCTTTGGTGATTTGGATGCTTCTTCACTTGGAAACACTTGATTTTCACTTTCTGCGCCTAGCTGAAAGGCGTTAAAGAAATGCGCTTATGGGAGACAACCCATGTTTTTATTGTAATGCTACATGTTGTGTACGCAACTTTCATTAGTTTTAAGTTTTCTGATCTGAGCAACTTAAGTTCCTCGAAAAAACTTGTCTTTACGGACTGTTCTGTTTTTGACAGATTTTGCCTTTTATTTTGCATTCTCTCTTTTACTATGTTTGAGTGGATTTCTTTGCTCCATAAAACATTAGTGGCTGTAGCTAATGTCCAGAAGTATTGGAGATGATTGTGCCCTTATAGAACATGTGAATTTTTGATTATGCACTAACCCTTTAATGAGAATTACTTTGAGTTTGGTGTGAATGAAGTTTTCAAGGATCAAGAGAGGAGGATGATATGATATGATCAAGAAGAGTGAAAAGCCTAAGCTTGGGGATGCCCCCCGTGGGTCACCCAAGCATACTTCAAGAAGACTCAAGCGTCTAAGCTTGGGGATGCCCAAGGCATCCCCTTCTTCATCAACAACTTATCAGGTCATCTCTAGTGAATCTATATTTTAATTCTTTCACATCTTATGTGCTTTACTTGGAGCGTCTGTGTGCTTTTATTTTTGCTTTGTTATTTTCATTTTCTGAATAAATTAGATCCTAGCATTCTTGTGTGGGAGAGAGACACTCTCCGCTTTTTTCATATGAATACTCGTATTCTTCACTTATATTTGTTGAGTATTCTTGTCTAGCTACTGCAATGCTTTTAGCTCCTGTTTTTCATGCATCTCTTGTTCAGAGCTGTTAGTTCTTGTAGAGAAGTACTCTCTTGTTTCATTGTTAAATTATTTGGAGAGTTTTATGTTGAAATAAGTTGATTGGTGTTTGGTTGGAAACAGAAAATGCTACATGTGGTAGATGGTATATTGAAAAGACATACTCATTCTTGTAGATCATTGTCTTGGATAATTTGATGCTTTGCAATTGTTTTGAGCTCTCAAGTAGATCATGTTTAAGCTCTCGCATCATGTAGTTAAAAGTCTATTAGTGGAGAACTACCGTAGAGCTTGTTAAAATTTGGTTTGCATGTTTGGTATCTCTAAGGTCGAGATATTTTCTGGTAAAAGTGTTTGAGCAACAAGGGAGACAGTGTAGAGTCTTATAATGCTTGCAATATGTTTTCATGTAAGTCTTGCTGTACCAGTTGATATCCCGTGTTTGCTTCAAACAACCTTGCTAGCTTAAACTCTGTACTGAGAGGCAATGCTTCTCGTGCATCCAAACCTTGAGCCAAAACCCATGCCATTTGTGTCCACCATAACTACCTATTATGTGGTATTTCCTGCCATTCCAAGTAAATACTTCATGTGCTACCTTTAAACTATTCAAAAGCTATTATCTCTTATTTGTGTCAATGTTTTATAGCTCATGAGGAAGTTATGTGGAGTTGTCTCTATCAATCTTGTCATTTACTCATAACAGACTTTCACCAATGGACTAGTGGCAAATACATCCGCTTATCCAATAACTTTGCAAAAAGAGCTGGCAAATGGGGTGCCCAGTCCCAATTAGTTACAACTATAACTGCTTAATTCTCTTCACATGTTTTGCCATGATTTATCTGAAGCAAATTTCAAAGTGTTAAACATTATCAAATAGGCACTCCTCCATGGTATGTGATTGTTGGAAGGAACCCGAGGATTCGGTTAGCCATGGCTTGTCTAAGCAAAGGTTGGGAGGAGTGTCATACCAATTTATAAATATGCATGTGTAAACAAAAGAGAAGAGGGATGATCTACCCTTGGGTAGAAATAACGTCCTTCATGTGAGCCGCTCTTGAAAGTCTAGGTGACAAGGGGGATAGAGTGCCCACGGCCATTCGTTGACAACAACAAACACCTCTCAAAAACTTACTTTATGCTCTCTATATGATTTCAAAAACTTAAAAAGCTCTAGCACATGATTTAATCCCTGCTTCCCTCTGTGAAGGGCCCTTCTTTTACTTTATGTTGTGTCAGTTTACCTACTTCTTTCTATCTCAGAAGCAAACACTTGTGTCAACTTTGTGTGCATCAATTCTTATATGCTTACTTATTGCACTTGTTATATTACTTTGTGTTGACAGTTATCCATGAGATATACATGTTGGAAGTTCAAAGCAATTGCTGAAACTTAAATCTTCCTATGTGTTGCTTCAATGCCTTTTACTTAGAATCTATTGCTTTATGAGTTAACTCTTATGCAAAGCTTTTTGATGCTTGTCTTGAAAGTACTATTCATGAAAAGTTTTTGCTTATATGATTCAGTTGTTTGCTCTGTATCTACTTGTTAGCAAACTATAGACCATTGCCTTGAGTCACTTCATTCATGACATGAGCCTTGCAATAATATTTGATCAAGATTGTGTGAAAGCATGTCTCCTCAGAAATTATTTTGTTGTTATCGTTTTACCTACTCGAGGACGAGTAGAACTAAGCTTCGGGATGCTTGATACGTCTCCAACGTATCTATAATTTCTGATGTTCCATGCTTATATTATACCAATTGCTACATGTTTTATTTACACTTTATAGCATTTTTATGCATTTTCTGGGACTAACCTATTAAAAAGATACCACAGTGCCAGTTCCTGTATTCTTCTGTTTTTGTATTCCAGAAAAGTTGTTCTGGAAATATTCTCGGAATTGGACGAAACAAAAGCCCAGGTCCCTATTTTTCTGTCACGTACACGGAGTCCGAAGGAGACACGAAGAGGGCCGAGAAGGCGGCCACACCACATGGCGGCGCCCCTTCGCCTATAAATACATCTATTCGGGAAAACCCTAAGGACCCGAGTCATATTCCACGAAAAGTTCCAGAGCCGCCGTCGCCGTCAACCCTAACTCGGGAGGGTTCTGAAGCTCTTCCCGGCACCCTGCCGGAGAGGGGAATCATCATCGGAGGGCTCTACATCGCCGTGCCTGCCTCCAGAGTGATGTGTGAGTAGTTCATCCTTGGACTATGGGTCCATAGCAGTAGCTAGATGGTTGTCTTCTCCTCTTGTGCCATCATGTTTAGATCTTGTGAGCTGCCTATCATGATCAAGATCATCTTATTGTAATGCTACATGTTGTGTTTGCTGGGATCCGATGAATATTATACTATGTCAAGTTGAATATTGAATTATCATGTCTATGTTATTTATGATCTTGCATGCTCTCCGTTGCTTGTTGATACTCTGGCCAAGTTGATGCTTGTGACTCCAAGAGGGAGTATTTATACTAGATAGTGGGTTCTTGCCTCCATTTAATCTGGGACAGTGACAGAAAGTTCTAAGGTTGTGGATGTGCTGTTGCCACTAGGGGTAAAACAGCGATGCTTTGTCTAAGGATAATTGTGTTGCTTACATTATGCACTTTACTTAATGCAATAGTCTGTTGCTTGCAACTCAATACTGAAAGGGGTACGGATGTTAACCTGAAGGTGGACTATTTAGGCACAGATGCATGCTGGATAGCGGTCTGTGTACCATGTTGTAATGCCCAATTAAATCTCATAGTAGACACTACTTGCACATGCATTGTTATTATGCACTTTCAATATTGTCAATTGCCCAGCTATAATATGGTTCATTCTTTTACATCTGATAATACAACCTACTGCAATCATTGTTTTCTTTCATTCTCTGCAAACAAACATCATTTTCCACACTTTACGTCTAATCCTTTGTTTTCAGCAAGCCAGTGAGATTGACAACCTCACTGTTAAGTTGTGGCAAAGTATTTTGTTTGTGTTGTGTGCAGGTTCCAAGTCAACCGCCAGGACCTCCCCTTCGACGCCGAACTTTTTCTGGCACCATTGCTAGGAAGAGGAAGCACTCCCTCCAACACCACTTTTTCTGGCGTCGTTGACACCTTCAGAAGTGTCTTCATCTCCTACTAGTTCGATAACCTTGGTTTCATACTGAGGGAAAACTTGCTGCTGCACTCATCATACCTTCCTCTTGGGGTTCCCAACGAACATGTGACTTTCACGTCATCAGGCGCCGCCTCCACCGCCTCCCCCCGCCGTGGGCCGTAAGGCCCACCAGGGTTCGGCCGGGGGGAAGCCTCCCCCCAATGGCGTCTTGGCGCACCACCACTTGGTGGTGTGGCCTTTTAATATTTTCCCGTAATTATATTTATTAATTAAATAAATTAATATTTAATTAACATATAATTAAATAATACTTTGTCTAATTAATTCTTATTTGAATATTTCCTTTTACAGAATATTTCACTGAATTAATTTCCTATCATATGAAAATCCTTTCATATGATCCGAGACACCCAGTGTCTGCTGAAAAAAATACTCCGGACAAATATTTCCTCTCTTATAAACCCTCGGAATATATCCGACCGTGATATTAACTTCTATCAGAAAATTTCTCTCTTGATAAGGTATATCTATCACGCAAGCACCATGCCGGTGATACTCTCTCCATGTTCCAGACCAACCATAATACACAACTAACCAATCCTAGTTTAAGTGTGTCCACCCTACAGGTTCGATAACGGGTAGATATAATTGGTTGGGTATCAATCTATCACCGGCCAGTGACAGTTCCAAGGACGATCCTGTGTAGCTGCTATCGTTATGCGAATAACTCTTCTGTTGAACCTATTGATTATCATATATCAATCCCATTACTCAGGATACTGAACTTCACCCGAGATATAGATCTGTGGATGATACCATGAATCAATCAAGGATTGATTCACATCATCTTTGTCTATCTCGTTACCGGTAAGTTCCCTTTACTCGTTGCCGTATTATTATATGCCACATGGTGTAACTTCACCATGCATTGTTACAGAACATAGTGGATACATATAAAATACCGAGTGGGCCCTGGACGTATCTCTCTTAACCTAGAGGAGTAATTACCCATCTCAGAACATTAGGATACACACACACCTTGAAGCCACCCAGTAACTGCCTTTATGATCACTCTGTTACGGCCGTGACGGTTGACAGCACCAAAGTAACTCTTCCAGTATGCATGACCCTAATAACCTCATGGTTATAAGGACATGTTATACAACAACCTTTCTGTGATAAAGCTAAGGACAAAAAGACTACTTAACGGAATCTCTTAGCATACCAACACTTGGGTGACCCAGCCATATTATTATCCAATAATATGCCATCCTTGATGCTGACATATACAATGTCCATGAAATTGGGTTGCGGGGAAAACTTTAAAATTTATCCGTAACCTTACCGCCAAGATCTATTCTATGAAGATATGCTGCACCCCATAATGCGATGATCAAGATACTTACAAACACGCTTGCGGAAGATCTTGTGTTTGTCGAAGTAGATGTCGGTGTAGCCTGATGAAGAATCTCACGTCCACGCCGGGAGGTGAGATTGTTACCGTACGTCGACGTAGATGTAGACGTTGATGAAGTTGTTCCGTCGTCCGAGGAACTGCTGGCGCGAATTCCGTTCTAGCGGTATCCACACATACACCGTGTCAACCCACCCCGTGCGTTCACCGCCTAGCAACTAGCACGTGGTGAAGAGAGACCGCCTTGCGGCTTAGTTTAGGTGGTAGATCTAATCAACTAGATTAGATCTATATGATAAGATTAGAGACGTCTAATTCTCAACACATGATATCTACAAGAGAGAGAGAACTTGCACGGAGGCAAATTTGTGTATCAAACCCTAGGGGCTTGGGGTTGCTTATAAAGGAGGCCAAGGGGTGGAGGGACTTGGGGAAGGGGCCAAGCCCTTCCCCATTGGGCCGGCCGGCCAAGCAAGGGAGGGAGGAGTCCCTCCCTTTCCCCAACTCGGATTGGGTGGAGGAGTAGGAATCCTCCCTCCAAACCGCCTTACCAACAAGGAAGGGGGAGGAGACCTCCCCCCACTCCAACTCGGGTTGGAGGGAGGAGTTGGACTCCTCCCCAAACCGCCTCTCCCTAGAAGGAAGGGGGGAGGACTCCTCCCCCCACTCCAATTCGGCCCCACCTCCCCATGTGGGGTGCGGCTGCCTTGTGGGCACCATGGGCCCACTTGGCAGACCCCTTTTATTGGGCTCCAAATAAAATCCTTTATTTATATTTTCCAGTATAATTAATTAAATAAATAATTAATTGTTTTGTCTAATTAATTCCTAAATGAATATTTCCTTTTACAAAAATTCCCGGAATTAATTACTTATCATATAACTCATATTTATATGAACCAGGATACCTAGTATCCGCCGACAAAACCATCGGAACAATATTTCCTTCTTTATAAGCACTCGGATTAAATCCGCTGATGATAGAAAACATTCTATCATCCCGGGACATTAGATGTCCGCATTCTCTCTAACTTATAATTCACCGGAACAAATTCCAGTGACATCGGAGCTACTCCGACACAATCTCATTCCCTCTAAAACTACATCTTTACTCTCAATTAAAGATTGACCTACAGCTTAAGTGTGTGACCCGAAAGGTTCAGCAAACACAAAGTATTGTTTGAGAGCTTACCAAACAATAACCAGCAGTGGGTTAGGCATTCGTACTGGCACCCTTGTGTTGTGAATGAACGACAGAACCCGTGCGTTACTCATTACGCTTAATCCCCTTACGTACACGATACCAATGATATCTCGAGATTGAGACAATGTGCTCTAGTGTGATCAAACCCTTCGATCATAACACATATAATTCTCGTACCAATATCATTCTCTTTTCTCATTCTGTATATATGTTGTCCCGTGGTAAATCACGCTTGTGTCTGGCCAGACGATTGGGTGACAGCATAAATACTTGAGATGGCCTAGAGGATGTATCTCTCCATCGCTTGGAGGAGTAAGTGCCATTCTTGAACGATCTCTGTTCCAATACATTATACTAGTTGATAAGGGGTGGCCCGATCTTCTCGATGAGCGGTAGTGGATGATGATGAAGGATAACTTGCGAGAATCCGACGAACTCTCCGGCTGCTCCCCTGTTGCCAATGCAACAGCTCTTCAACCGAATGGATATTCACGACGCCTCACACCGATGCAACGTAGCCGCCGACCACGAAGCGGTTTTGCAATCTACTAATTCCCAATGGAACAACAGATCACACTCAAACTTTGGTAACAAGAACCTCCGGATCGCAACAAAGTGGAGGGGTTGAATTCCCGATCGAAACAAAGAGGAATTCTATAGATGAATGCTTGGATCCAATCTAGGGTTTAGCTTAAACGTGGTCTACCTATTGCAATAGAGTTCCTGAGTATATATGGGGGCTGGGGAAACATACCCATGCCCAAAATCACGACCTAAACCGACATAGGACGAAACGGACTCGAAAAAGGCACGCAGGCCGTTTTTCGACTTACATCGGATATTCCGAGTCACGGGCTACTCGGATTATCCGAGTTTCTACAGAACCATCGAACGAACTTTTTCACTTAAGTCGGATAATCCGATCCGAGGTGAATCGGATAATCCGATTTTCTACAGAACTGTTTTTGCGCAAATCTTTGATGGACCGGATATTCCGGTCAGTGCCAAACCGGATATTCTGACTGAGACCAGAACTCCGTTTCTTCAAGTGCTCCTGCCTCCCTCTCCTCCCTCGAGCTCCTGAATGACTTGTTCATCATGTTGCCCATGTCATCCTCCATGCATTGCTGCTCCTCTCCTCCGATAATGTTTGTGTTATCAATAACCCTGATCATACATAAATGCATAGACTTAGGCAGTATAAAATTCTCATAATCACAAACATCATATTCAATTAAGAGTGAGTTCACCTGTTGTTCTAATAACTTGGTTCTTGATCTCGTCATTGGACCAATCCTCACTTCATTAGGCTTATCTTGAGCAGCAACATCATCAACAGGAAAAGATGGTAAGGAACTAGGGATGTCCTCATAATCCTCCCACCTTGAAAAGGCGTCGACCCCGACGCATCAAGGTCTTCTTCAGCATATGGCGTCAAATCAGCAACATTGAATGTATTACTCACGCTAAACTCCGTTGTAGGAAGATCTATCGTGTATGCATTGTCATTTATCTTGGCAAGAACTTTAAATGGACCATCACCACGCGGCATCAACTTAGACTTGCACTGAACATGAAATCTGTCTTTGCGAAAGTGTACCCAAACCATGTCGCCGGGCTGGAAGATCACCTCCTTGCGTTTAGTTTTCACATGTATCTTCCTCACAAAATCTGCACGCTTCGATGCCTCCATGTTGACTCTATCATGTAATGGAAGCGGCAACAAATCAAGTGGTGTAATGGGTTTAAAACCATAGACCACTTCAAACGGACACAATTGCGTGGTTGAATGCACCGCCCTGTTATATGCAAACTCCACATGCGGCAAACATTCCTCCCACACACGCAGATTCTTCTTGATCATTGTCCGCAACAACGCCGAAAGTGTGCGGTTCACCACCTCCGTCTGTCCATCAGTTTGGGGATGACAAGTGGTACTAAACAACAGCTTTGTTCCCAGCTCGCCCCAAAGTGTCTTCCAGAAGTAGCTCATGAACTTCACATCACGGTCAGAAACGATCGTCTTGGGTACTCCATGTATGCGCACGATCTCCCTGAAAAACAGGTTAGCAATATGCGACGTATCGTCGCTTTTGTGGCAGGCAATAAAATGAGCCATCTTAGAAAATCGATCCACTACCACAAAAATAGAATCATGTCCTCTACCAGTTCTAGGCAATCCTAATACAAAATCCATGCTTATATCTTCCCATGGTGTAGTAGGAGCAGGAAGAGGAGTATACAAACCATGAGGCTTGAACTTGGACTTCGCCTTGTTGCAAGTGATGCAACGCTTGACAAACCTGTCCACATCACGCCTCATCCTTGGCCAATAAAAGTGATCAGCCAACATCAGCAGCGTTTTCTCACGCCCAAAGTGTCCCCTCAAACCGCCACCATGTGATTCCGGCAACAACAACAAACGCACGGACGATTCTGGCACACATAATTTGTTAGCTCTAAACAAATATCCATCATGCATATGGTATTTTTCCCAAGCTTTCACAGCAGAACTCTTAGCAAAAGGCATGAAAAAATCAGTATCATTAGCATATAAATCACGCAAACTCTCTAATCCAGGAACTTGAACATCTAAGTGTATCAAAAGCATGCTTTTCCTAGAGAGTGCATCAGCAACCACATTCTCTTTGCCTTTCTTGTACTTAATAATGTATGGGAAGGATTCAATGAACTCGACCCACTTAGCATGACGCTTATTCAAGTTAGATTGGCACTTCAAATATTTCAAGGCTTCATGATCAGAATATATGATAAATTCCTTTGGCCACAAATAATGTTGCCAAACCTCAAGAACACGAACAAGAGCATACAATTCTTTATCATAAATAGGATAGTTCAATTGTGCACCATTCAATTTAAAAAAAAATATGCAATTGGTTTACCCTCTTGCATCAACACACCTGCTATTCCAATTCCACTAGCATCACATTCAATATCAAATTGCTTATTGAAATTAGGAAGCATAAGTAATGGTGCAGAAATCAAACGGCGTTTCAGTTCATCAAAAGCAACATCTTGGGCTGCGCCCCACACAAACGCAACACCTTTCTTAGTAAGATCATTCAAAGGTGCAACAATAGTACGAAATCTTTCACAAAACGCCGATAAAAACCAGCAAGTTCAAGAAAGCTACGAATTTGACTAAGATTCATGGTGTAGGCCAATCTTTAATTGCGTCAATTTTAGATTCATCAACCTCTACACCATGCTTAGAAACAACAAATCCCAGAAATATGACCTTATCTTTGCAAAATGTGCACTTAGGAAGATTACCATACAACTTATTATCACGCAACACTTGCAAAACTTGTCGAATATGATCAGAATGTTCAGATTCATTGCGGCAGATCAAAATATCATCAAAATAGACTACCACAAATTTACCAATGAAATGCCTCAAAACATGATTCATCAATCGCATGAAGGTACTAGGAGCATTAGTTAAACCAAAAGGCATCACTAACCACTCATATAACCCAAATTTAGTTTTGAAAGCAGTTTTCCATTCATCTCCTTCTTTCATCCTAATTTGATGATATCCACTACGCATATCAATTTTAGAGAAAATAACAGCACCACTAAGTTCATCTAGCATATCATCCAAGCGAGGAATAGGATGTCTATATCGAATAGTGATGTTATTAATTGCTCTACAATCTACGCACATGCGCCAAGTACCATCTTTCTTAGGGACCAAAATAATAGGAACAGCACAAGGACTTAAGCTCACACGCACATACCATTTGTCAAGAAGCTCTTGTACTTGTCGTTGTATCTCCTTTGTCTCATCGGGGTTGGTCCTATAGGGAGCTCGGTTTGGAAGTGTAGCGACGGGAATCAAATCAATTTGATGCTCAATACCGCGCATGGGTGGCAAACCCGCGGGTACTTCCTCCGGAAACACGTCACCAAATTCCTGGAAAACATCAGAAACACCAATAGAGAGAGGGGTCATGTAGCACCCCCAAGAGCCAAGCTAGACAAATCCCAGACCTTCATCTGACATAAGCCTAACCCGGATCTCAAAGGCCAACAGTTGCATAATCGGTAACACAACAGTAACCCTACAACAAAAAGAAGTAATATATCAAGCTCGTAACCGAGCGAAGAAGCAGATATCACCAAATAAGGTCACTGACCTGTCAACCATCAATACAACGGAAGGCAAATTATGCTATTAGACATAGCAAGATTAGCAAAAGGCCTAAGAGGCCAGTAGCATAACGGCGACGTCCCAGTCCATAGATTCTAGGCTGTCACCTGGGAACCCCAAGCTACTCGTCGATGTCGATGTCCACAAAACTCACCTGTCCAAAACAATTGTGCAAGGCTGAGTACTCAAGGTACCCAACAAGACTTAATTAACCTATTATATATCTGCTCATTCAGAGAGTATGTCTGAGGTTTCCTTTACATAAAGCCACCTTTATTTTCGAATCGAGGGAGGAAAGAAGCTCGTATCAGTAGACTTTTTAAAAGGGATAAGAGAGCGACATAACCAGCTTCAACCTCCATCTTCTGTAGCCACCGAACCAACAACTGCACCAACCACCAGAATCACACCCTCATTCAACCCTGAGGAAGCAATCCTAAACACACACTTAGTTGCCAAGTTTTACGATAGATTCATGTTGTCTATGATCATCAGACATAAGGCACCAAGTCGTCCGTAACTGTGGACACGGCTTTTCGAAAAGATTAACCCTGCAGGGGGTGTAACTACCCACACGCGCCAACCAATCCTTGCGCCAGAACTTTAGCACTCTTCCGGGGAATGCCGGCAAAAGGGTTGGCCACGACACTTCCCAAGCTTCGCCTATTTCCAGGAGTCACGACCAGCGGTCAGAGTCTCACTTTCCTATGGCTTGTGTGCAGGGATCAAGACCGGAGTCTCACTTCACTCGATCCCGGCCACGTCCTACACACACGACTGCCATCCCAGCAGCCTCTCACATCCCTCCAAACTTTTCCACTCACACGCAAATGGAAAGCCCGAACTAGGTGACTCCCGGAGTGGGCTAGGCAAGATGGAGCCGAAGGGGAAATGAATACCCCATGTGGATGCACGTTTGGTCTTGGTTCCAAAGACGAGAACTCAGGTCCTAGTGTCGGCAAGAATGGAACAACCCACCACAATTCCCATGTGGCCTCCCATCCAAGCCTTTACTCATGTTCGACACAACTCCACCTTTCCATGTCATCCTTCATTAATGTAACACGACACAAGACTATGCAACACACGAGACACCCAAAGCCTCGACCCAAAACCACATTTGAATCGTATGCATAATACAAGGATGAAATACTTTGAAACCATATATGTGCAGATAAGAGGTTATGCTTGCCTTGCTTATTTGATAACCCAATATTATATCATCGAAAAACTTCTTCTTGACTTGATCATTGATGGGTCAAGTATTCGTCATTCATCTGGTGTCGTCGGATTCCATCTCGAACTCGTATCCGTACTCGTATCCACGTATTACCGAGAAGAACCAAACTATAAATGAAAACAACAATCAACATATGGCAGATGCAATGCGCAAACACATGAATGACATGACATATTTAATAGGATTGAAATGTAAACCTAAACATGTATAACAATTAAAATGGAGCTGGATTGCTTAAAAACTTGCAATTCCACAAACCCCATATTTAAGAAATAGTGTAAATGGTTCCTCTATTTTAAACATGGTTCAAATTATTTTAAACATGCATGAATTTGATTCAAATAGATAGATATTATTTCTCTGAACATTTCGACATATTATTTATATTTTTCTGAATTGAAATGAATAAGTTAGGAATAAAAAGGCTTGCTGATGTCACATGACGTCAGCAATGGAGCTTTGCTCCCTGCTGCGCATGGATCCGTCGATTCTGGGTGCGAGGAGACGCGCGTGAGGGCGCGTTGGACGCGGGGCGACCGGATGGTGGCGGCGGAATGACAAAATGGTCACCGGCTCACCGGCGGTGACCATCCGCGCGGCGGCGGACAGAGGAGCACGGCGACGATGTGAGCCAGGGCGAGAGGGAGAGGGCCAAGGGGTCCTGGAGGACCAGAAGCTCACCCTGGAGCTCGAGGAAGGGTCGAGGAGGCGAGGCGAGGTCGGGGGCGGCCGGAATCGATCTCGCCGGCGGCTGATAGAGGCGAAAGGGAACGAGCTCGGGTCGGTGACTCCAGGCTTCTCGACACACGCGAGTTGGCGAGGATGAAGAGGGCGACACGACGGAGATCCAGAGAGTCTCTGTGGACCTCGGGGTGGTCTGGAATGGCGGCAATTTGAGGTGGAGCCGAGGCTAGGGTTTCGGCCGGAGCAGCCAGAGGAGGAAGAAGAAGCATGTGGCGGCTAGGGTTTCAAGGATGGCGGTGGAGGAGCTTCTTATATGCCGGGGTTCATCGGTGGCGCGCATCTTGGCGCAGGGACGTCGACGGACGGCCGGCGGCGGGACAGCGAGCTGCTTCGGGTCAGAAGGTTGAAGACGACTAGAGATTTTGTAGAAAACCCCATGAGGTTTTGAGAAATTGAAGAAGCTTTTAAAACAGAACCTTTTGAATAGATTCTGGACCTTTTCGCAATATTTAAAAATTACAGAAAAGGCCTAGGAGATTCAGAATTTCACAAGGAAGCCATTGGCAACATTGGATTTTGAAATTTTTGAATATTTGAAGTCATTCAAAAATAACAAGTGGTGTAAGCCACTTTAGAGTTTTTCTTTTATTTTGAATATATTTTTCTCAAATTCAAACTAAATGCATATGATGCTCGTGAGTGCACAAACAAATCCAAATTACCACAAGCTTAAGTTGGGATGTTACAAATCTATCCCCCTTAAAAGAATCTCGTTCCCGAGATTCCTAGGGTAGGAAAAGAGATAGCCGAAAGAGGTTACATCAGTCTTCAACGGTCTTGTGGCTCCCACGATGATCTTCTTTCTTGAAGGGGTTGATCGTCGTCATCACAGTTGACTAAAGTACTTCTTGTCTTCGTCGGGGTTTGATCTTAAACTACACCAAAGGAAAGAGGGAAATGACTTTACAAGGAGGATCTTCTCGAAGATCGAGTATTCCATGGTCAACTCAGGGAAGGAGTGTTCATAAAGAACTCTTGAGATGACAAGCATGAAGCACAACAAGGTAACAGAGGAAAGAAAGAATGTTCAAAAGGTTAAGCAGATGTTCCTTGAAGGATTGAGAATATGAACTTTACACAAGGCCACAAGTCTCAATGGAAGAAGATGGGGAAACTAGCTTTGATTCAGAAGGATCACTCTTAAGGTCAACAAAAGACCAAGATGGAAAGATATCGAGATAAAGGCATAACAAGAAGGAACAACCCTTTCTCAGATTTCAACCATTTGGCACACAACACGTTTGCCACTTGATTAAAAGTTCAGGGCCCTAAGATAGCTGACAAATTCACACAACGTGTGAGTTGATTGAAACTTCAAGTATCAACAACGAGAAGGGGGCACTGATCAGCGTGATGTTAAGGATCACCATGGAAAAGAGATTCCCATGATGGATATGTTTTCATAGGATATGAATATGGAGGATCTGTCAAGAGGCATTAAGAATCTCCGATAACATTTGAAGCGGAAACTTCAACAGAATCTTCTAGAACCCAATATCAAGCTTATAAAAAGCCTTCAATCAGTTATAGAACAAAGATTGGATATCGGAATGGAAAAGATACCACAGGAGCAACTTGTAGAATAAGTCGCAGAAAGTCCTCATGGAGAGTGGTTGGTCGGGATGGTTCAAGAGGGTATGACAATAGGACTTTGGGGAACTGTGTCAACCACAGCATCAATCATGTCGGATTACAAAGAGACCTAAGTCAACACCCTTGAGAAACACTAACCATCGTTGCTGCTTGAGATTCAGCTCTAGTTTGGTGTGATGATACTTCTGGCTCAACATGTCATATTAGAAGGGCAACGGTTACCACCGAGGTAAGGTTGCTAGATTCTCAAGATATGGACTCGAATGTCAAGCTCGAAAAGACAAGAGAGATTGCGAACCCATGTATTAGTGATGTTTCCGAAGACAACGACATATACACGAATCACTTGCAACATACAAAATTGAGTCCTTGTTGGGAAACAAGAAGAAGATCGTGAAGTCTTGGGACTTCTTCTCGTTCTTAGACAAATCAGTTAGTGGCTTCGTGTGCGTAAAGAACTTGTTCAAGAAAATGGAGGTAACAATCCACCATCTCAGGAATGATCCGCACATGCATGACTGACTTGAGATGATTCTCGGGAAAACAAGAAAAACCTTACTCAAATCCACGGCGACATCTTTCAGCAAATGCACATGAACTAGAATGGGTTACTTCCAACATCCAGAACACATACTTTGTGATGACACAAGGATGGTTCTCAAAAGTTTCCAACATTAATGCAAACTGTTCGATATGATCCTCCTCAACATGGAAGAAATAAGAATGTCATCCATGGGCTCAACGACAAGCTTATCAAGATACTCCAAGAACATGGACTCATATACTTTACGAACAAGGCAAAAATATTGGTCAGACCAAAGGTATGAAGTTGTACTAAAGCGAAACACCATAAGTAGCAACATCATATGGATGGTCCTTGGGTCTAAGTTTGACTTGACGATAGCCCAAATCAAATCAAAGTTTTATAATATAGCAGATCCAACAAAGGATACTATCTCACTTCAACACGACAGAACCAGATATCACGGTCGCGTGAATACTTGGCGACACTTCTAGAAAACATTCCAGAATATCACAAACCACTGATATATCTTGGTTTAGAGGAGTCTTGCCCTTCAAGGCAAAACGAAGTGATCTTTAAGAGCTTTGGCATGAACCTAACTCTTTGGGCGATGATGTGTACCAGAACAAACGGACTTGGTAGCACATTTAACTTCACTTAGTAATTGGATAACCAATCACACAAGGAAGGAAACAATTTTTCATGGATTTCAAAGCAACAAGAACTGCTAAGAATATCCTAGCCACATCTATACCCACACGCTAGCATTCTTGAGCACGAGCAGCTCGGAGAAAGGCGTCAGTAAGGAGGTGTAAGAGCGTCACTTCATCAATAAAGTCATGCCACTTAGCATGCCCTCTTGATTTATAAGAGTGTGATACTTTACGACAGAACAGAACCGAAGCAACAAAGCCTCTTGATCTGCGGATTACAACACTTTGACCTGATCCTGGAAATGGACGAGGTACATGAGTTTGTTTCTCCTGACATCCCGAAGTGAAATGTCTGATGGACCACAAGAGAAATATGCATTAGTAGATACTAATGCAACTTTACAACTTGGCGGCCAACTAGCAGACAACGGTCGGAACGCAACTAGAAGAAGAACATGCTCAGGAGAATCCTGAGATGTAGATGCACAAGTTAACATTCCGATAACTCGAGCTGGATAGGAAAGGATGTGCCAGAGTCACGAGCATAGATATGAGACTCATAAGGAGCACTCTTGTCGTGATCCTTTTGGTTCCATGAAAGAACCTCCAGCTAGACAGAGGAAGGACAAGACCTTGGTTGTCGCAAGTCAATCACGACAAAACGACAATCTCGAAGAACTGAGGTAGGGTAAAACCTTAACTCAGGAATCAAAGGAATGGATCTTAGGTTAAAGATCAGCATCATGTACTGATAGAGTGAGCATTCACATGGTCAATAAACCACGTGATTCAACACACTTCAAACCAGCACAATCTGGGACCTTCGGTTCAAGTCCAAGGGTTAAAGTCGAGAGAAGGAATAACTACTATCGGGGTGTCGCAAAGGACACTACAATATAGTAATCATGGAATAGCTTCCAGAGTCCATGCCCAGCTTCAGAAGTACTAAGAAAAGGAAAGAGAGACTTCAGAGGTGAAAACAAACCTCAAAGCCTAGGATGTAGGATGTAGAATCACAAAATGGAGACATCATGGAGGAAGGGATCTCTCAGAAGAATAGGGAGGACAGAGTAAGGAACACACACCAGACTCTAGAACTTAACACTAGGTCAACTTGGCTGAGGAACGGCCTGCACTTGAGGCACCTAAGTTTTGAATGACCAGAGGTAAGAGAGATTAAAGCTTTCTCAGCCAAAACAAGGTAAGATGACCCAGAATTAGAGCGATACCAGGTAAGGAGTAAAAAGAAGCCTACACAGAGTTTTTCGCAATTAGTTTTAGCTTTTCAAATAGTTTTCACAACCACTAGACTCAACATCGACCAGTAGAAAGGTTTTCCTACAGGAAGTCCTGCTCTGATACCAAAACCTGTAGCACCCCCAAGAGCCAAGCTAGGCAAATCCCAGACCTTCATCTGACATAAGCCTAACCCGGATCTCAAAGGCCAACAGTTGCATAATCGGTAACACAACAGTAACCCTACAACACAAAGAAGTAATATATCAAGCTCGTAACCGAGCGAAGAAGCAGATATCACCAAATAAGGTCACTGACCTGTCAACCATCAATACAACGGAAGGCAAATTATGCTATTAGACATAGCAAGATTAGCAAAAGGCCTAAGAGGCCAGTAGCATAACGGCGACGTCCCAGTCCATAGATTCTAGGCTGCCACCTGGGAACCCCAAGCTACTCGTCGATGTCGATGTCCACAAAACTCACCTGTCCAAAACAATTGCGCAAGGCTGAGTACTCCAGGTACCCAACAAGATTTAATTAACCTATTATATATCTCCTCATTCAGAGAGTATGTATGAGGTTTCCTTTACATAAAGCCACCTTTATTTTCGAATCGAGGGAGAAAAGAAGCTCGTATCAGTAGACTTTTTAAAAGGGATAAGAGAGCGACACAACCAGCTTCAACCTCCATCTTCTGTAGCCACCGAACCAACAACTGCACCAACCACCAGAATCACCCCCTCATTCAACCCTGAGGAAGCAATCCTAAACACACACTTAGTTGCCAAGTTTTACGATAGATTCATGTTGTCTATGATCATCAGACATAAGGCACCAAGTCGTCCGTAATTGTGGACACGGCTTTTTGAAAAGATTAACCCTGCAGGGGGTGTAACTACCCACACGCGCCAACCAATCCTTGCGCCAGAACTTTAGCACTCTTCCGGGGAATGCCGGCAAAAGGGTTGGCCACGACACTTCCCAAGCTTCGCGTATTTCCAGGAGTCACGGCCAGCGGTCAGAGTCTCACTTTCCTATGGCTTGTGTGCAGGGATCAAGATCGGAGTTCACTTCACTCGATCCCGGCCACGTCCTACACACGCGACTGCCATCCCAGCAGCCTCTCACATCCCTCCAAACTTTTCCACTCACACGCAAATGGAAAGCCCGAACTAGGTGACTCCCGGAGTAGGCTAGGCAAGATGGAGCCGAAGGGGAAATGAATACCCCATGTGGATGCACGTTTGGTTTTGGTTCCAAAGACGAGAACTCAGGTCCTAGTGTCGGCAAGAATGGAACAACCCACCACAATTCCCATGTGGCCTCCCATCCAAGCCTTTACTCATGTTCGACACAACTCCACCTTTCCACGTCATCCTTCATTAATGTAACACGACACAAGACTATGCAACACACGAGACACCCAAAGCCTCGACCCAAAACCACATTTGAATCGTATGCATAATACAAGGATGAAATACTTTGAAACCATATATGTGCATATAAGAGGTTATGCTTGCCTTGCTTAGTTGATAACCCAATATTATATCATCGAAAAACTTCTGCTTGACTTGATCATTGATGGGTCAAGTATTCGTCATTCATCTGGTGTCGTCGGATTCCATCTCAAACTCGTATCCGTACTCGTATCCACGTATTACCGAGAAGAACCAAACTATAAATGAAAACAACAATCAACATATGGCAGATGCAATGCGCAAACACATGAATGACATGACATATTTAATAGGATTGAAATGTAAACCTAAACATGTATAACAATTAAAATGGAGCTGGATTGCTTAAAAACTTGCAATTCCACAAACCCCATATTTAAGAAATAGTGTAAATGGTTCCTCTATTTTAAACATGGTTCAAATTATTTTAAACATGCATGAATTTGATACAAATAGATAGATATTATTTCTCTGAACATTTTGACATATTATTTATATTTTTCTGAATTGAAATGAATAAGTTAGGAATTTCTAAAGATTAAATAAATTAAATAAAAAGGCTTGCTGACGTCACATGACGTCAGCAATGGAGCTTTGCTCCCTGCTGCGCATGGATCCGTCGATTCTGGGCGCGAGGAGACGCGCGTGAGGGCGCGTTGGACGCGGGGCGACCGGATGGTGGCGGCGGAATGACAAAATGGTCACCGGCTCACCGGCGGTGACCATCCGCTCGGCGGCGGACAGAGGAGCACGGCGGCGATGTGAGCCAGGGCGAGAGGGAAGGGCCAAGGGGTCCTGGAGGACCAGAAGCTCACCCTGGAGCTCGAGGAAGGGTCGAGGAGGAGAGGCGAGGTCGGGGGCGGCCGGAATCGAGCTCGCCGGCGGCGGATAGAGGCGAAAGGGAACGAGCTCGGGTCGGTGACTCCAGGCTTCTCGACACACGCGAGTTGGCGAGGATGAAGAGGGCGACACGTCGGAGATCCAGAGAGTCTCTGTGGAGCACGGGGTGGTCTGGAATGGCGGCAATTTGAGGTGGAGCCGAGGCTAGGGTTTCGGCCGGAGCAGCCAGAGGAGGAAGAAGAAGCATGTGGCGGCTAGGGTTTCAAGGATGGCGGTGGAGGAGCTTCTTATATGCCGGGGTTCATCGGTGGCGCGCATCTTGGCGCAGGGACGGCGACGGACAGCCGGCGGCGGGACAGCGAGCTGCTTCGGGTCAGAAGGTTGAAGACGACTGGAGATTTTGCAGAAAACCCCATGAGGTTTTGAGAAATTGCAGAAGCTTTTAAAACAGAACCTTTTGAATAGATTCTGGACCTTTTTGCAAGATTTAAAAATTACAGAAAAGGCCTAGGAGATTCAGAATTTCACAAGGAAGCCATTGTCAACATTGGATTTTGAAATTTTTGAATATTTGAAGTCATTCAAAAATAACAAGTGGTGTAAGCCACTTTAGAGTTTTTCTTTTATTTTGAATATACTTTTCTCAAATTCAAGCTAAATGCATATGATGCTCATGAGTGCACAAACAAATCCAAATTACCATAAGCTTAAGTTGGGATGTTACAAATCTATCCCCCTTAAAAGAATCTCGTCCCCGAGATTCCTAGGGTAGGAAAAGAGATAGCCGAAAGAGGTTACATCGGTCTTCAACGGTGTTGTGGCTCCCACGATGATCTTCTTTCTTGAAGGGGTTGATCGTCGTCATCACAGTTGACTAAAGTACTTCTTGTCTTCGTCGGGGTTTGATCTTAAACTGCACCAAAGGAAAGAGGGAAATGACTTTACAAGGAGGATCTTCTCGAAGATCGAGTATTCCATGGTCAACTCAGGGAAGGAGTGTTCATAAAGAACTCTTGAGATGACAAGCATGAAGCACAACAAGGTAATAGAGGAAAGAAAGAATGTTCAAAAGGTTAAGCAGATGTTCCTTGAAGGATTGAGAATATGAACTTTACACAAGGCCATAAGTCTCAATGGAAGAAGATGGGGAAACTAGCTTTGATTCAGAAGGATCACTCTTAAGGTCAACAAAAGACCAAGATGGAAAGATATCGAGATAAAGGCATAACAAGAAGGAACAACCCTTTCTCAGATTTCAACCATTTGGCACACAACACGTTTGCCACTTGATTAAAAGTTCAGGGCCCTAAGATAGCTGACAAATTCACACAACGTGTGAGTTGATTGAAACTTCAAGTATCAACAACGAGAAGGGGGCACTGATCATCGAGATGTTAAGGATCACCATGGAAAAGAGATTCCCATGATGGATATGTTTTCATAGGATATGAATATGGAGGATCTGTCAAGAGGCATTAAGAATCTCCGATAACATTTGAAGCGGAAACTTCAACAGAATCTTCTAGAACCCAATATCAAGCTTATAAAAAGCCTTCAATCAGTTATAGAACAAAGATTGGATATCGGAATGGAAAAGATACCACAGGAGCAACTTGTAGAATAAGTCGCACAAAGTCCTCATGGAGAGTGGTTGGTCGGGATGGTTCAAGAGGGTATGACAATAGGACTTTGGGGAACTGTGTCAACCACAGCATCAATCATGTCGGATTACAAAGAGACCTAAGTCAACACCCTTGAGAAACACTAACCATCGTTGCTGCTTGAGATTCAGCTCTGGTTTGGTGTGATGATACTTCAGGCTCAACATGTCATATTAGAAGGGCAACGGTTACCACCGAGGTAAGGTTGCTAGATTCTCAAGATATGGACTCGAATGTCAAGCTCGAAAAGACGAGAGAGATTGCGAACCCATGTATTAGTGATGTGTCCGAAGACAACGACATATACACGAATCACTTGCAACATACAAAATTGAGTCCTTGTTGGGAAACAAGAAGAAGATCATGAAGTCTTGGGACTTCTTCTCGTTCTTAGACAAATCAGTTAGTGGCTTCGTGTGCGTAAAGAACTTGTTCAAGAAAATGGAGGTAACAATCCACCATCTCAGGAAGGATCCGCACATGCATGACTGACTTGAGATGATTCTCGGGAAAACAAGAAAAACCTTACTCAAATCCACGGCGACATCTTTCAGCAAATGCACATGAACTAGAATGGGTTACTTCCAACATCCAGAACACATACTTTGTGATGACACAAGGATGGTTCTCAAAAGTTTCCAACATTAATGCAAACTGTTCGATATGATCCTCCTCAACATGGAAGAAATAAGAATGTCATCCATGGGCTCAACGACAAGCTTATAAGGATACTCCAAGAACATGGACTCATATACTTTACGAACAAGGCAAAAATATTGGTCAGACCAAAGGTATGAAGTTGTACTAAAGCGAAACACCATAAGTAGCAACATCATATGGATGGTCCTTGGGTCTAAGTTTGACTTGACGATAGCCCAAATCAAATCAAAGTTTTATAATGATAGCAGATCCAACAAAGGATACTATCTCACTTCAACACGACAGAACCAGATATCACGGTCGCGTGAATACTTGGAGACACTTCTAGAAAACATTCCAGAATATCACAAACCACTGATATATCTTGGTTTAGAGGAGTCTTGCCCTTCAAGGCAAAACGAAGTGATCTTTAAGAGCTTTGGCATGAACCTAACTCTTTGAGCGATGATGCGTACCAGAACAAACGGACTTGGTAGCACATTTAACTTCACTTAGTAATTGGATAACCAATCACACAAGGAAGGAAACAATTTTTCATGGATTTCAAAGCAACAAGAACTGCTAAGAATATCCTAGCCACATCTATACCCACACCCAAGCATTCCTGAGCACGAGCAGCTCGGAGAAAGGCGTCAGTAAGGAGGTGTAAGAGCGTCACTTCATCAATAAAGTCATGCCACTTAGCATGCCCTCTTGATTTATAAGAGCGTGATACTTTACGACAGAACAGAACCGAAGCAACAAAGCCTCTTGATCTGCGGATTACAACACTTTGACCTGATCCTGGAAATGGACGAGGTACATGAGTTTGTTTCTCCTGACATCCCGAAGTGAAATGTCTGATGGACCACAAGAGCAATATGCATTAGTAGATACTAATGCAACTTTACAACTTGGCTGGCAACTAGCAGACAACGGTCGGAACGCAACTAGAGGAAGAACATGCTCAGGAGAATCCTGAGATGTAGATGCACAAGTTAACATTCCGATAACTCGAGCTGGATAGGAAAGGATGTGCCAGAGTCACGAGCATAGATATGAGACTCATAAGGAGCACTCTTGTCATGATCTTTTTGGTTCCATGAAAGAACCTCCAGCTAGACAGAGGAAGGACAAGACCTTGGTTGTCGCAAGTCAATCACGACAAAACGACAATCTCAAAGAACTGAGGTAGGGTAAAACCTTAACTCATGAATCAAAGGAATGGATCTTAGGTTAAAGATCAGCATCATGTACTGATAGAGTGAGCATTCACATGGTAATAAACCACGTGATTCAACACACTTCAAACCAGCACAATCTGGGACCTTCGGTTCAAGTCCAAGGGTTAAAGTCGAGAGAAGAAATAACTACTATCGGGGTGTCGCAAAGGACACTACAATATAGTAATCATGGAATAGCTTCTAGAGTCCATGCCCAGCTTCAGAAGTACTAAGAAAAGGAAAGGGAGACTTCTAAGGTGAAAACAAACCTCAAAGCCTAGGATGGAGGATGTAGAATCACAAAATGGAGACATCATGGAGGAAGGGATCTCTCAGAAGAACAGGGAGGACAGAGTAAGGAACACACACCAGACCTAGAACTTAACACTAGGTCAACTTGGCTGAGGAACGGCCTGCACTCGAGGCACCTAAGTTTAGAATGACCAGAGGTAAGAGAGATTAACACTTTCTCAACCAAAACAAGGTAAGATGACCCAAAATTAGAGCGATACCAGGTAAGGAGTAAAAAGAAGCCTACACAGAGTTTTTCGCAATTAGTTTTAGCTTTTCAAATAGTTTTCACAGCCACTAGACTCAACATTGACCAGTAGAAAGGTTTTCCTACAGGAAGTCCTGCTCTGATACCAAAACCTGTAGCACCCCCAAGAGCCAAGCTAGACAAATCCCAGACCTTCATCTGACATAAGCCTAACCCGGATCTCAAAGGCCAACAGTTGCATAATCGGTAACACAACAGTAACCCTACAACACAAAGAAGTAATATATCAAGCTCGTAACCGAGCGAAGAAGCAGATATCACCAAATAAGGTCACTGACCTGTCAACCATCAATACAACGGAAGGCAAATTATGCTATTAGACATAGCAAGATTAGCAAAAGGCCTAAGAGGCCAGTAGCATAACGGCGACGTCC
Source organism: Poa pratensis (assembly GCA_947311845.1). Classification (NCBI taxonomy): domain Eukaryota; kingdom Viridiplantae; phylum Streptophyta; class Magnoliopsida; order Poales; family Poaceae; genus Poa; species Poa pratensis. Next base: position 37,303,497 of record CAMZMU010000034.1, read on the forward strand.
CAGTCCATAGATTCTAGGCTGCCACCTGGGAACCCCAAGCTACTCGTCGATGTCCACAAAACTCACCTGTCCAAAACAATTGCGCAAGGCTGAGTACTCAAGGTACCCAACAAGACTTAATTAACCTATTATATATCTGCTCGTTCAGAGAGTATGTATGAGGTTTCCTTTACATAAAGCCACCTTTATTTTCGAATCGAGGGAGGAAAGAAGCTCGTATCAGTAGACTTTTTAAAATGGATAACAGAGCGACACAACCAGCATCAACCTCCATCTTCTGTAGCCACCGAACCAACAACTGCACCAACCACCAGAATCACCCCTCATTCAACCCTGAGGAAGCAATCCTAAACACACACTTAGTTGCCAAGTTTTACGATAGATTCATGTTGTCTATGATCATCAGACATAAGGCACCAAGTCGTTCGTAACCGTGGACACGGCTTTTCGAAAATATTAACCCTGCAGGGGTGTAACTACCCACACGCGCCAACCAATCCTTGCGCCAGAACTTTAGCACTCTTCCGGGAAATGCCGGCAAAAGGGTTGGCCACGACACTTCCCAAGCTTCGCCTATTTCTAGGAGTCACGGCCAGCGGTCAGAGTCTCACTTTCCTATGGCTTGTGTGCAGGGATCAAGATCGGAGTCTCACTTCACTCGATCCCGGCCACGTCCTACACACACGACTGCCATCCCAACAGCCTCTCACATCCCTCCAAACTTTTCCACTCACACGCAAATGGAAAGCCCGAACTAGGTGACTCCCGGAGTAGGCTAAGCAAGATGGAGCCGAAGGGGAAATGAATACCCCATGTGGATGCACGTTTGGTCTTGGTTCCAAAGACGAGAACTCAGGTCCTAGTGTCGGCAAGAATGGAACAACCCACCACAATTCCCATGTGGCCCCATCCAAGCCTTTACTCATGTTCGACACAACTCCACCTTTCCACGTCATCCTTCATTAATGTAACAAGACACAAGACTATGCAACACACGAGACACCCAAAGCCTTGACCCAAAACCACATTTGAATCGTATGCATAATACAAGGATGAAATACTTTGAAACCATATATGTGCAGATAAGAGGTTATGCTTGCCTTGCTTATTTGATAACCCAATATTATATCATCGAAAAACTTCTGCTTGACTTGATCATTGATGGGTCAAGTATTCATCATTCATCTGGTGTCGTCGGATTCCATCTCGAACTCGTATCCGTACTCGTATCCACGTATTACCGAGAAGAACCAAACTATAAATGAAAACAACAATCAACATATGGCAGATGCAATGCGCAAACACATGAATGACATGACATATTTAATAGGATTGAAATGTAAACCTAAACATGTATAACAATTAAAATGGAGCTGGATTGCTTAAAAACTTGCAATTCCACAAACCCCATATTTAAGAAATAGTGTAAATGGTTCCTCTATTTTAAACATGGTTCAAATTATTTTAAACATGCATGAATTTGATTCAAATAGATAGATATTATTTCTCTGAACATTTTGACATATTATTTATATTTTTCTGAATTGAAATGAATAAGCTAGGAATTTATAAAGATTAAATAAATTAAATTAAAAACTCCGCCTATGTTGTCTCAACATAGCGGTCCCAAGCCCGGATAAAGGAGGAGGGTTGTGATAGGCTTGGCAAGCCAACGGAAAAAACCCAGCCACTCTTATGGAGATGAAACCCAAAAGAACCTCGTTGGGGCGTAACCCCTTTAGCGACGCGCCATATCGGAACCCGGGTGTGGTGTCAAATGGGCAAGGGCCGGGACGCCACCCCCTTGGTGGCGCGCCGTATCTTGATCTGGATACGGTGATAAGTGAGCAAGGATCGGGTCGTCGCATCCTTAGTGGCGCGCTGCATCGACGCCCGGGTGTAGTGAAAAATGAGCAAGGGTCTTCGCATTTGACTCGACGAGTGCGGAGGGTAAGGAAGTTAGCCGAGCCTAGGGGGATCCGCTTAGGTAGCTGGAACGTAGGGTCCCTGACGGGCAAGTTACGGGAGTTAGTTGATACAGCGATAAGGAGGCGTGTTGATGTCCTATGCGTCCAAGAGACCAAATGGAAGGGACAGAAGGCGAAGGAGGTGGAGGATACCGGCTTTAAGCTGTGGTACACGGGACAACATCAAACAAAAATGGGGTAGGCATCTTGATCAACAAGAGCCTCAAGGATGGAGTAGTGGACGTCAAGAGGCAAGGAGACCGGATTATCCTAGTCAAGCTGGTTGTTGGGGACTTAGTTCTCAATGTTATCAGCGCGTATGCCCGCAAGTAGGCCACAACGAGAGCACCAAGAGAGAGTTCTGGGAAGGTCTCGAGGACTTGGTTAGGAGAGTACCTACTGGTGAGAAGCTCTTCATAGGAGGAGACCTCAATGGCCATGTGGGTACATCTAACACAGGTTTTGAAGGGGTGCATGGGGGCTTTGGCTATGGCATCAGGAACCAAGAAGGAGAGGATGTCTTAAGCTTCGCCCTAGCCTACGACATGGTCGTAGCTAACACCCTCTTTAGAAAGAGAGAATCGCACCTAGTGACTTTCAGTAGTGGCCAACACTCTAGCCAGATTGATTTTGTCCTCTCTCGAAGAGAAGATAGACGCGCTTGCCTTGATTGTAAGGCGATACCTGGAGAGTGTGTTGTCCATCAACATAAGCTGGTGGTGGCTGACTTCCGTTTTTGGATTCGTGTCCAGCGGGATAAGCGCCCAAAAGTTGCTAGAACAAAGTGGTGGAAGTTAAAGGGAGAGGCAGCTCAAGCTTTTAAGGAGAGGGTTTTTAAGGAGGGGCCTTGGGAGGAAGGAGGCGATGCAAACAATATGTGGATGAGGATGGCGACTTGCATTCGGAAGATTGCATCAGAGGAGTTTGGGGTGACCAGGGGAGTAGAAGGGATGCTAAGGATACCTGGTGGTGGAACGTTGAGGTCCAGAAGGCTATTAAGGAGAAGAAGGACTGTTTCAGACGCCTATACCTGGACAGGAGCGCAACCAACATGGAGATATACAAGGGGGCAAAGAAGGCCGCAAAGCGAGCGGTGAGCGAGGCAAGGGGTCGGGCGTATGAGGACCTCTACCAGCGTCTAAAGACGAAGGAAGGAAGGCGAAAGAGACATCTATAAGATGGCGAAGACGAGAGAAAGGAAGACGAGAGATGTCAACCAAGTCAAATGCATAAAGGACGGAGCGGATCAACTCCTCGTGAAGGACGAAGAGATCAAGCGTAGATGGCGAGAGTACTTCGACGACTGTTCAATGGAGAGAATGAGAGCTCTACCATTGAGCTAGACGATTCCTCCGATGATACCAGCCGACGCTTTGTGCGGCGTATCCAGGAGGCTGAGGTTAGGGAGACTTTGAAGAGGATGAAAGGAGGCAAGGCAATGGGCCCTGATGGTATCCCATCGAGGTGTGGAGAGGCCTTGGAGACATAGCGATAGTATGGCTAACTAAACTTTTCAACCTCATTTTTCGGTCAAACAAGATGCCCGAAGAATGGAGGCGGAGTACATTAGTGCCAATCTTCAAGAACAAGGGGGATGTTCAAAGTTGCACTAATTACCGAGGAATCAAGTTGATGAGCCATACAATGAAGCTATGGGAGAGAGTCATTGAGCACCGTTTAAGAAGACTGACAAGCGTGACCAAAAATCAATTTGGTTTCATGCCTGGGAGGTCTACCATGGAAGCCATCTTCTTGGTACGACAACTTATGGAGAGATACAGGGAGAAGAAGAAGGATCTTCATATGGTGTTCATTGACATGGAGAAGGCGTATGATAAGATACCACGGAATGTCATGTGGTGGGCCTTGGAGAAACACAAAGTCCCAACAAAGTACATTACCCTCATTAAGGATATGTATGATAATGTTGTGACAAGTGTTCGAACAAGTGATGGCGACACCGATGACTTTCCAATTAAAATAGGACTGCACCAGGGGTCAGCTTTGAGCCCTTATCTCTTTACTTTGGTGATGGATGAGGTCACAGGGGATATACAAGGAGATATCCCATGGTGTATGCTCTTTGCGGATGATGTGGTGCTAATTGACGATAGTCGGGCGGGGGTTAATAGAAAGTTAGAGCTGTGGAGGCGGACTCTAGAATCGAAAGGTTTTAGGCTTAGTAGAACCAAAACTGAGTACATGAGGTGCAGTTTCAGTACTACTAGGCACGAGGAGGAAGAGGTTAGTCTTGATGGACAGGTGGTACCTGAGAAAGACACCTTCCGATATTTGGGGTCTATGCTCCAGAAGGATGGTGATATCGATGAGGATGTGAGTCATCGAATCAAAACTGGTTGGATGAAGTGGCGCCAAGCTTCTGGCGTCCTTTGTGACAGGAAAGTGCCACAAAAGCTAAAAGGCAAGTTCTATAGGACGGCGATTCGACCTGCGATGTTGTATGGCGCAGAATGTTGGCCGACCAAGAGACGACATATCCAACAGTTAGGTGTAGCGGAGATGCGCATGTTGAGATGGATATGTGGCCACACAAGAAAGGACCGGGTTAGGAATGATAATACGTGAGAGAGTTGGGGTAGCACCAATTGAAGAGAAGGTTGTCCAACACCGTCTAAGATGGTTTGGTCATATAGAACGTAGGCCTCCGGAAGCGCCATTGCATACCGGACGGATAAAGCGGGATGAGAATGTTAAGAGGGGTCGTGGTAGGCCAAACTTGACATGGGAGGAGTCTGTTAAGAGAGATCTGAAGGATTGGAATATCACCAAAGAACTAGCCATGGATAGGGCTGCGTGGAAGTTAGCTATCCATGTGCCAGAACCATGACTGGTTTCGAGATCTTATGGGTTTCAACTCTAGCCTACCCCAACTTGTTTGGGAAAAAAAAGGCTTTGTTGTTGTTGTAAATAAATTAAATTAAAAGGCTTGCTGACGTGACATGACGTTAGCAATGGAGCTTTGCTCCCTGCAGCGCATGGATCCGTCGATTCTGGGCGCGAGGAGACGCGCGTGAGGGCACGTTGGACGCGGGGCGACGCGGGCGACCGGATGGTGGCGGCGGAATGACAAAATGGTCACCGGCGCACGGCGGTGACCATCCGCGTGGCGGCGTACAGAGGAGCACGGCGGCGATGTGAGCCAGGGCGAGGGGAGAGGGCCAAGGGGTCCTGGAGGACCAGAAGCTCACCCTGGAGCTCGAGGAAGGGTCGAGGAGGCGAGGCGAGGTCGGGGGTGGCCGGAATCGAGCTCGCCGGCGGCGGATAGAGGCGAAAGGGAACGAGCTCGGGTCGGTGACTCCAGGCTTCAATTGATATTATCATACCATCTTTTGAAACCTCACCTGAGTAATGACTCATCCAATAACTTGCTTATCATGACGTCTCACATCAATGATGCAACTATCCTCGATAGATAAACTATCTTTGTTGTACAATCCACTCATAAGATACATGTGTTTTTGATAAAATCAAAAACCTAGTATTTATCAATTGAAAAAAAAATTATCAGAATAAATTTAATTTCATAATTCCATCACAAATACATATACGGGCAACTTCTCTATATACACTATTTGTAACTTTACAAAATCCACGTTGTCGTTTTCTTTTGTAATCTACCATCAGGTTCTTTTACCAAACCTTTCTATGATCAATTACAATTTTAATTGACTGCTTTTATGAGAATATCCTTATTAAGAATTTCTCATTAACGGGTGGCCAAACTTTAAAATTTAGCACTTTGGAAATTTTCCGGCTTTATGTACTATATATAGCAATGAGATAAGCAAAAATCACATTAAATATGATTTGATCTTATTCCTCTCTATTCGCTCATCTAGGACTACGAAGGTCAAGGTATCTTGCAAATATCATGCTATGAATTCTTGATCAAATTTCTTTGACTCAAGACACAATTCGAAATTACCTTTCAGAATTGCACTTTAGCACATTCATACTCATGTTTATTAAATTCTATCTTAGAGACAAAACTTTAATAAGACATTTTCCGACCTTTTATTTAAACTCTTTAAATCACGAGATTTATATATTCATTAATATGGCCTAGCCTTATTCAATAAATATAATATCAGCTCCCACTGTCTTTTAAGTCCCTTCAATTTATATAATGAAAAGATTGAAATTCTTACTCATTAATACGACTGACTTCAAACATTCATACAATAATTATTTAGATCATATTAATAATCCAAATCAATTATCTTTAGCAATGTTATTGCTACTCTAGTTCAATAACAACATCAAGCAATTGATATGAAAAGTATTGCACCTTCTCACTATCAGTTATTCGTCCTTGATAAAATAATTTTAATCAAGACTAGCTCTATGAATATTAGATATTCATATCTGTCCTTCCTTTATGAAATATTCATGCACATGATTTAATATCACGTCCAAACTACTCTCAACATTGGATCTTGGAGTCACATGAATTTTTCTTGAACCCATTTTAAAGACAAATGATGTCATTAATGAATGTTCCTTATTCTGCTCGTAATTGTTTTGCTTATATCATGTTCCTGGACATTTAAATGATTTCAATCACCTAGTGATTTAATCATCAAATTCCTCACATGACCTTTTAATACTTAATTCGAACCATGTATCACTTACATGTATTCCTGGAAAAAATAATGATATGGTAACATTTGCTTGTTTGCCCTTCTCATTCTAATACTTGCCCAAAGACTCTCAGCCTTAATTTAGTATTATGATTTCCACTCTCTCTTCATGAGAAGACACTTTTCTCCAATTCTAAAGTCAACAAGCATTTAGAATTATGTGTGGAAAACAGTCGCCAAAATAAAAAATTGGACTTTTGCAAAACTTATTTTCAATTCGAATTCATACTTGAAATACAATATTGAAAATTGGAACTTACTATCAAAATAACTCTAAGTTAAAATTGATATAGGTCCCCGAAATACAAACAAAATATTCTATTTACTTTAGTGGGTAATTTGGAATTCTAATTGCACAACACATTGAGCAAGACCTTGTAACATTTCCTTTTAATCTTTATCTTGCAAAAGATTTTATTACCATGATGATTTCGAGTTACCAAAATCCATCACAAGTAATTTGACTAAGAAAACTTTCTTTTGTCAACAATGTTACAATATTTTTATTAAGTCCTTTCTTTTTACTTTAATCAAATTTCTTTGATTCCTTTATTTTGATTCTCACACTCTCCCACTGAATTATATGAAATATTGAAACTTCAGTAATTTCATTAACTCTATTTCATTAATATGCAACTTCATATTAAGTCTTCAATAGAATTGAATTAATGGGTAGATTCCACTCCTTTACGTAAATCTTGAAATTTACTAGTGGCTAGCACTTTGCCAAATTCGAGTCTACCAAATACCTAGCATTTTGTGGATTTCGATTGTCATCAAATGCCTAGCACTTTGTGAATTTCGAATTTCTCCAAGTGTAGGACACTTTGTGATTTTAGTTTTATCCATTTAATTTAGAGATAACTTTAAGAGTCTCAAAGAGAACCAACGAAAAGTATTTCCAAATTAAAGAATAAACCAACTTTAATTATTACTCAAAACTTTAAGTAATATCTTGAATCAAAACAATAAAGACTTAACAAACAAAATAATTGACATATCATAATAAAGAAGATATAAACTTTGAATTCACAAAATTGGAATTCCCACACATACTTTATTATTCGAACAATGACTTGTTCTAGAATATAAAATATTCATTATAAAATGATCGAACTGAAAATAACTCTTATTTAAAGTTCTAGTGTAAATCTTCTCTATTGACTTGGATTGAGACATAGTGGTGATCATGGCGCATTGACTGCCTTTCTTTCCCCACTTCCTTCAATTCTTCCTAAATCTCTTGCATCTTTCCCTTTTCACATTACAATCATGCAACATGAAAAATTTCAGTATTCACATACCAAAATATATTCGAGTCGAGATTATGTCAATACTTGTGTATAACTTGTATACCTCTTGTGGACTTGCCACTGGTCTTGTAAGAAGGATGCTGTCATCAGATAATGCACATAGATATCCAACTCAGCTGATAAGAGCATTTTGAAGATTTCCTTGACTATCTTCTCCACTCCCATCAATTCATAACACGCCACAAAGGCGTAGTACAATTATGGTAGTGATCTTGGAAGTGTGTCAACAACTTGATTTCTGGAATTGGTTGCCCAATATCCTCAAGCTTCCTGAGTATTTTGCAGAACTTAACCTTGTGCTCCCTCATCAAGCTTTCGCTTAAAAGTTTGCAAGATCTAAGTTATCCATTGAGTTTGTTGTTTAGCAAGACATAACTGGCACATGCACCGAGCTTTCAAAACTTCCCTAAGACGGAAGGGCGATAGTGTGGATAACTGTCGCTAAGCTCAGGACACATCCTGTCAAGCATAACCATACTCACTTCATACTCATCTTTCTCCATAGGAGAATGTTCTTCTTCTACTTCTGGAACAGGTGTATCCAGAATATGCTCTAAATCGCGTCTCCTGAGATTTTCTCTCAGTCCGTGAAGCCAATCCGCAAAGATCACGCTTCCCACAGTCAACTTTCCTACTTCTTCATAAATCTTTTCAACGGGATCCATTTTCTACAACAAAACAAGTTTATTTAGACTTCTAGTTTATTACTAATTTTAATGCACTACTTTAATTCAATCAAACATGAATCTAAGATATGCTCCCACTAAGTCCAATAATCCTCTTGATTGGCACTAAGTAAGCACTATGCTAATTGTAGCAGCTACAACTCATGTTCGTCTTTCGACGGATGTGTTCCGAACTCATATTTGTGTATGCCTGGACGTCAAGACAACCAACCGACACTGGCTGCTGGAATGGTTCGCGCCCGCCTCCCGATCCCTTGGTACACATTACTCCTGGATACAGGTCGCACGGTAACAAGCATCCGGTTTGACGGTGCCACGATTGGTAAGAACACGATCTCCTTGATTTTATTTGAGGATTCACCCTAATAAACGACTACTACGCAATCAAGGTGCAAACAACAAAGGATAAACATCACAGGCAATTAATAATAATTCATGTGCTTTGGTATAGCCTTTGTTATTTCTTCGGAAGTCCTTGGCGCTCGTCCTTGAGGATCTCCATCTTCATTGTTTCCGGTCACGGTAAAATTCCCGAAGGAAAATTACCATATCCGAAATTCACCAAGTACACGTCACCGACTCCATTGCCGGCGCCTCCTCCCGGTCTCCGCGACGAACCCTTCTTCGCTTGATTGTCGATGACGAACTCGATAAATTGTTTTGGCTCCCACCATCATGTCAAGACACCGTAACAAAATAGCTATACCTAAACACATGCACACAATCCTGCAAAACCAAGTTAGACGTATCTAACGCTTGTTTGCATGTTTTACGTGGCTTTGTAGGTTCTACGGAGTTACCGTCACTACCTACGTATTGAAGCACGTTTAGGCTAGTTGCTAGATTAACATTGCGGGGTGATTGAGATCCCAACATTACGAAAACGATGCAGAACCCCAATCTAAACGATCACATGTGCACGTGACCCCCGTGAGGCGTCCAACCCTCAGGCCCAGTCTGTATATATATCAACGTCCACAACTAAGGGTATAGACCTGAAGCTACTGAAGCACATCGTTGGCGCCAACAAGCATAGTAGGAGCAGCCGGAAGGTCCGCGGATAGCCATAAGTTCGTAAAGATCTTGCCAATACTGCCATGGAATATGATGTACAACTTCTTGGGAAGCAACTAAAATAAACTTAATGCAAGAACCATGCAATGCTCACACCAACTGGTGCTCTAGATCAAATCATACCAACGCATAGATCGGCTCTGATACCACTATTGGGTTGCGGGGAAAACTTTAAAATTTATCCGTAACCTTACCGCCAAGATCTATTCTATGAAGATATGCTGCACCCCATAATGCGATGATCAAGATCTTTACAAACACGCTTGCGGAAGATCTTGTGTTTGTCGAAGTAGATGTCAATGTAGCCTGATGAAGAATCTCACGTCCACGCCGGGAGGTGAGATTGTTGCCGTACGTCGATGTAGATGTAGACGTTGATGAAGTTGTTCCGTCGTCCGAGGAACTGCTGGCGCGAATTCCGCTCTAGCGGTATCCACACATACACCGTGTCAACCCACCCCGTGCGTTCACCGCCTAGCTACTAGCACGTGGTGAAGAGAGACCGCCTTGCGGCGTAGTTTAGGTGGTAGATCTAATCAACTAGATTAGATCTATATGAGAAGATTAGAGACGTCTAATTCTCAACACATGATATCTACAAGAGAGAGAACTTACACGGAGGCAAACTTGTGTATCAAACCCTAGGGGCTTGGGGTTGCTTATAAAGGAGGCCAAGGGGTGGAGGTACTAGGGGAAGGGGCCAAGCCCTTCCCCTTTAGGCCGGCCGGCCAAGGAAGGGAGGGAGGAGTCCCTCCCCTTCCCCAACTCGGATTGGGTGGAGGAGTAGGACTCCTCCCCCCAAACCGCCTTACCAACAAGGAAGGGGGGAGGACACCTCCCCCCACTCCAACTCGGGTTGGAGGGAGCAGTTGGACTCCTCCCCCCATTCCAATTCGGTCCCACCTCCCCATGTGGGGTGCGGCTGCCTTGTGGGCCCCATGGGCCCACTTGGCAGCCCCCTTTTATTGGGCTCCAAATAAAATCCTTTATTTATATTTTCTAATATAATTAACTAAATAAATAATTAATTGTTTTATCTAATTAGTTCCTAAATGAATATTTCCTTTTACAGAAAATTCCCGTAATTAATTACTTATCATATAACTCATATTTATATGAACCGGGATACCTAGTATCCGCCGACAAAACCATCGGAACAATATTTCCTTCTTTATAAGCACTCGGATTAAATCCGCTGATGATAGAAAACATTCTATCATCCCGGAACATTAGATGTCCGCATTCTCTCTAACTTACAATTCACCGGAACAAATCCCAGTGACATCGGAGCTACTCCGACACAATCTCATTCCCTATAAAACTACATCTTTACTCTCAATCAAAGATTGACCTACAGCATAAGTGTTTAACCCGAAAGGTTCAGCAAACACAGAGTATTGTTTGGGGGCTTACCAAACAATAACCAGCAGTGGGTTAGGCATTCGTAGTGGCACCCTTGTGTTGTGAATGATCGACAGAACCTGTGCGTTACTCATTACGCTTAATCCCCTTACGTACACGATAACAATGATATCTCGAGATTGAGACGATGTGCTCTAGTATGATCAAACCCTTCGATCATAACACATATAATTCTCGTACCAATATCATTCTCTTTTCTCATTCCGTATATATGTTGTCCCGTGATAAATCACGCTTGTGTCTGGCCAGACGATTGGGTGACAACATAAATACTTGAGATGGCCTAGAGGATGTATCTCTCCATCGCCTGGAGGAGTAAGTGCCATTCTTGAACGATCTCTGTTCCAATACATTATTCTAGTTCAAGCCCAAAAGCCACCTTTATGGTCCCATGTTACTGCAAGACGTTTGGTGGAAATCAAAACTCGAGTGTCGAATAAGTGGTCACAAGATATTCTTAGCATAGGAATACAGCTAACGATAACTAAATAGATGATCATTGCTATTTCATCTTTGACGATTTGTCTCATAGCAAGATCATACGGTGGATCGGTTCAGAGCTATTATCATTCCGATAATCCACTCCTATAGTTGTTTGACTTACACAAAGTCCATGATCAGAAAAACATGATCATCGAACAACAAGATAGGCTCGTCTTAGAGACAAGACCAGAAACTCTTTTTCCGTTCATATCTCTACACGTGTATCGGAGGTTTTCCTCTTGCATACGTTGTATTTTCTATACAAGTACCCAATACAGTTGTAGCATAAAGATATAAACATTAATAATAAACATGGAGATAAATAATAAACTTAATTATTATTATCTCTAGGGCATATCTCCAACACATGACTAGGAAAAGCGGCGTCATCTAGCATTCAAGAATTAGTCCGTGAAAGAACTAGGGTACATTTTATGTGTTCACATTCTCTACACGTGCGGGTGAGCTTTTCCCTAAATCACGCATTTAAAAATCACCGCAGTTATAGCATAAAGAATACGAATCAATAATATATGAATCAGATATATATATATATATATGTATAAATACATTGTCATATGTATAAATACATTGCCTTTTGGGCATATATCCAACAAAGTGCTGGGTCGGTGGCGTCCCTAGGGCAGAGGCGAGCGAGGCGCATGATGAAGAGGAACTCATGTTGGTGGACTAGGATTTGGTTGGGTTTTGGCGGCGGCGGCGGCTGGCAGAAGCACAACGGCGGCGGCGGGTTTTTGTTTTTGGTTTTGGTGCGGCAGCGGCTTGAGAGCGGCGGCGGCGAGGTGTTTCTTGGTTTTGTTTTGGGCGGCGGCGGCGGTAGAAGAGCTACGACGGCGGCTAGGAAGATGGCGGCGGCGGCGACAGCTAGGTCGTCGCGGAAAAGGACCGCTCTCATACCATAATAGCTTTAGAGTTTTGGGAGAAACGAGGTACGTTGCCTCATAGGATGGCGTCGACTGCTTGTTATAGGAGATGGAAAGAGCCTCCATATCGTGGCTTACAAAGGGGTACGATATAGGGGTGGTGTACTACACCATACCCTATACCATATGCGTACGATAGTTTGAACAGCCCCCCTACAGCACCTCTATTCCGTATACGTACAATAGTAACAGCTGCAATATGCATCATCGGTAACTTCAGAAGAAGGATACATTGGGCAATCATCGCACCTGTACACATGATGTTCACGGAGACTTGAAGATTTCTTGCGGCTGATTCAAAGATTTTTTTTGGTAATGCATACTTGCTCCTTATTTGGACACATTCAGTACAATGACATCGATATATGTAAAATGAAAATATACTGAACGATCAAAGATGGCCAACAGGAAGATGCTAATTGCCTTCATGACATAGGCTAACTGTCGCAACCCTTCACGACATAGCAGCCGTTGCACCTCGGACGGAGTTGGAGCAGAGCATGCCGGAACCTTTTTTTTTTGTTATAAAAAAGCATGCAGAAACTTGGTGTACGGCACTGCTTGCAGGAATAAATCGATTACGTAGCCAACGGAGGAGAGGCCCACAACGAGAATCAACGCATCAATCACATCGGGCGACCGAATATCTGATCTTAACCCGATCGTGCGGGATTAATTTCCCTTTTTTGCCGATCCGGTCGATTTGCTCGATCACGGTTTGGCGCCAGTCCTTTTCTCCCCTTCCCGCCAAATAGGATTTCCATGGCGCGCGCTAGCTTTATATAAACAAAAAGCCTCGTCGTCTACCGCTGGCCGCAAGTAAAAACATGGCACCAACCATCCCAAGTTCTAACCCGTTCCGTCTTCTCTGATGATCAGCCGATCTTTCTCTCCGACGACGAACAACTCTCCCACGAACCATATGATAACCAGCCGATCGTCCTCTCCGACGACGACCAACACTCCCACCAATCATCTGTTGAGCAGCCGATCGTCCGAGACGACGACCAAGTCTCCCACAAACCATCTGGCGACGACGACCAGCTCTCCCACGAACCATCTGAGGACCAGCCGGTGGTCCTCTCCGACGGCAATGCGTCATCCGACAACGACGCCACCAGCAGGAACAAAGAGAGGGGAGCATACAACGTTTGGAACATCCAAGACAACCTGAAGCTGGTGGATACAATCGCCAATCTCCGCAAGAAGAACTCGGGCGTCATGCCCAAGGCGGGGGCCGTCCTTAGGGCGCTACAGGCGGACAGCTCGCCGCTACACCGCAACGGTGATCTCCACGTGGGTATCATCTCCCAAAAAATGCGCCATTTGAAGAACAAGCTGAAGAACGCATTGGAGCAACGCCGTGGTTGCGAATGGGGCGCACCGCGTGGGTCGGACGAGAAGATGCTGCATGAGCACTCCAAAGTGGCGTGGCCGGACCTGGTAGCGGCAAGCGACGAGCAGCGCAGACAGGCACGTCGTGCACGCACGGCCGTTGGTGGCAGCAGGGTGGACTTTAATTAGTCATTTGATTTTTTCGCTGTTGGCAAATCAATTTTGTATTTTTCACAATTCGTAGACAAGAACAAGCGTACCACATTTACGCGCATCTTTTTATTACTGAAGTTGATCGTCTTTTTGGTGATATTTATGTCGAGAGTATCAAGTATCAACCCTGGTTTTGGAGTCCGCTCATTTTGTTCCTAAAATAATGACAACGTATCAATCACCGCGCTGTAAATCCGGAGGAAAAAAGGAAGCCCTCTCCGTTAGCCTCCTCATGCTCATTGGCGATCTCACCCGCGACTCTGAAGTACGGCCCCAAGCTGGACACTCCGTCGTCCTTCCACGGACAAACCCATCCACCGCCAACTTCTCCTTCGCCTCCGTGCAGCTGTTCCACGATGTCGCGGCGCTGGCCTTTTCAGTGATGCCGCACTGCTGCAACTCCGGTTCCCATTGGTAGCAAGTGGTATCAGCTGAGTAAATATTGGTGGCAATATGTGTTTTTGGGTTCTCAGAGGGCGCTCGATTGTCTGCATGTTATTTGCTTATCGTATCATGGCCCCCGTTGGTTGTAGGCTTGTAGCATCTGCTATACACTGTAACATTGCGAAAAGTCTCGTCGCCTGTTGCAACGCACGGGCATTTCACTAGTCGATCTAGTATAGCCACGTGGACTAGAAGAAGTACATATGGGATTACATGTGATTTTAGAACTTTCAAGTAAACATTTGGCACAAGTATTTAAATATGATAAAAATATATTTCCCGCACATGTGATAAAAAAATTAACCACTAAATTTGTAGGGACTATAGAACCGTAATAATCATATCTGCATAATATGTGCATCTATGGAATCACAGATATATATTGTAGACGTTTTCGGATGTTGCCCTCCTATTTGCAAGGGCCGCCTTGCTAGTTTTTTTATAAAAAAATGTTATGGAGTGCGCCGTCAACCGTAGTTCGCCGCGCGCCCAGAAGTCTGCTTGTCGCCATAGGCTGCCCATGCTCGTCTGGCGTGCCCCATGTTTGTGTCCGGTTCTGACGCCGCCATCGCAAGAATTCACGCACGGAGAATCTTGCCCGTTTGATCAGGCTAGTTATGAAGGGCCGTACGCATCAGGACTCCAGGAGCAACTAATTAGCACTTGGAATTCGATCAGCTTTGTGCTTCAGTAATACGCGTTTGCTACTCACATGGCCACTTCTTCCATTTATATAACACACCCATGAACATTCTCATGTCTTCTGGTACATGAAAATGTACAGAAACATGGCCAACAGCAAGATGCTAACTTCCTTCAGGACATAGGCCAACTGTCGCAATTGGTTCTGCTTGCTTCTTCCGTTGTTCAGCCTTCCTCCGCTCGGCGGCGACCAGCAGGCGTTGCTCCTAGGTTGACGGAGTTGCAGCAGAGATTCTGTAGATGCGTAGATTTTTATTACTGTAGATTAAAGGGGCACCACCCCCTGTTTCAATGGACCAGATGATATCAATTAGCAGCGACCCATCGGGGAGAGGCCCAAAACGCGCAGCGGAGATTCTGATTAATCGCAGAGGTGAAATTCTAGTCTTAACCCCACGGATTGCTTTCCCTGGTTGCTGATCCGGTGTTTTGCTCAGGTTTTGGCGCCACCGCTTTTCTCCCATTCCCGCCAAATAGATCCACCACGCTGGCTTATATATACAGGGAAAAGTGACTCGTCTATTCCATCCCCGGCCGCCGCAAGTAGAAGGCATGGCACCATCACTCCCCATCCTCACCCCTTTTGCGTTCTCCGATGATCATCTGATCATCCTCTCCGACGACGACGACGCCGTGTTCTCCAGTGAACAACTGATTATCCTCTCCGACGACGACCAAGTCCCGGACGAATCATCTGAGGACGAGGAGGAGCCATGCAACGTTTGGGGGATCTACGACAATATAAGCCTGGTGGGTACCATCGCGAAACTCCGCAGGGAGAATCGTGGCATCATGCCCTCGGCGTCGGCCGTCCTTGCGGCGCTAGACAGATCACAGCTCCAGTACAACGGCGAGCTCGATGTGCCTACCATATCCCAAACGATGTATCGTCTCAAGAACAAGCTGAAGGTAACATTGGCGATTGCCAACGGGGAGCAACGGCCCGGTCGCGAATGGCGCATCAAGCGTACGTGGCGCGAAGAGAAGTTGCTTGAGCACTCCAAAGAGGCTTGGCCAGACTTGGTAGCAGCAAGCGACGAGCGCAGAAGACAGGCACGTCGTGCACGCACGGCCGTTGGTGGCAGCAGGGTGCAGTTTAATTAGTCGTTTGGTTTTTTTCTATTTTCGCAAATAACTTTTGTATTCCAAATTCATAGACAAGAACAACGTACTACATTTGCGCATTATTAATAGTAGCACCTTTTCGAAATTATATATGAAAGCACACTTTGACTTTGAGCAAAGTGTTCTGCTTATTTGCAAGAATTATTATTAACCTTGGTTTATTTACGATCGTTGCCACACCTCCATACCCCTCCCTCGTTAGGTAAAAGCAGGCAATCAAATCAACTATCCCAGCGTATCCTAACAAATCAAAACAAATCAAATCAAGTACGTACAGAAGGATCTCAAACAAAAGTACTTGCCTTCCCTCGTGTTTGCCCTTCTATATTACTCCGTACTAGTTAGCATGTACGTGCAACACACGTCTCATAATTAAAGGGGCAATTTACAAGTAGGAAATATTGCACATTCAATGTACGTGCTGACTAATACATACAAAATAATTAAGATGTCATTTCAGCGACATACTACCAAGTTTAAACAAAATTCGAATGTGGCATCATTTCAGCTACATGTTACCAAGTTTAAACAAAATACCTTCCCTTCTTACCTTCGACACATCTCACAAATAGAGTTTAGCATTTGAAAATCGATGGTATTTATAGAAAAAGAAGACATTTATTTAGGATTGTATAACTTGAAATAAAAAAGGAAGGATACATAGAAATTATGGGAATGCAAGGTATTAAATTCTTTAAAGACAAATGGGTACCTCATTGCCTATCCTACTATTTACCTATCCTACTATTTACGCCAGGCCCAACAGTTGTGTAGTAGAGGCAGAAGTAGAACACATGCATGGGAAAATTGATGCTCCGTCAGACCTGCAAGAAAACGACTGGATTCAAGTGCAAATAAAGCTTTTGAATCGATCGGATAACAATTCAAGATGCATGTACACAGTGGATAGGAAACTTCTAAAAATAATATCGCTTGTGTAGTTGTCTGTACCATGATTCATATTGCAGGCTTGCCGCTTGGAGTTTAGAACCGCATATTGATATTATTTAGTTGGTTCGTCTGTAATTCAAGAAAATTGTCACCTTCATATCTGCAATCCAATAACCTGGACTTAAGCAGGTTAATTAATCCAAAGCCATCACCGAAAAAAAAATCTGAGCTGCACTGATTGGGAGGATGGCAGTTCTGAAGTAGAAGAAAAGGGTGTCAATGGCGCCAATGATGGATGATGAGGGAGGCTGCGGATGAGGGATGCCTGGGTTGTGCAAATTCTCAACAAACCAACTTCTTGTCATCAATCTCAAGACAGAATTGACAACTCCCTTGAGTAATACTACTTTCCATAGTACTAGCCAGAGCCGTGCACGGCGTCACGCCGCGCTTTTCTGACTGATCGTGCTTGATACTGTAGTAGTAGGCATGCCTATGCGACACAGGGGAAAGCCGTGTAATCTCTTGCGTTGCTAATGAAAACAATTATTATATCTAAAAATTAAGCCATATCTGAAGGGTGGACACTAAATTTGCTAGGCTCTCCCAGTGTTCTCATCAAAAGCATATCAGCCAATCCCTTGCTTGACACACGGTACAAAATGAGCACAAAGATATATACATGTTATATAACTGAATCAACAAACTTATTAACAGAGCAAAGAGCTATTAATTGTGATTGCAGTTTTGCTTCTGAATGGACTCTATTGCCATTACAATTTCTGCAATGTAGAACTTGGCTTCATCCTCTACAAATGTTTGCCCTTGCGCATAAGTAAAGCAAGCATGTCTCCACCAGAAGGTACTCCATTATGAGCTACAACTACTTATTATCTTGAAAAGAATAGTTAAGCTCTACTCTGTAAACACTATCAACTTATGCAAGAAGGTTTCTTTCAGATCTGACATAATTTACCTGGAATATGTACAAACATGCTACTATGTCAGAAGATAGCAGATAACCAGAAATCGAACTACATTAAAACATAGTTATATGAGCGTAGTAAAGCATTTAGATTTGTGAAGCTTTGCCGTGCCAGCATAATCGCATTTTGGAGTGACATTAAACATAACTAGTTGAATTTCAGCGCGGCGTCACGCTGCGCCCTTTGCGAGAACTTTAGACAGAGTGAAATAAAAAGGAGAAGCGCCCTTTGTGAGGATTTTAGGCCGCGCAACACTTGTAGATTTTTTGGTTTTTTTACCCGTGGTTTTCACAGTTTGTACAGATTACTAATGTATAAGTAAGATCCATATTTATAAGCGAAACAGGATAGGAATAGTAGTCGTGTTGGGAAAGATTAGAGAACTTATCAGAAGTCTATAGATTTGAAATCAAAATTGTGAGGTCATATGAAATCAACAATCACCCCCATTCTATTATCAAAATCTTAAAGAAACAAAAGGATAAGAGCAAGGCTCAAATATATAGGGAAAGTAATAGAGGAATTCACAATATTTAACCATATGTATAAGCAAAGAAAGGATGTTAATAGCAGTGATGCTGAGAAGTTGTACTCGGAGTTGTACTATATTTGGTTTGTGTACAAAGATGGGTAAGTTGATCATAGGTTTATAGATTTAAAAGCATAGTTTTCGGATCGTATAAATTAACAATCACATCATGCAATAAAAATCTTACGGAAACAAGAAGATCAAAGTAATGCTAAAGCACACGGGAAATGTAATATAAAGATTCACATCACACTCAGATAACATAAGATGGCTTTATGATAGTCGCATCTAGGTGTACATAATACATACGCACACATGGAAGTAGTATTCTTGAAACAGGGAAACCATTTAGTTATTCTTGAAAATGATCGAAATTTTGTTCTGCGACTTCGGGTTGGAGGACATATCACAGTACAAAAAAAGGCAAAAGGAAACTCCAGGTTGGAGGACATATTGCACTATAGTGGAGATAGATCTTTAACATACTATGCGTGGCAACTGTCAAATTGTCACCGATAAAGGATTTGCACCTATCCTTCTAGCACTCGACTGTTCACCTGAAACAAGAAGATCAAAGTAATCCGGTATCATTTATCACGTAGAAGCAGCCAAACTACTCAGCTGTGCTCTGTACATTATAAGAACTAAAAGAGAACCAAATTACACATTGAAAAGGTGGGTGTTGCCATTTGCAAGAGGATGAATACAAACCTTTAAGAAACATACAAATACCAATGGAAGGTTACATTTCGTCAGATCTCCACCATAAGCACGGAAGAAAACTGAGAATCCTAGCCTTTGTAGAACTGATCCAGAAGTACTACCTGTACAATATCCACATAAACATCATTAGATTTCCCAAAATAGCTGTCGTAAGAACTATCTTCGCTCCTAATTAGATAATATAAATGGACCATACCAAAATAGCAAAACTGAAACATCTGAAATATGTAGCATGAAATAAACTATTTTATCTGTTAATGTACTGCTGGATAGACACAACATATATAATTACTATTTAATTTAGCTTCAGGAGGAGTACATGACTAATCACATGTTAACTGATAATGCAAAAAGAAAGGCCAAGTATTCAATATATCTTCTGCACTATGAAGGATGTAACTGAAAGCAAAAAGGGTGGTTTCATTCCCCTCCTATTCAATCATATGAAATAGCACATAGGTAACACAAACTGTAAAAAGATCGTTCGATAAAGCAGAAGTTACGTTGAGCAACATATTTTTACCTACAAATCTGGTTTGCCTGTGGGAGTTCACCGTAGACTGATAAATGTGAGTATAGAAGTTGCTGCAGAACACTCGCATTCACCAACGAACCAGAACTGCTACTGAGAACCACATAGGCATCTAAACAGAAAAACAAAACAACAAGCAACTTAGTAAGTAGTGTTACAATAATTGGGCTAGATCGCTCATGACAAAATGTCGCTGCTCTGTCGATGAACTGAACCCTAAACGTTAGAAAGACAAACAAATGGCTCACAAAGCACACATATAAATAGATTTCAAAGGAAAGAGGATGTCAATGCCTAATTTTGTGCCTTGACGATGAACTGAACATTAACATAAGTGAATATAGGCCATTAATTTTGTTTATCCTGCTGACAATGTGATATAGTACAAACACTTGATAAACAAAACACAAGGAATGCAAAACTGTAGTATGAACAATAAAATGCGAATGTAAGAGCGAACCAATGAGATTGTTACACACAAAAAAGTATATAATATCAATTAAGAAAGTATAAAAAATATAGGGTAGACCGAAGGAATACAATCCTCAATAGGATTGTAATCTACAGAGCTAATAAGCGAGGAGAGGAAGTAAAGCACCTGCTGCAATGGGAACATCAATATTCAGTAACTTCAGTGTGGCCAAGTTTAATGCTTCCATTATAGTCCATTCACTGCCATCCTACAAAAAGAAAAAAGAAGACCAAAATTGAAAGAGACCAGTAGGCTAAGTACACTTCTTCCACCTGAGCAGACAGCTTTTCAACTAACTTTCTTTTTTAACCAGACATAGTGTTCAAGACAAATTCAAAGCAAATTGAATTTGGTGTTGTTATGAAAATATCTAATCCAGCACTCAAGAAGCAGCGTAAAAAAGATAACGACATTGGTGGCGAAGACCCAACATAACATAGCTTGTTTAAAAAGAAACATCAACTAAATAAGCTCTAAAACTTCACCGTAATTGTAGAAACCGAGGAAGATTTCAAGCTTATGCGGTAGGGCTTGCATAGAGGCACCACTTTCAATTAATGTAAATGACGATAGCATGCTATGTAATGTTTATTACCTGCATGAAGTCACTGAACCTTTTGCATGGTCATCCACCTAGAGTTGTTAATCTGCCACACAAAGACAATAAAAATTAAAATAAAAGCCACCATTGCAACATATAATAGTTTTGGTATGAAAGAATGATCAGAGAAGCACATGGTAATATTTTGCACACAAAATCAATTCCTAGCCAACTGAGAGAAGAAAATAACCCGGTGCATTAGAATTTTTCTATGCCTTAAACCTAACATTCAGTCGATTTTCTCCATATGAACATACATTCAAAATCCATTCTCTGACCACTAAACTCCCAGCAGCTGGACGCCTACCCCACCTCCACGCCCACCTCCATGCCCACGCCGGACGCCTACCCCTTCACCAACTACCCCTTCTTCCCAGCCGCCTCGCCCCTCCCCGCCTCACGGAGCAGCTCTTCCAGGCGCTCCTCCTCGCCTTCCTCTCCCTCTTCCTCCTCCTCCTCTCCGTCCTCCTCTCCATCCACCTCTTCCGCCGCCTCCGCTCCATCCACCCCCACCACGCCGCCAACGGGCCACCCTCCTCCCGCTCCGCCTCCTCCTCCGCGCACCGGGACGACGACGACGGCGAGGAAGGAGGGGAAGAGGAGGGCCGCAGCCTGAAGCCGCCCCCGATGCCCACCTCCTCCACCAACCCCAACACTGAGTTCCTCTACCTCGGCACCCTCGCCTCCTCCGCCACCCCGTCCACCCACATCCGCCCGGACTCGCTCTCTCCAGCGAGCTGCCGACGGCAGCGGTCGTCGCGAGGTGGGCAGGATGGAGATGGACTTGATTTAAATTCATTTCGAACTTGCGGGGGGGGGGGTTGTAAAAAAATAAAACACAGTCCGCCCAGTAATTCGGGTCGGAGTGAGTAAGTAAAAGGGGGTGCTCAGAATTTCTGCAAGAAAATCAACATCATTTCAAAGAGGTTTGAGTGGCAATAGAGAACCCCAGAGATAGCAGAGTAATGCTCACAAGCATATAAGATATCATTTTCTTTGACAAAACCGGCATGGCAGTAAAACAACTAAATAGATACCAAGATGCTATATAGTTTCTCAGGCAACCAACTGAACCTTGTTTTTCAACCAGTCGTAGCCAGGCAGACGGATGACAGTATGAATGAGCGTTTAACAGTCATATATGCACTCATAAGCTATTGTAAGTAAAAAGGGCAAATAAACCAAACTGAAATCGAAAAAATCGAGTTTATAAGGAGCATTATTCATAGCAAGAATATATCATAGGTAATTAAAAACAAAACATGGAAAGTTTCTCTAAATGTAGAATTCAGTTTGAAATATAAACTCATAGGAATTACAGAACCAATTTTCAGCCTCTATCTTCTGCTTGCTCACCCAGGATATTTATATATGAACCCCACAAGATCAAACATTAACCAAGAAGCAAGTCTGTGTTTTTTTCTCACTAGTGCAAGATCCAGGGTGTGCAAGCAGCATGGAACAAATTTCACAAATAAATCTAAATATGTGAGTAGGGGAGAGGAAGAGGAGCAGGGACCGAACCTCCCATGAATGCAGCTCCTCCTCTAGGGCTAGAGAGAGAGAGAGAGAGAGAGATGAGAGAGAAGGGAGATGTGTTGAGAGGAAGAGGGTGGAGCTTACCCATGGAGGAGTCCGCCATTAGCCAACATGGCCAGAGTCCTAGCGCTCCCTAGTCCTCGGTCATGTTGACTGGTTTTGTAGAGTAGCTTTTTATTTAATTGAACGTGTCATGATTACTTTTCCAAGTTCTGTCTAATGCAAAACCAAAAAAAAATGTTTTTTGTGTATGCTATTTTACCGCTACCAACTCTGTAATTGCCCTCCCCTGTTTCGCGCCATCCCTTCCCCCAAACCCTACACCAGCCGCGGAGGCTGAGAACCTTCCGTCAGGGTCGCCGCCGCCATGGCCTCCTCAACCTCCGATATCGCCCTCCAGGCCGCTTACACGGGCAACCTCAGCCTCCTCAAGAGTAAGCGCCGCCTCTCTATCTCTCTCCTCTCTCTTGCGGCGGCCTGCGGTACGGGTGGGGTCGCTGCAAATACCTAATTTCCTTGAGTTCTGCGAGCGACCTTCGATTCATTCTACATTGTGTCAGGACCCTAATGGAATTGACATGAAGAGGATCAACAAGAACAGTAATTTGACAGGATTTGGTAGGAAAACTAGGTAAATTGCAGGATAAAAAGAAGGTAAATTTGCAGGAAAGTAAGAACAGGAGGATAAAACATTTAGGGTTTCATTTCTTGATTTGATACACGGGATACATGGACGATTATATAGAGACCTAGCCCTAATGGATGCCAACATGTGAAATACCTAAAATACCCCCATACTAATAAGGCATACTAATAAACCCATACATATCTATTCCCTGACATTCCTCCCTGCTTGAGACCATTGGTCACCAATGGATAAACAAGTTTCTTCAGAAACTTTTTATCATTGACAATTATCCTTCATAATTCCTTCACCATATCAAGGAGGTAGAAAATGGATCAACCAAAGAGCGACTCCATAGCACTTGCTTTCTTTGAGCCAATTGATCTTTTCTTCTGTGTACAGTAACCACCACTTGGACTTGTACCAGAGTAACAAAGTACCAGGATCCCAAATGTAAGAAGCGCCACTGCCTACTGGCTGAGGCCAAGCTGTGAAATCTGGAATATGTGTGCAAGATAATGGTTTACAAGTTTCACTCCATAGTGTCAAAATAACCAACCTGCTAGGCAAGGAAATGTTAACTCCAGGATCCCAAACGTAATATGTTTTCAGCACACTGATGTAGTGCAAGGAGCAGATGTAATCATCCAGAGTTAGATGAGCATCCCTTAGCAGTATGAAGCAAGTAGCATGGAGTACAGGATTAGTGCCGTTGGGAGTAACATACTGTATGCATGATGTCCAGCTAAGAAATAAGTATTCTGCCTTCAGGTGGACGAACTGCAGTTGATGAGACACTGCATATTTATCTAGCATGATATCGTCTATGATATAGACAACACCAGGATCCCATATGAATTGAATTTCATGACTTTCTTGCCTGATGGTACTCTGCAATAGCAGCTCTGCTGTGGTACATGAGTTGGCACTGAAGCTCCTGGATTCCATTCTCTTCTTCTCTCATGAATTACCAGTACAATCAATTGTGGATCTCTCAGCTGCTGCACATTTGTTGACGCCTTTTCATCATTTTGTTGCTGCTGCTCGAAGGTAGAATCCAACACAACAGCACTTGTTTGTTCAGTTTCCGGTGCCTTGCTGAAAACCCTAAGAAGCTGTTCAAAGAGAGGCTTCAAAACTTGAACTTGTTCACTGGATGCGTTCTCGGATTCCCTGCCGAAACACTTGGCAAGCTGTACACTTTCCTGTTGATTTTCTTCATATTTTTGCTTGCCAGCGAACACATCAACATACTCCTTTGAGCAGCCCTCTGTTTCGTCCCCATAGACATCGAACACTGGATCATGAGTAGCTCGCTCTAAAGGATAATCTTCTGGTAACATATAGAAGCTATGCTCACTACCGTCTGCCAGGAACACAGTTCCGCGCTTGAGATTATTGAAGCCATAAGATTGGGGCATTTCAAGATTTTGCTCACTGAGGTTGCTCACACATGAGCTCTGAATCTGATTATGATGCCCAGAACTATAGTTGGGAGCTGTCCCGTGTTTTCCTTGCCACGAGCTTGGTGTTGGCATTTCATCGAACACTGGCAATGCAGGGGAACCCGAAGTGTTACCTTGTTGAATTTCTGACTGCCAACCGTAGCTCTTGTCCAGATCAAGCACCGAGCTTGGTGTAGGAGCGAAGTGGTAGGTGGAGCCGACGTGGTCCATGGAGAGGATCTCCGGACCCGGCTGCTTGTCGATGGGCTTCTTGCCGTTGATGGATGTGCCGCTGCTGTTGGTGCCCATAGTGAGGTCGCCGCCTGAGCCTCCCTCCTTGTGCTGCTGCTGCTTGGGTCGGCCACAGAGAGAGCTCTGTAGGGAGAGGACGCCGTAGAACTCGTTGGAGATCGATGCGGCTGATTGGGTGGTCGTCGCTGGCTTGGGGCTAGGTGCTGGCGAATTTGGAGCAGTACCGGGCGCTGGTTGCTTTCCCAGAGCAGCTCCGATCTGGGCCACCATCTCCTTGAGACGAGAGGCATGGCTTTGGAGCAAGTCGAATGAGTGCTGCAGATGGTCGAGTCGCCGATTGGTGTTGAGGACCTCCCGCGGAAGGCGTGCGCGGATCTGCTCCTCCTCGGCGGCCTGCGCTTGGGCTTGAGGTGCGGCAACCTTGGAGGCAGAGGTGTGGAGGGCGGGATGGGGCTGGGGGTGCTCTCGAGTTTGAGCGGGTGGGGTGGGCGCCAACGATGGCGGTGGAGAGAAATCTGATGCGGGTAGGAGTGGGTGGGTGGTGCGCTGCACTGTGGTTGGCGGCACTGTGGTGTGTGGCGGTGTCGATTCGGCCGGCGGCGCGTGAATTTGGTAGCAGGGATGAGGGAGAAAGGGAACTGGGTAGGGGTGGGTGGGTGGTGCGCTGCCGTAGCCGCCGGGATAAAGAGGAGGTGGGTAGGAGGCGGCGGAGAGGTAGGGCAAAGAGTAGGGCGCTGTCGCCATGGATGTGGATTGGATCGAGGAAGAAGAAGGAGAAGAAGCCGCCGGGGAAAAATTTCAATCCGAGAATCGATCGCTCATGATACCATTTGTCAGGACCCTAATGGATTTGACATGAAGAGGATCAACAAGAACAGTAATTTGACAGGATTTGGTAGGAAAACTAGGTAAATTGCAGGATAAAAAGAAGGTAAATTTGCAGGAAAGTAAGAACAGGAGGATATAACATTTAGGGTTTCATTTCTTGATTTGATACACGCGATACATGGACGATTATATAGAGACCTAGCCCTAATGGATGCCAACACGTGCTTTGCGGGTCTCTCGCAGGGTCCTTCTCCGACTGGACGAAGTAGTAGAAAAGGTGCACGCCATTGCTCTCGTCCACCTCCACGTACCTGCAGCCATGCCTCGCGCGCACCACAGATTATGTTACTATCAACGAAAACTGGACAAATTGAGCAATCTGCTTTAAGAGGAAAATGAGATCATATGCAGGTATATGCAGCCCGTACCCGGTCTCGATGGGGAATGGCAGGGGACCGTCGAACCCGGGCAAGTGAGTGATGGCCACCGGCGACGAGGCCACCGGAGAGAGAGGAGGAGGCAGCAGAGCCACAAGAGCAGGAGCGGCCACCGGAACCTGCAGAAGTTTCTGGCAGTGGACTCCATGGTTGCGGCCGGTGGTGCCATGGTGTGTCAAGACTCAAGCGTGGCCGAGGTGTACATGTATAGCAGATACATGGGTTTTAAGCAGTGGACTAGCTGCCGGGGGCAGACAAGGAAGTACACCATCATTAAAACCATGATGTATCTCTTCGTTTAATCTATACTTACTATTAAAAGAGCAAACTTGTTGGGATACTTTAAATCTGGACCGTTCAATATCCGATCAAACAGCTCAGATCGTCCTAATGTTTGACAACTCAACAATGTCCGATTTTTCCCGTTTTACCCTCCCACCAAATCACATAATACTACTAAATTGTCACTCATCTCCGAATCGTTATTTTTGTATGACACAGATCACGTTCTAGACCTTCAACTGCCCCGCCATCTACGTCGCCATCTAGCCGTGCTCTCCCGTCACGCCAGCGGCCGGACGACCGGCACATCGCCATGGACTCCGGGCTTCCGGCGATGGCGTGAGCCACCCCCTCACGCCATCATCCGGCTCGACCTCGCCGAGCACGACCTTAACGACAGCCTCATGAAGATCATGACGGAGAGAGGGTACTCTCTACTCTTTCACGACCACCGCCGAGCGGGAAATCGTCAGGGACTTCTAGGAGAAGCTCTCCTACGTGGCCCTCGACTACGCGCAGGAGCTCGAGACGACCAGGACCAGCTCCTCCGTCGAGAAGAACTACGAGCTTCCCGACGGGCAGGTGATTACCATCGGGGCGGAGAGGTTCAGGTGCCCCGAGGTGCTCTTCCAGCCTTCCATGATCGGGGATGGAAATTGCTGGCATCCATGACGCCACATACAACTCGATCATGAAGTGCGACGTGGATATCTGGAACGATCTGTACGGTAATGTTGTGCTTAGTGGTGGGTCTACCATGTTCCCTGGGATCGCGGACCATATGAACAGGGAGATCACTGCGCTCGCGCCCAGCACCAGCAGCATGAAGATCAAGGTGGTCGCTCCGCCGGAGAGGAAGTACAGTGCCTGCATTGGTGGCCCATCCTCGCCTTTCTCAGTACCTTCCAGCAGGTAGTCTTTTTTCCCCCTACATATGCTTCTTACTGATGTTTATTATACGCGCCCCCCATCATATGACAAGTCATGGACGAGTAAGGGCCATCTCCACCGCTAGGGAGAAGCTACCGACAAAGGCAGAGCTTGAACAGCCACATACATCAACAAAGGTCCAGCATGATCCATCCATGAAGTCTGCGAACGACGCCGCTTCCGGATTCCGGAAGCGTCGGGGGCCAAGGTCAGGTCCTCAATTGTACGGTGAGTTCTGTCGTCCATGGATTAATTTTTTCTTTGGGCTCCAACATACGCACCTATGAGGACTTGGCTGAATTGTTTCAGCGAGGTGTTGTTGGAAAAGCGTCCCCGGACAGTGTCTTTGCAAGGACAATGAACTGTAGAATCAGATGAGGTAACACATCATTTAGACTTGGTCTTTCGCAGTTCGGAGCTATAGTCTACACATCACTACGTTGTTAGGATTAGCAAGTACCTCTATCCATAAGTATCACGTTGAGGAATTAGTATATATGTATGATATAAGATGACTTAGGGGTGTCCTGCATGTTTGATTTCCTGTTCTCTCCAGATCTAGGAGTTTTGACCGCACAGGCCTACATTTCATGTCCGGTAAGATCAAAATATTCTATACAGGATCAGACACAAAGCAAGCAGAGTTAACAATGACCTTGAAGCCTCCACGAAGCTTGTTAAGAATGAGGATTCCCAGTGCTTCACTTTACAAATCTTCAGCAATTAATACATTAAATCTCCACCACATATAAAATTACATCAAACAGTTTTCAGCTCAACTGAAAACAGTTTTCAAAACCTATACAAGATCCAGTGCACTGGAAAGCTCTCTAAGTCCAGATCGTTTCAACATATGCATCACTACATGGATATCTTGGTCGCAGGTTTTTTACGGATCATGGTGCCAAGGTGAAGAAAGTAAGTAAAAAGTTTCAATTTGTTATAAACTTTCTACCGCTAATTTGCGCCCTAAGGACTACAGTTCGTCTGGTCCGTCACCCTGCCTTCGCCGCAGCGTCACAACCATCCCTCCACCACTTCCCCGACCATCTCTCCGATTGGCGAGCTGCAATCGTCAGAGTGGTGTTGCCAGCCGACGGGAAGGTCACTAAAGCTCCACCTTCCTTGCCGACGGGTGTAGTTTCGGCGAGCGCCACTTAAATCCCGTAGGGCCAAGGGCATATTCTGCGACAACAAGGACGAGGATGGCGACAACCTTTCATGTCCACGACTTACTTCGTGCGCTCTTCCTCTTCCCCTCTACATGTATGTGATGATGCCCGAGGCGGTGCCGCCACTGAATGTCATGCTGAAGGATACGTGTGTGACAATGAGGATATGACATGATTTGCACCGAGAAGCTGTCCAAGGAGCATGTCTTCTTCGGCGCACACCCGTTTCGTTGGCTTTTATCTGAGATTTGTGTGCTCCATGATGCTTACATCTCTTTGCAGTATAAAATCTACGACCGGTGAATATAAAAACGTGTGTTGCACGTACATGCCAACTAGTAATTTATAAACACACGAGGCCCCCTTGGGTCTCCGGGTTTACCTCTTTAGATTCCCCACGCCGCCGCAAACCTCTCACATCTCACTTTCTCAACAAAAGAAAAACTCTCACATCTCACAATCAGGAGTTGACTGGGATGGGGCTAAGGAGAGGACAGCGACGGCGGCGTCCTTCTCCGGCGAATTCGGCCTCGACATCGACGGGGCAACGAGGCCGAAAGTGACGTCGGTCTTCTCTTCCGGCGAATTCGGCCTCGACCTCGACGGGGCAACGAGGCCCAAAGCGACGTCGGTCTTCTCCTCCGGCGAATTCGGCCTCGACCTCGACGGGGCAACGAGGCCGAAAGCGACGTCGGTCTTCTCCTCCGGCGAATTCATTGGTCAGTGTAGGTGAGTCACCGCCCGACCCTCCACTTAATCCCCGCATGCCGAAACGAAACCCTAAGTCGGCATGGAGTTCAATTCCTTGTCAATACCTCCCGATCCATGTTAATCCCAGTCAAACCGAACGGGCCCTAAGTTGTGGTACCTTGTGGGCGGGTTCTTAGATAGTTAGGCCTTGTTTGGTTATGTAACTATACTGCCCCTTGCCAACGAGTGATTCGCGGCGTGAGCTCTCGATCTGGTTCTGACTTGGAGAAGAACAGAGAAAGGGGGGTCGAGAGAGAGAGAGAGCAAGCCGAACACGGCAGAGAAGGAAGAGGACACGAACTCAGTTCATTCTTTTTCCCCCGCACCCAGGTTCCATACATGCCATTATAACGATGGCCACACACACACGACACAGGCATGGGTCGCACACCGCACACGGCCCACGGCCCATGAACTCAACACACACAGGATCGACAACAATTACGTGTCCTGTGGCGCTTCAGGTAATAGCCCAGCTGTTACATCACCCTCCGCTTCAGAGCTTGCTTGTCCCCAAGCAAGGGCTTCCGAAAACCTTGCCTTGCAGACGTAGAAATCCTCCCAGGTGGCAGCCGACTCCGGTAATCAGCACTTGTGGCACCGCCGCATTCCCTTTCTTGACAAGACGTCGGTCGAGGATCTGCTCCGGACTTGTATCTTCAGTGTCCAGTGCTGGAATTTGTGACCCATCAGCAAACACAGGAGAGTGATCCGGATTGAAGCTCTTGAGTTGTGACACATGAAACGGGTGTTACAGTGTAACCTCTAGTGATATTGCACAAACTGACAAGTGTACGCCAGGATCCCAAATCATATACTGAAGTTTGTTTCCTGACGTGGCCACTAAACAGAAAATCTGAACTCCAAAATTGTGAGACTGAGTGCCCAACTTGATGTTATATTCAGCACCCTCTGATGCAATTCTTTTGAACCCATCTCTTCTTATCACTGCTCTAACCGTAGCTCCATGGTGCCTAGAACAAAAGTTGTTCCTACGACTGAATGAGTATTGGAGCAACCCATAATTTGGTGACCGAATCATCTCAGCTTCATAATAACCAATGAGGTTTTCAGCGGGTTGGGCAATACAAGCAAAGTAGTTGTGCTTGCAGCTGAGGTTCCACAGTCGATAGCCAGCTTGCTCCAAATTGAAGTTCAGAGTATTTGGACTGTCAAATTGCCTATCGCATATGCAATGTTCTGGACGCCATTGTTCCAGTTTTGTTTGACTAGATGGTAGGGTATTTTCTGATTCACACTCAACCCGTTGCCGTTGGGTAGCCTGCTTGAACTTGTTGTATTTGTCATTCAGTGAGAGAGACATGAGAGCTCTGAACAAGAATTTGATTGTCAGTCCAACCATGCAAAAATCTGTAATGTCACACTCTGGCACTCTTACTAATGTGCTAAAAATTCCGTGAATGATCTGATCTGGGCTATAGCCAGCCTGCTGCACCTGAAGTATTTCATTGAAGTTCAGAGTCTTTGTACATTGCACAACCCAAGCTTTTTTTCCTTTCCTAGTAGCTAGTAACAAGCATATCAGACCATGTGATATATATTCTGTTGACAAGCAAACTACGCTCAGTTGCATAATATCTGGTGGTGTGTTCTGGCCCAACCACAGATTGAACACACTTCTATTCCATGGCGACATCCTGCTAAGCACAAGAGAATCACCTTTCACTTCAATCCTTTTAGGGTGAATTAAATTTACCTGTGCAGTTGATATGCCAGGATCCCACTGCCTATCAATTCCACAAAGCTGCTGCATGATGTCCCAGTGTAAATCATGTTGATACCCACATTTCCCGGGACTAAAGCCACTTAACCAGGATGGCCAACGAGCTGCAGAATCACAAGGATAAGTAGTAATCAATAGCTGACCACTAGTTTGTTGTTTCACCAACTCAGATTGCAGCACCGTTGTACCCAGCTCGTTGAAAACACCTGGGTCCCAAGGTAAACTGATAGACAACATGACCCGATCTCCACTGCTGTCACCACAGAAAGACACAAAATCAGAGGATGGTCTTGCTAAGAAATTCTCACCAGTGACCCAAGCTGCACACAAGTCACTGTTCTTGCTTCCACTGGAAATGTTCTCACCACTATTATGCTGCTCCAATAACTCAGATGGCAACTCTTCTCTACTCAGCTGGTTGCAAACCCCTGGGTCCCATGGTACATGGACAGACAAGCCTGCCTGTAGGGTGCCTGCATCTCGCTTGGCAATCTTGGCGTCAGTGTCGACGTCGAGGACACCCGTCGAACAGGTGGTGGGCGTGTGCTTGCCCGACTTGAGGATGCCGAACCGCTGCATGGTCGAGGACGGCGGAGCTCCCACAAGTCCAGGATTGACTGTGGAAACGATTCCCGACTGCTGAGATGAGTCCACCACTTCAACGGCGCCGATATTGGGGTTGAGACCCACTGTCGAACACTTGGCGGGCACCACCGCGGCTGGGCTGCTGGTGGCGTTGACGCAGCCATAGGTGAGCATGCGACCCAGCGTCGCGCTGATCTGCAGCAAGCTCTGGTGGATGGCGCTCAGGTGCGCCTCCGTCGTTGTTGTCGCCACCTCCATCGCTTCCAGATCAAATCGAAGCGGGATTTGGGAATTTTTTTTTGTGGGAAATTTTCGGTGGAGGATTTGCTAGCTCTGATACCACTGTAACTATACTGCCCCTTGCCAACGAGTGATTCGCGGCGTGAGCTCTCGATCTGGTTCTGACTTGGAGAAGAACAGAGAAAGGGGGGTCGAGAGAGAGAGAGAGAGCAAGCCGAACACGGCAGAGAAGGAAGAGGACACGAACTCAGTTCATTCTTTTTCCCCCGCACCCAGGTTCCATACATGCCATTATAACGATGGCCACACACACACGACACAGGCATGGGTCGCACACCGCACACGGCCCACGGCCCATGAACTCAACACACACAGGATCGACAACAATTACGTGTCCTGTGGCGCTTCAGGTAATAGCCCAGCTGTTACAGGTTATTACACACACCTGCTGTCATCCGCTCCCCACAGGGATCAATCCCCGCCACACTATTTTTTTTTTTTTTTTGCCCTCCTCCTAAGGATACAAGATGTAGTACCAGCTCAGACTAACAGCAACTCACACCACACACATGCACCCCACACTCACACCCCCTACTGCAAGCCTAAACTAAGCACTACACCCTACACCCGGCACGTTCGGTACGAGACTGGAGTTGTGGCACACAGGCATGCGAACGGAGGTTTTATTGGCGAACAGAGCGCCCTAGTGAGACACCCCAGGAAATCGTCCCCGCTGGGGATCGAACCCGGGACGGGTGGCCTGGACACCGCCAGGGCCAACCACCGAGCCGGCTCGTTCTCCCACACCAAATTTTGTTTGGATAATGCCGGAGGAATAGGGATCAGGAACTGATATTTGGCTTGCAGTTCATATTTTTACTTAAGACAAGGTCTACATTCTTCACCAGTTGTTTCAATCTTGGTAGTAACATAGTTCTGGGTGAGTCTTGAGGGTGAAAGCAAGTCAGGCAGCGAAAAGAAACTTCATTCGGAAAACAGTTGTCAGTTGTTCACATGAGGCCGCATTTATCCCAACTCCTGCAACCTGATTTGTTTTATTATTATTAGCAGTTCATTTCTTAGAAGAAAGACATAAGTGAGAGGTTAAAATATATCTCTGCCTTTTTGACTGAACTCCACAATGGACCACAGATTCCATGAGTAAGGCAACCTATTTGTTCCTTTTGAAAAGAGAAAGTGGAACAATTCCAATTTAGGCCACCTAATGTCAATGCAAGTTATGCCCTTTAAATGTTGGAGAAAATGGCTGGCAACTTTGCCTTGTCTATGTGCAGTAGTGCTATGTACACGCATGTGCAGGCAAATAACATATACTGCTTTTAGTACCACTAGCTATAAGTTGAAGGCAGTAGGAGGCAGATTGGCCGGTGTCTTTCTTCGGCAGTATCGCATGCAATGGCGATTTAAAAATAAAAATTAACGAGCCTTGTCACCAAGCTTGAGCTTCGATTAAAGCTCGAACCGAACTTCGGGCTCCCATGGTAAATTGAGCTCGAGCCGAGCTGGAATGTATGCACTGGAACTTGGCTCATTTACACAACTAGTGGTGGGTCGGCCAGCCCTTATGTGTAGGACTCAGGGCTTGAACTAGTATTTGATGTATGAATGCGTGACTAGTGTACATAAATTTTTATTTTATTGTTAACCCGTCTTTTCTTGAGTTTGCTTGACTTGTGTATTGGCAGCTGACAATCTGGGGTATTATGGGCTCATAATGGTGCTGTTTGAGACGCCGTCTGGCTTCGCAATTTTCTATGCTGATGGAGTCAACCTCTATGAACCAGATGCCATGGAGGTGCTTGCATTATTCTTCATTACTGATGTGCTTAGTTACACTTGTCATGTTTGTCACTGACCTAGTTTTAATGGGTTCTTTTTGTCTCCTGCAGAACATATGGGCAAACTTTGTCACGCCATATACGGCACATCATGTAAGCTCCACCTTTTATCGCTTTTTAGTGTAATGACTAATTTCTTATACTGCTATCACAAACTCAACAGAACTTGCATTGCATGATTGCAATTTTTACTTTTTTTGGCATCAAGGAGAGCAATATTAACACACAAGCTCATTCGTTTACTCGACATGCTGAAATGTGTAAACTTTTTGATGCAGCCCATACATAGTACTACCACGGTACCACCTAAGAAACCATCATGGCTCTAAATGTATATTGCATTACGTCGGCACAGGATTTTATTCTGAATTAGATTTCATTGTTTTTGATAAAAAAGTATAAACAGGGCACCAGTTTGGTTGGTATACTAACCCATTGCATGCGGCAAGTTATACGTGTTTGGTTCACACCCGCAGATGTGGGAAGATTTTTTTCCTACAACCTAGGTCGCAGATGTTACTAAGAAAGTTTTGCAAGACTGCCTTGGGTGTGTGGCAAAGTGTAGTGCCAATTTTGCTTGGTAACGTCATGCATGTTTTGGCTAATAACTTAATAGGTATGGAAAATGCTGGCAACCTTGGTAGACCAACCAGACAGGCCCATAAATATCTTTACAATTGAGATGCAACTTATCCTGGCATGATTGATAACATATGTTGTTCTTTTCTCCTGTTTGACAAGCGTGTACTTGTTAATTTCTTCATCAGGCCATTTGGCTTAAGGAGTTTCAAGTTTTTAAGGACAAGTCTGATGCTATTAACCCTGATACTGGTCTTCACAAGCGGCTTACTAAGATGCTCCTGAAGTGGCGCCAATCTGGGCAGAAGTTGGCTGTCGGAAAGCCTGAATATAAAATAGTCATTGAAGGAAGATTGGTAAGCGTAAGCACCCTTTTTTCCCTTCTGTCCGTGAACAATTTTTAGCACCATTTTTTCTGTGGCTTTTTTTTCAGGGAATACCCTGCCTGTGTGATGAACCTGTGATGGAGATGATGCATGGCCTGAGATACCTAATGCATAGTTTAGTGCCTGAAGAAAAGTCAAAGCTATCTGAGGAGGACGGTCTCCAGACTAGTCAAGGGCTGAAAATGCTCCTAGATCGTTATGGCTTTGATGTCAAACCGGAGATGGTGAGGTCACCACTTTGTCTTCTCGTTTGTATGATATTAAATGCTACTAGTACTTTATATCACTGGCGTTGGACACTTTATCCAAAGTTTGTGCACCTGTTGCTGACCAAACTTCGAGTGCAATAATTTGTCATCATTGCTAACACTAATGGAGCAATGCTCTTTCTATCCAGGTTAATCAGTGCATTATTGAGAAAGCATATATCTTGTATGATTGTGAGTGTTCATTGAAGAAACTTTATAAGAGCTGGCGAATTGCTAGTGTCTTATTTGAGGAGGTGTCATCAATTAATTCTGAGGGCTGGGAGATACTGAAACTTGCAACAGCTCTGAAGATGATATGTTACCCTAAAGAGAAAATTGTATTTGGCAATCCTAACAAGGTAAACTATAATATTATAAGAAATTCCTTTGTGCAGTTAATGGAATCTTTCATTTGTATGACTAACCAAAGTCCGTTTGTTTCAGATATTTTTACCAAATGAGCTAGCAAAGTTGGTCACTGATGCCCCAAAATTTGAAAATATTCGCATCATTAAGGGAGAAATTTTGATGCTTTATGATAAAACGGTGTTTCTCTATGATTTGAAGACCAAGCATAAAAAAGGACTGGCCGACCTCATCAAGAAGGCTAAAGAAGCATATGAAGCTGAACAGACACATGATTAGAGAGGAGAGGCGTCTGCGTTGCAGGATTAAAAGTCTTGCCATCACTTTATGTTTCGAGAATTGGATCATCACTTTGTGCCTGTTCGTGGTCATCACATTCTGTTGTAGGGTAAATGTTCTTGTGATCCATTAGCTTCTGATCTACAGTTGTAGCTGCTATCACACGTGCTTTATTATGGACCACCAAAACATATTGCAGTAGACATGATCCTTTTCAACTGTAGTACTTTTTGTATGCTCTGCCTATAAGTCATGTTGTTCAGCCTGTTTGTATGCCATCCGTTTTAGGGCATATCTAGCCGCCCCCCCAAATCCCTCCCAAGATGCCTTATTTTTTGCGTCGGCGCAAGGAAATCCTCTTAATCCACCATCAGATAACATCATGATCTCCTGAAAGTATTAAGCAAGCAAGGGATAACTATAATGAGAAAAATGTGTGAACAATACAAATTACTTTTAGACGTAGACATAGCACTGTTGTTTTCTCCATAGTGGTAACAAATCTTGGTTTCGGTTTCAGTCGTTTTTTCCCAACTCGAGCTCATACACAGGAGGCATGAACCCATTATGTAGCATAAATACTCCCTCTTAGAGACACTAGCGTCTACTTGGTCAAATCGTCTACTAGCATGATTGAGCTGCCATATCCAGTCGAACCGTATGGACACAGCATGATTGAGCTGCCATATCCAGTCGAACCGTATGGACACAGACGCAGGATAGATGATCTTTTTCCATAAGATCTAATAAGATAATGTTTGTTTTTCTCGAAACTATGCATGGCGGCCACTTTTCGATCTCGCCGGCTCCCTCCAGTCGGCTTTAGCTTTCAGATCGCCTCAGCTGTCTAACTCAGCAGCGTTCTTTTTTTAACGAGTATGCTTTTGACATACCTTAGCTTTATAGAAGAAGAGCAAAGCAATTACAAGAAAAATGAATCCTAGTGCGAATAGCG
The DNA here is from genome assembly GCA_947311845.1 of Poa pratensis. NCBI lineage: Eukaryota > Viridiplantae > Streptophyta > Magnoliopsida > Poales > Poaceae > Poa > Poa pratensis. The sequence continues at coordinate 37,340,101 of CAMZMU010000034.1, forward strand.
GGATCAGCTAAACTCCAACTCCAAACTCACACAAAAACTACTCTCTCACACCATTGTCTCTCCTACTCCCTCTAACTCAGCAGAGTTGAAGCCGACTCGCGTATGCTCCGGAGCAACCCTTGTCCAGAGTACGACACAAGCGAACCTAAGCCAACATTGTTTTAGAAAGCCTAAAAATCGATAAACATCACATTACGATTTTTTTGTTTCTGCTGCCACTCAAAAGCTACTAAATATGGCGAAATTTTCTGCACGCGCTGAATTAACATTCATCGACTTCTGTTTTTAAGGAGTGCATTTAATATTGCTTACCACATTTCATGTGCCGACTTGGTTTTTAACCGCTCTGTCCTTCTTGTAGTTTTCCTGACTACTTCCGAGCTTACAAATACAATGTAGTGTTTACAACCGCATTTATAGACACTGATACACGTAAAGATAACTAGTTGATGTTATTTTTCCCTTACTCTGCTGCACTTTTTTTTGTTTTGACGTAGACACTATACTTAACTCGTTCTCTTCTTTCGCAGACATGGAGAGGGCCGACAAGGAAAAAAAAGCTGCAATATGGCACAAATAATCCCATCGAATGCCTTGATCGCCATCTCACAGAAATTACCTTGACCAACTACCGAGGCACTCCGCCTGAGGTTACGTTCGCCAAGTTATTTGTTCTGAACGCAACTGCGCTTAAGCTAATGAGGTTTAGCATCGATGAAGACCAAGGTGATGAATGGCTCATTAGTCAGCGCAAGAAACTACACCTGAGGCACAAAGCTTCCGCTGAAGCTGAATTTCACTTTAAAGATATAGGTACGGACCTAATGAGTTTCGCTCTGTCGGATCAGTGAAAACCAGTGTACCACGGCCCGTATGCATTTGGCCCAGAAAACTACCGCGGTAGATCAAGTCAAGACAACAATCAAATTTCCCTCCCTGGAGGAGTTAGTGGGCCGACTGTTTTGAGCAACAAAGACTTGGGCCTGGGCGAGGAGGTGACCGATGGGCCTTGTCCAGGAGACGTCAGTGGATCGTGATGGGCCAAGTCTGGAGGGCTCTATACAGTCTCTGGTCTCTTTCTACGGGCCGGATGAGCAGATGCAAGGAGTGCGGTTTCAGGCAGAGCAACGAGCCACACTCGTTGGAGATGAAGAGGATGCGTTGGCAAGATGCGCCGTTTCTGTGCCAGCATTCTCAAGAAACTAGCGTCGCCGCTCCTCAGAGAAATCGAATTCTCCAAGGTATGCAACACTAATCTGGAGATGTGCACACCGAGGTGTGTAACAAGGGCGGCAGCTCTGAATCCTGACGCTACAGGCCAGCGTAAATGCGTGGACTCGGGATATTTTGTTCTATTCTCAATTTACAAGTTTTAGCATGGTTGGGGAATTTAGTAGCCGTCCAAACAAGGCAATCCAACGGTGAAAAAATAGGAGGTACTAGAAAGTACTAGAAAAAAAGTACTCAAAAGTACTAAAACAGTTGATTTATTTTACTTATCAAAAAGGGTAGAATAGGAAGCGGCCCACCTGTCTAGCGCTCTCTCTCTCCTAGTTGGTGACTGCCTGCACGACAAGCAGCTTGCTGCGGAACCGCGGTTGCCGGAGCAGGAACAGCCCGGCCGGCGATAAACGCCACCACCCGGAACGGCGTGCGTAACGTAGAGCGCCACCCCGGCGATGAGGCAGAAGAAGATAAATACGCACGTCGCCCGCGGGTCGCGCTAGCTGAAACTCTTCCCCTGCGTGGCTGTTGGCATAGCTCCGATCCGATGCGCGCGACACGTTGAGTACTTTCCGACGTAACGGTTTTGCAAAGCTTGGCTCGATCTAGTCCGGCGAGACGCGCGTGTAGCATGAACTTCTAACTCGGCGAGACGCAACCAGGCAGCTTTGCAAAGCCGATGCTTCGATCAAGCACACAGGTTGATGAATCCCTGCTGCTAGCTACTAGTAGTTCATGCGATGCAAAACACACGAAAAACACAACGATTAATTGCGAGAAGCCTCGTAAACTTTCGTTTATTTCTTCTGTCAGGGTAGGTTACAAGATTGCACGGCAGTCTAGCTTTATACACACAGACACACGTATAGGTTCAGCGTCGCCGCGGCCACGACGGACGAACACCTCTGGCTCCACGTCCTGCGCGTCGATGACGTTGACGCGGACGTACCAGAGATTGGGCGAGACGTAGGCCTTGGAGCGCACGGCCCGCACGCTCGCCATGCTCTCGCCGCGAACGGTGGCGGCGTCGGAGTGGCACGCCTCCGGGAACGCCTCGTCGGCCTGGATGCCGATCCACACGGCGAGAATGAGCTTCCCGCGCACCTTGTCATCGCCGTCATCGTGCCTCACCTCGAGGCGGTACCACTACGGCGCTAGCGGGGCTGTCGGGCGGCACGTGGGCGGGCACCTCGCCGAGGTCGAAGACGATGCGGCCGCCGGCCGACGTAGTCGTCGCCGCCGAGCATCTCCCGGTCCTTGAGGTAGACCTCGAGGGCGTTGGACGGGACGCCGCACTTGGAGAAGGCGAGCACCTGGTTGGCGCACAGGGATAGGACGACGAGGAGGAGCAGAGGATTGCGGCGCGGCCGCGCGGGGTTCAGATCGTGGTGGCGAGCGGTCGGTCGTGCGGGTGGGTCAACTATGGTCGCATGGAAAGTTACTAATATACCCCTGATTAAGTTAATTAAAATCAATAATTTACATTGCTAGATCAACGGACAGAAATAATTCCAACGAGAGTACTCGGAAGTACTGGAAAGTACCTGCCAATCACCGTAACAGAGCTCCAATTTATCTATCACTTTCTTTAGATTACAATTTTCTGCCTCGTTTGGGAGTGGGAGTGGGAGCTGCATGCGTGTACGTGGTGGATACGTACAGACTCGTAGAGGCAGCCAAAGACGGTGAGATTTAGGGGCTGTTTGGATTGCAGCCGCGGCTGGCCAAACCAATTTTTTGGTCGTTAACTACTACTGTGGGATCTGTTTGGATCAGCGCCAAAGAAATTGAGCCACGCCAAAATTTTGGTTGCCCAGTGCAATTTCTACGCCCGCCCGTTGGCAAGATCCAGTCAGCAAAATCCTCCGCCAAATATTTGGCGTGCCAATTTTGGCAGGGCTGGCTAGGGCGTGATCCAAATAGCCCCTTACAGTGTGTCGTGCAACCGCGGTAGTTACCCATAGTGATTATAAGTGCTCACAGTCCAACTCTGCTCCAAATTAAGCAAACTACCAAGCAAATTGTGCACAGAGAGTCACAGAGCATACCTGGAGTGGCTTAATAAATTTCTTAACGAGAAGACTAGAAAAGAAGAAGTGTGTAGCTGTAGAGTGAGCTGATGGCTACAGTGTCAGTCTCGTGCTATCGAGTGGTGATTTAGCAACGCTACGTTCCGGAAGGAATAGAGCGGCATCAAACTATCGTAGTGCGGTTAACACACACTATACCGCGGAAGTGGTGGTGTGCAAGTTGACTACAATGTTTTCATTATTCTACATCGATACGATCAGCTGTTCTGCAGGGAAAAACATCGCCGCATATCTTTTGGGGAGGTACGTACTGCTAGTAATAGCTATCTTTGCTTTGCTTTGATTTTTTTTTTTTTGAACAAGGAGAAGGACCCCGAAGGGTCCAGACTGCATTAAGCGGTGGGCACACAAATTACAGCAAGGACCAAAATAAACAGGAAAATTACAACCATGGATTTTACAAAAAAGACCTGCACGAAGACAATAGGAATGCAATCAGGTCCTTCTCCACCGCGCACGAGCAGCTCAACGCAGCGACCACCAGCACCAGCGCCGGGGACGAAACCACTTGGAGATGGAGTGGCGAAGAGCGCCACCGCGGAACTGAAGTAGGGCCTCCGCACTGGCACACCGGCCTGGAGGTTGAAGAAACCATGGCTCTGCCATGGTACGGAGTAGCCACTTCGGCCAAGGGTAACATCGGCAGAATCTTGCCGCCGTTGATGAACTCCGTAGTCAGCAGTCTTCCAATCTCCCCGTGGAGCCACCGAGAGAGCCTCGCCTTTTCGTTCCCGCGACCATAGCGGCATTGAAGAACAACCAAGGCAGAATCGGAGGCACCACCACAGAACCTGGCCTCCAGCGAACAGAGTAGCATCGATTCGCCGCCAAACTCCAAGCTCTTGCCACGAGAAAGAAAAAGCAAAACCAGTGGGCGTACTCCGTGTTGCTAGCACAAAGTCAAAAGCGACCAAGATCAAACGTCGATTTTTGCATTAACTCGTGGGCGTTTCCGATACTGCTACGTACCCGGTGGAGTGGTAGAAGCTAGTGGAATTGCGTGCGCGCGCCTGGTTTTGTTTCCTCGGGAGGGAACGCGCCGAAATCGCGCAGAAAAGTAGTGCAATCGCGAGCGCATCACCTGCTTGTCGCGGTGCAGGGGAACAGCGAGCAAACAGAAAATCCTGGCGAGGCGTGCAAGGAGCTTACCATTTTTTTCTTGTTACAAGACGGCAATTTTGACTCATTTTATTAAAAGGTATAAGAGAAATGACAGATTTATCAGCGCGTAAACAATGAACAACATTTACAAAACACAAATGTCATCTTCATATTAGACACATCCAGCAGTGGCGGAGCTACAACATTTGGAATCATGGTGTCTAGAGGGTGTCATAGTAGATAAAAAGTATTTTTGGGGTGCATATGTGGTGATTATTTTACGAGGAAAAATATTCCACCAGGTGTCTTTGCACCCCCTTGCCATGCCTTGGAACCGCTAGTGCGCCCAGCCGAGTTTGGATCTGGACAAGCCCCATACATATCACCGAGGAGAAAAGATCGAGTCATGGTTCATATCAAATGTCATTGTTGTCACTCCTGCTTGAGCCAACGACTCTGGTTTCATCTTCAACGACCAACGATTAAGCTCTCGCCACAACTGACGTCATAAGTCATGTCGGCCCATACCAAATAGTCCGACTTCAACGAAGAACTTCACGCGAGAAAGTCGCACACATTGCAACAACAAATGCACGTGGATGCCAGAGATCGACGTGTCAGTAACATAAACTATTTCGAGACCGAGCTCGAGAGAGGTCATTAAAAAAAATCAAAATCTGTAAGTAATGTTGTAAAGAATTCAATATAAATATCCTAGAATATATATAACAATATGATCTACAAGTGTACAAAAACCTAATCCGAGATTCATTCTATTTTGTGCAAGACAAAATGATGGTTGATGTCGGTCGGTAAATAGTGCACATTCTTTAGAATTTAACATTTTTTAAAATGTGCCATTTATGTATAGCCTAAAATAATAAGAAGTTTGCATTGGAATTTTGCACACTTATTTTCATTATTACACCTAGATTTTGATTCAATTTTTCCGAAACATAGAAATTTCAATCTTATGTATTTTTTAAAAAGTTCCATAGAGTTTAGACTGCATTTGCACTTTCCGGTATTTCTAGTCTTAAAGAATTCTGAAAAATATATACAACACTCTAGCATCTACGTCACGAATAACAATTTTTTATAGCCTGAAATAGAACTTTTTACGGAAACTTTATGGACATAAAAAACTTGGAACTTTTCGAAACCCCAAAGTATCATTTTAATATTTTGGTGCAGCGAGTTCCAGTGAGGTTGGTTGCCAGAAGTCTACATTCTTCTCTCTCCTTCTTATCGGCATATATGCGTCCAAATGGACAGGATCGCACCCACGCAGAGAGAGGTGGCCTACCTTGGTTTTTATATACTGTACCCGACGACCCACACCAGCAATGGAACGACGTGTCTTAGTTTGAATCACAAGATGGCAAGGGTATAGAAATTGTAGAACCCTAATATTGCATGTTGTATTGCTTGGACCCTCGGCTAGCGCTGGATTTTTCCTTCTGTTTTTGAATGGACCTGGACGTGGTAAAATCAGGCGTCTAGGTTCAAGTGTGTCCAGGTTCGATGAACCATGTGCTAGCTGAATCTTTGGATAGCACGTCGCTTAATGTGAGGGCATGAAGTGCCATGATCTCAATGGGGATATACTGCCTTCACTTTCGGCTTCCATGAATTGTGTGGCTCCAATTGTGAGACTGATTCGTCTCGATCACGAATTAGATTCGTCTACATCGTGAACGTAATGTCTTGCCAAAACTGTAGCCGAGCAAAGAGAATATACCGCTGCCTATTTGGAAGAGGAATATACCTCTACTTATTGAAAATATTTATTGCGCGGTTAAATCCTATATGCATTTAAGGGTTTCTCCTCATCGGTCGTAATCAACCATACTCATCGTCATTGTTGTTGAAATATTTTTATCCGGTATTTGTTCTTATTTAATCCCTCATTCTAAACTATAAAATGTTTTAGATATTTCAACGTGGAGTACATAAATGAGTTAACCTACACACTAAAGTACGTCCACATACGCGTGAATAAAAAAAAGGGCTAAAACATCTTATAATTATAAGTGGAGGGACTAGCTAATTGTTATTTTCTCATCTAATCCCTTTGTTTCTAAATATAAGTCCTTTTAATTTTTTAATGGACTAGTCAAGCTTTTATGAGCACACTCCCTAGTTGATGTTTCAAAAGTCGAACATATGCGTGTGTTGTGTGACACATATTTGATATCATTAGATGTTTGTTTTAAAGTATTATGCGAGTAATCCAGTGCGATGAGTCAAACCATACAACCGATGATCAACAATGAGTACAAAAACTCATTCTCCGTCTTACAAAATGCATGTGTAACAGTCAACTGTTATATAAATGTTCATTCATATAGAGTAGAAGTGAGCAGCCACAATTTGTCTCATGTGGCATGACAAAGATGTTTTTAGGTAGGATATTTGCAAGTTGGGCCAATAATTAGCTAGCTCCATGCGTAAGGATCTCACTAGGTCAATACTCCTTGTCTTAACAAGCATATCTAGCTTAAATTTATTTCACTTAAAATATTATGTCGAGTGTATGTTGTGGGTTATTTTAACTTTTGGTAATCTATTTTAGATGAATTGGCAAAAAGGTTCACAATTTCAAACAAATAGGATACCGTTCAACATCTCTTAATTATGTGATTGCCATTTTGCTCTCCTTACGTGGTTTACTACTCCACAAAAAGTTGCACCATGCACACCAATGTTTGTTAATTGGCTAACAAGGGCTCCCGGAGACCATCTGATGTGAACATCCCTAGTGATATTCTTAATATTGCACATCAACTCAAGCAGGGCCAATTACGCTAATGCCTAGTACAAGCAACATCTGATTATATTGACTAACATAATCTTCATCATAATTTGCCACTACCTAGTGCTTCCATACCTCGTATTATTACGTTCAAGGTGATGTTCATGAAGGCCAAGATGACGACTGACTATGAAGATGGATGTTGAGAAGGTCACTCTTGAGGGCAGACACTGAGAAATATACTTAACGAAATGCTGAATTTGTGTTCAGAAGATCAATCTCGAGGACAGACACTGAGCAAGATATTGGCTCGTGTTGAGTTCCATTTCAACATTTGTCTCTAAGTGAGCTTAATTATGTAATAACCTAGAGGTAGAGACCGTGAATAAGAGGTGACAAACCCCTTCCTAGGGTTATATACAAGAGCTTTGGTTCTTTCCAAGTGTTTGTATGAACCGGAGAGCGTCTCTTGGAGCGTAAATCAAGTTTTCCACCAAGTGTGTTTGTCGGGTGAGTTCATTCTAAAATACTATCACATCGGTGTGTGTTGTTGAATTTAGTTCACTAGACACCACAAGTTATTCCTCCCCCTTCTCTCATGTATTATGATTGGGGAAATTATGTTGGTTAATATGCTGTTGTTAAAATGGCTACCTTTAGTACTACGACAGAAAAAGCACTATCGGCATGATGACTTCTTTTCCATCGAGTATCTACTTGTTGTGATCTCGGTCTCTCTGTGCTATAGCAAATGGAGCATCAAACATATCTTTAGCTAGCAACTTGAAGTTGTGGGTAATCCATGTGATTTCTGTCTCCAAGAAGGTTCACAATCATTCATGCATGCCATGATTTTGTGAAACAATGTAATACAACGTGAGTTGACAATGAAAAAGGGTCAATCATAACATTTTTTTTTTGAAATGAGGTAATCTAATTTTTGATTGATCATGAAGACATAAAATGAATCGAACCGCGCACTTTATGTACAAAACACAATAATCTGCCAAACCGGGGGTGTCCCTTTGCAGAATGATAGGGCTTCAAGACAAGAATGTGAATACTGGATGTGTTTTATTGTAAAAAAATTGCTTAACACCAATTTTGATGGAATGGACAGTATGCATAGGTGATAGGGCAGAGACGTGCAACTATCAGGTTTAGTAAAAAGTAGTAGCACCTGATGGAGCAGCACTATAGACGCTCATTTTCACTTGTCTCCTCGTTGGCCGATGTTGCGTCGTTGTTTTATCTTGTCACACATAACTGTCCTGCCACGTCTACTCACCTCCGGTGCTGGTGGCGTGCAATCTTGCCGTCAGGTCCAACTAGGATGCCACCATGTCCGAGAGACCGAGACCCTCCGATGTGCGAGGTCGATCTCTCGTGTCACACTAGTAGGGAAACCCCTACCGCTGGCGGACAGAAATGTGCTACCACTGGCAGGCGGGCGCCCGCCAGCGATGACTACGCCAGTGGTAACAACTACCGCTGGCGGGCAGGCCGTCCGCCAGCGGTAAGGGTTGTTACCGCTGGCGGGCAACAAAAGCGCACGCCAGCGGTAGGTTCTACAACGCTGGCGGGCAACGCGTCCGCCAGCGGTAATCTTCCGCGCGGTGGCATGGGGATATTCACAATCGATGACTTGCGTGAATTCAACACCATCAGGCAGTAGAGCGTTCCCAAAGCTTGTCGTTGTAATAGCGGCTTCTCCTTTATGTACCTTCCGTGAACTTTACATTCCATTGTAGAACTGTGTTATTTTGTGTCCGTAAAAACATATTCAAGACTTATCGTTGTAATAGTTATCTAGTGGTTCAGACTTTCCTATTTAACTAGCTCTATATTAATTTGTGATCAACTTTGAACTTTAAGTTAAATATGTATTCATATTTCTATGCGTGTATTCTCGAATCTAGTATCTACAAACGAATTTTCGAATATGGTCTCAACGAATTTTCGAATATGGTCTCTAAATATTAAATATGAAATATCGAATATACAACAATTACGTAAATTACTTGTAAATTTAATGAAAAATAAATAAAAGGATTTCTGGCCTGCCATACCACACCACGTCGGTCATCACCGATACCTGACACCGGAAAAAAGTTGGATAACCGGCGTGACTGCTGATACGTCTCAAACTTATCTATAATTTTTTATGTTCCATGGTTATATTATATGAATTGCTACATGTTTTATATACGCTTCATAGTATTTTTATACAGTTTCGGGGACTAACCTATTAACAAGATGCCAGAGTGTCAGTTCCTGTTTTCTGCTGTTTTTGTATTCCAGAAAAGCTGTTAAGGAAATATTCTCGGAATTGCACGAAAATTAACGTGCCCCAGTATTTCACCGACACGACCACAGAGTCCAAAGGGGAGACGGAGGCGAGCCACGAGGCGGCCACGCCAGCCCGGGGCGCGGGCCCGCCTCTGGCCGCGCCGAGGGGTGGCATGGGCCCCTCGGGTGCCCGCTGCCGCCGCCCTTTCGCCTATATAATCCTCCAGTCCAGAAAACCCTAAACACCGGAGCCATATTCCACGAAAAGTTCCAGAGGCGCCGCCGTCGTCAACCCTAGCTCGGGAGGGTTCTGAAGCTCTTCCCGGCACCCTGCCGGAGAGGGGAATCATCACTGGAGGGCTCTACATCGCCATGCCTGCCTCCGGAGTGATGCGTGAGTAGTTCATCCTTGGACTACGGGTCCATAGCAGTAGCTAGATGGTTGTCTCTCCACTTTGTGCTATCATGTTTAGATCTTGTGAGCTGCCTATTGATGATGTGGAGGCACACGTTCGTTGGGAGACCCCAAGAGAAAGGTATGATGTAGTCCAGGATCAAATTTCCCTCAGTTATGAAACCAAGGTTATCGAATCCAGGAGGAGTAGGAGCACTTCAGAAGGTTGTCAACTGAGCCAGAAAGAATGGTGTTGAAGGAGATCTGGACTGTTGACGTGGAACCTGCACACAACACAATCAAACTACTTTGTCCCAACGAAACAGGAAGGTTGCTAATCTTCTCGGCTTACTGAAAACAAAGGATTAAACGTATGATGTGGAAAACAGTATTTAATTGCAGAAAGTAAAAGAGAACAATGATTGCAGTTGGTGGTTTTATCAGTGTAAAAGAATGGACCGGGGTCCACAGTTCACTAGTGGTGTCTCTCCATAAAGATAAATGACATGTTGGGTAAACAAATTACAGCTGAGCAATTGATAAAATAGTGAGCGCATGACAATGCATATATATGACAAGATGACTACCATGATTTTTAATTGGGCATTACGACAAGCTACATAGACCGTTATCCAACCGCATCTATGACTAATAATCCACCTTCAGGTTGACATCCGTGTTCCCCGTTGGTATTAAGTTGCGAGCAACGGATAATCGCATTAAGTAATGTGCGTAAAGTAAACAAGTACACATGACCGTGGACATAGCATTGTTAGGTTATCCCTAGTGGCAACAGCACATTCACAACCTTAGGCGTTGCTGTCACTCGCCCAGATTACTGGAGACTGAACCCACTATCTAGCATAAATACTTCCTCTTGGAGTTGCAAGCATCTACTTGGCCAAAGTATCTACTAGTAACGGAAAGCATGCAAGATCATAAATAACATGTAACATAGATTAATAATCAACTTGATCATAGTATTCAATATTCATCGGATCCCAGCAAACACAACATGTAGCATTACAATAAGATGATCTTGATCATGTTAGGCAGCTCACAAGATCTAAACATGATAGCATAAAGTGGAGAGACAACCATCTAGCTACTGCTATGTACCCGTAGTCCAAGGATGAACTACTCACGCATCACTCCGGAGGCAGGCATGGCGATGTAGAGCCCTCCGGTGATGATTCCCCTCTTCGGCAGAGTGTCGGGAAGAGCTTCAGAACCCTCCCAAGCTAGGGTTGACGACGGCGGCGCCTCTGGAACTTTTCGTGGAATATGACTCGGGTATTTAGGGTTTTCCAGACGGGAGGAATAAATAAGCAAAAGGGCGGCGTCGGAGGCCACCCGAGGGGCCCACACAACCCTAGGGCGCGGCAAGCAGGGAGCCCACGCCCATGGTGCGTGTGGAGGCTCCCTGGCTCGCCTCCGTCTCTCCTTTGGACTCCGTGGACGTGTCGGTGAAATAGGGACCTCCGTTGATTTTTGTCCAATTCCGAGAATATTTCCAGAACAGCTTTTCTGGAATACAAAAACAGCAGAAAACATGAACTGGCACTGTGGCATCTTGTTAATAGGTTAGTCCCAATTTTTTTTATAAAAATGATATAAAGTGGATGCAAAACATGTAACAATTGGTATAATATCAACATGGAACATCAAAAATTATAGATACGTTTGAGACGTATCACCTATCATGATCAAGATCATCTTATTGTAATACTACATGTCGTGTTTGCTAGGATCCGATGAATATTGATACTATGATCAAGTTGATTATCAGTCTATCTTTATATGTTATTTATGATCTTGCATGCTCTCCGTTACTAGTAGATGCTTTGGCCAAGCAGATGCTTGTAACTCCAAGAGGGAGTATTTATGCTAGATAGTGGGTTCATGCCTCCAGTAATCTGGGCGAGTGACAGCAACGTCTAAGGTTGTGGATGTGTTGTTGCCACTAGGGATAACACAACAATGCTATGTCTACGGTCATTTGTGTTGTTTACATTACGCGCTTTACTTAATGCAATAATATGTTGTTTGCAACTTAATATCAACGGGGGACACGGATGTTAACCTGGCGGTGGATTATTAGTCATAGATGCAGTTGGATAATGGTCTATGTATTTTGTCGTAATGCCCAACTAAATCTCATAGTAATCATCTTGTCATATATATTGCATTGTCATGCGCTCACTATTTGTCAATTGCCCAGCTGTAATTTGTTTACCCAGCATGTTAGTTATCTTTTATGGAGAGACACCACTAGTGAACTGTGGACCCCGGTCCATTCTCTTACACTGATAAAACCACCAACTGCAAACAATTGTTCTCTTTTACTTTCTGCAATTAAATATTGTTTTCCACGCCATACGTTTAATTCTTTGTTTTCAGCAAGCCGGTGATACGTTCATTTTGCATCACTATTTTATATCATAATTTACTGTTATTCATTGATATATTTCATATTAAGATACGTTACTTATGTTATTTTATCTTATTTTGCATGTTTGATGATTATTGGGGAATTAACTGCCGGAGTCAGATTTCAGCTGGAAAAAGCACAGTCAAGACACTGTATTTCTTGAGTTTCAAAAACCATGAAAAATATACAGAAGCTCCTATTTTATCAGAAGACGGAGGCAGCCAAAAGGGGAGGCTGAGGTGGGCCACGAGGGGCCCACACGCACCCTCGGCGCGGGCCCCACCTTGGCCGTGCCAAGGCCTGGTGAGGAGCCCCTGGCCCACCTCTGGCGCTCACCCTTCGCGTACTTCTACCCCAGAAACCCTAATCGTCAAGGGGGGCATCGAGGAAATATTCCGCCGCCTCCACGGACGGAAACGACAGAGAGAGAAAAAGCTCTTCGGCAGGGAGAAATCTGCCGGGGAAATTCCCTCCCGGGAGGGGGGGAAATCATCGCCATCGCCATCGTCATCACGCTGGACTTCATAGGGATCATCATCATCTCCACTGCCGTCACCATCATCCCACCGCTCCACTTCGTTCCGCTGTAACATCTAGGGCTATACTTTGTCTAGTTCATAGGGGGAACTCTCCCGGTGTTAATTACTCCTTGTGGTTGATGCTATTGAGTTTTATCGGTGAATTAAAGTTTATGTCCAGATTGTTATTCATCATTATATCACCTCTGATCATGATTCATACGATGTCTTGTGAGTAGTTCGTTTAGTTCTTGAGGACATGGGAAAGTCTTGTCGTTAGTACTGGTTTGGCAACACTACCTTCGTCCTAAGGAGTTTGTCATTCATTCCGACCATGAGTTTTTGAAATATTTGAAAAGCCAAACAAATTTGAACAAAAGACATGCAAAGTGGGTTGAGTTTATTGAGTCTTTCACCTTTGTAATCAAATACAAAAAGGGTAAAGACAATGTGGTCGCGGATGCTTTATCCCGCAAGGCCAACCTTCTTGCACATCTTGACATTAGTGTCTTGGATTTGGATGAGATAAAGGATTTGTACGCCACCGATGCTTTCTTTGGAGACATTTTCGCTCAATGTTCGGAGCACAAAGGAATTGGTGATTACTATTTGCACAAAGGTTTCTTGTTTAATTCTAACAAATTTTGTATTCCCGAGTCCTCGATTCGTTTGATCCTTTTGAAGGAATCACATGGTGGTGCACTCATGGGACACTTTGGACGAGACAAGACCTTCGCCATGCTCTCCACCAACTATTTTTGGCCACGCATGTACCGCGACGTGAACCGCCTTGTTCGTCGATGTTCGACATGTCTCAAAGCTAAGTCTACTCTAAACTCTCATGGCTTGTATACTCCTTTACCCATTCCACACAGACCTTGGTCCGACATTGCTATGGATTTTGTATTAGGTCTCCCACGCACTAAAACAAACAAGGACTCAATATTTGTCATCATTGATCGATTCTCTAAAATGGCACATTTCATTCCATGCAACAAGACCGATGATGCTTCACATGTTGCAACTTTATTTTTTAGGGAGATCGTACGTCTTCATGGAGTGCCAAAGACTATTGTATCGGATCGAGACGTCAAGTTCGTGAGCTACTTTTGGAAGACGTTGATGGCCAAGCTCGGAATCAAGCAACTCTTCTCCACCGCATACCACCCTCAAACCGATGGTCAAACCGAAGTGGTGAACCGAAGCCTTTCCACGCTCTTTCGTGTGTTGATCAAGCCAAATTTGAAGAATTGGGAAGAGTGCATACCGCATGCCGAGTTCGCGTACAATCGAGCACTACACCGCGCAACAAAAAGAACACCATTCAAGATCGTCTATGGCTCAAACCCATACACCGCACTAGACATGCTTCCTCTACCACTCCGTGAGCAAGTCAACATGGACTTCGACAAGCGAGCTGCTTACATGATGAAGCTACACGAGGACACAAGAGTGACGCTAGAGAAGCACAATGAAGAGCACGCCAAGAAGATGAACAAGCACAAGCGCGCCATGATATTTAACGAAGGAGACCTTGATTAGCTACACCTCCGAAAAGATCGCTTTCCGAATGCAAGAAAGTCCAAGCTCCATCCTCGAGGTGACGACCCGTTCAAGGTTCTCAAGTGCATCAACGACAACGCCTACAAGATCGACATCTCCAACTCCAAGTACTTGGTCCATGACACATTCAATGTCTCCGACTTGTCGCCATATCATGGAACCTCAATCGATGAGGATGAACAAGAGTCGAGGACGACTCTTTCCCAAGGGGGGGAGATGATGTAGTGCGCCCTACACATGACACGCCAAGTGGCCCAATGACAAGAGCAAGAGTCAAGGCTCTTCATGATAAGGTGAACTCACTCCTATCTTTGTGTGATCTTGATACTCCTTTGAATGGCTTGCTACTTCATTCCGATACCTTGTGTGTGCTCAACTGTGGAGAACGTGAAGAACTCCGAGCGAACATGGATCAAGTGGGCCAAGGGTTGCAGCAAAGCAAAGAAGAAGAAACTGGAGAAGACAGCTCAGCCGGCCTGGGCCGGCCTAGGCCGGGCCCAGGGCCAGCCACACTCCTGCAACCGCCGGCCTCCAGGCCGGCCCCTGGGCCGGTCCCCTCCAGCCTCCGCCGCCTTAAGTGACTCGACCCGGAACCTTTGTGTCCTGCACCCGTTTTGTACTAAGACTATAAATACCCCCCTTGTTGCCTAGGGTTAGGGTTAGAGTAAGAATAGACATTGAGTTGAGCTTTGCTTCTTTTCCACCTCTTTGGTGTTGCCTCCTAGTGAGATGAATCAAGGCCTCCCCTGGTGGAGATGATCCAAGGCCTCCCCTTGTGGAGATGAACAAGATCCCCTCCTAGTAGTTGCGATTACTTGTCAATCTTTCCTCTTGGAGTGACTTGATTGAACCAGTAGGATTGACCGGTGAGATAAACAATCTTAAGAGTAAGTGTGCTTGGATCTATGAGAATCGGGGCCTGCACTAGGGGTGTGTTACCGGTTGATTGCATCCTTGTGTCTTGCTAGTTATCCTCTTTGTTGCCTTTTTTCCCCCTTGTGTTCTTCGTGTTCTTCGTGTTCATCGTTCCATACGCTCAAATCCGTGAAGATCGGGACTGACATGGATATACCCTTCGGGTACCCCGGCGTGAAGGTACCTGGTACGGGCAAAGCCCAGGAGAGGCCCAGAATTAAAGAAGCCCATGAAGAAAGAAGCCAGACGAAGAGAAGTTTCCTAAATTAGGTTGGATCATAGTCGGTTAGAACTTTCCATATGTAAACCTAGTCGGTTACGTATCCAGGACCTGGCCTCCTATATAAAGGCCAGGAGGATAACCGATGAAGGTCAAGCAATTCATAACCACCATAATCCCGACGAGACAAACAGCTCGTCGGACCCCTGTAACCGCATATTCACAAGATCAAATCCAGACAAGCAGGAGTAAGGGTTTTACCTCAATCGAGGGCCCCGAACCTGGGTAAACTCTCGCTTGTCAGCCGTCGAGTCTACCAGTACTACACGTTCTCTACCACATAATCAACCCTAGGTACCTAAACCATGGGATTTGCCGAGGACACCCCTCGTCAATTGGCGCCGTCTGTGGGAACAGGTAGTGCTGGATTCACGGCCTCGCCGGCTTCATCATCAGGTGGTCACTCGACAACCTCTCCTTCACACGGTAACTCACCGATCGCCTCACCAAACGGCAAATCGCCGATCATGTCCTCAGACGGCAACTCGCCGATCCCATCGACTGGAACAAACTCAAACAACGAACACTCGCCGATTTCTCCAAGGAGGCTCAAACCACACTCAATCGAAGCTCAACAGGCTTTTGCTAGTCTAGAATGAGGTTTGGACGTTACTGTTGGTGATTTCAATTTTTTCGTTGACAAAGATGGCGTGCAGGATTTGTTAGATCCAATCGACATGGAGATACTCGACAATCTATCGACTGCATCCGCAACGCCTTCGATCTTGGCAGCAACATCATCACAGATCGCACCGATCCAAACACCAAGCGACTCCGCAACTTCAATGGACGACGAAGAATTTCGCAAAGCAGTGGCCAAAAACTTTGGAGGAAGCGAAGTTGAATCTGTGTTCCGTCCAACAACTCGGCCGAGTCACTCGAAGGCGTCTTCGACTGCACAAACCTCTCGGAAAACGAGGAAAACCTCGATGACCGCATTTACTTAGCCGACCTAAATGGCCCTGAGGTACAGGCCAACCACGAGATCTTCACGTGTAATACCAGAAGCTTGGACAAGACAATCGACGATCAACTCGACTACGGCAAAAACAATAGCAAACCGAGTAACTCCGACAAGAGTTTGGATGAAGACGCTGAGTCCATGGTACGTGTCAACAGCATGGAAACCGCTGATCAAATAATACCCTACAAGTGTATACCGCAAGCGCCGCAGAAACATCCGCGGCAGCAGCATGTCGTCGACCCACACAATTCCCGTGCACAGTTACCATGCCCGATGGAAGGACCACCCTAACCATCACGGCTGAAGCAGCGGAGAAAGTAGATCAAATCATAAAAAATTGCGCGATGATGCCAATCGACGCAACTCCAGAAAACAGATGACTTACGCATACTTCAACTGGCAAGAAAATATTCGACTGAACAACTATAGAGCGACACTTGAGGAACACAGAAAACAGGCGAGCATATCAAGCGCCAGGCGAAGGGCACTTTCCCTGAGCTCCACTGGGAGGCACGATCCTGCAAATAGGGCCAGGCTCAACCTGGGAGAAGCAGATCGAGCCGCAATCACTCGAAACCTTGACCCAGCTTTTATGGAAGTAGATAGAGAAGGCATGATCATACCAACTGAGCCAGTTGGAGCACTGATGACGTTGGGCAACTACCTCAAAACAATCGAACCTCCAGTGGGAGATCCAAAGAGAGATCATCATCTTCAGCTGTACAAACAACTAGCAATCGCCACAAGAGCCATACAGCCAGCACAAGCTACCCCCGCACGGAGAGAGGATCGGGATCGTCGCAGTCGAAGCCCTAGGGGAAGGAGTGACAGAAGAAGCTCGCGCCATCGAAGGAGCCGATCCAGAAGGTCATATAGCAGTAGCTCTGACTCAGGAGCCGACATAGGGCCATGTGGAGCATTATGTTTCACCCGACGGATTCGAGAAGCTCGCATGCCCAAGAAATTCTCACTCGCAACAACGCCAAAATTCAACTGCAAGCAGGAACCCTCAGGTTGGTTAGAAGATTACAGATTAGCCGTCGGCTGTCAGCGTGGCACAACAACTACAGCAATGCAGTACATACAACTCATGATGGAAGGAGCAGCTCGCGATTGGCTCAAATCGTTACCCGAGTCATATTACGACTCGTGGGAGCAATTCCGCGATGATTTTGTAAGGTACTTCGGACCCTTATGTGACAGGCCCAAAACGTTTGAAGAGCTCAAGACATGTAAGCAAGGCCCAGATGAGTCATTGCGATCATACATAAGGCGATGGACTGCCATTCGCAACTCGATAGGACATGTATCAGAAGACAGGGCAATCGACGCCTTTAAGGAAGGCTTGTGGAGGAAAGATTTCAGAGAGATGCTCGGACGAGAAGACCCAAAAACAATGGCAGCACTCATGGCAATCGCAACAAAGTGGGCAAATGGAGAAGACTCAGTAAGAGGCAATCAACCTACGCCATCACACGACAACCACGACAGAGACAATCGAGATCGTAGAGACAACTACAGGGATGACAGGAGGCGCAAGCGCAAGTATCGTCACTATGATGATGACAAGCCAAGCTTTGTAGGAGCAGGATTCGCTCAGTCGCGAGACAGCCGAGACCAAACTGACAAACGTCCTGAAGATAACCATGATAGTCGAGAGTACTGACGACCGCAGAGACAGTCTAGATCACCGCTCAGATGACCGCCGTGACAATTATCGTGGGCGGGACAACCGCGACAGCTACAAAAGGCCTGAATGGCGTAGGCGAACAGATAAGGACCCAGAGCGCTCACTCGAAGAAAGGATGGACGATCACTGCAGATTTCACCTATACAAAGGAGACGACGGTAGGTTACGTTCTAATCATTCACTAAAGAACTGCAGGGAATTCGACCAATTGGCGATCGAGTACGTACTACGACTGCACAAGGAAGGGCGCGCTCCGCTGCAACTAACGCAAACACAGCCAATCACAGCAACCCACACGCGAGCGGCACCAGCTCAAGTGTACTCGGCGCCACAACATGTACAATAAGCTCAGGTATATTCTGCACCACAGCAAACACAGCATACTCAAATGTATTCCGTTCCACAGCAAACACAGCCTGCTCAGGCATATCCAGCGCAACAGCAAATGCAACCAGCGCCAGTATACATGGTGCCCACACAACATAACGGAGGAACACAAGTGGCAGCAGCCATACATCAAGCACCCCAGAAAGAAGAGCAGCAATACCCTCCCACTCGAGGCCAAGTGAACATGATCCAAAAGGGGCGACCATCCAATCGAGAACAGAAATTGCACACACGACACGTCAACATGGCGGTCATGGCACCCCCAGCTATCCCAGAATTTTTGAAAGGATCCGAAGTTCCAATTATCTTCAATCGAGAGGATCACCCGCCAGCAGTGTACCGACCAGGGCACACAGCCCTTGTACTCGATGCACAAATTGGCAACTACGCCATGACCAAGGTCTTCATGGATGGAGGCAGTGACCTCAACATAATCTTCACGGATACCCTGCGACGGATGAACAAAGCAGTCGATAATCTGCCAGAATCAAGAAACACCTTCCATGGCATCGTCCCAGGTAGAGCAGTACACCCGAAAGGTACAATCCAGCTCGACGTTACATTCAGAACCCCTGAACACTTCAGAACTGAATCGATTGAGTTCGAAGTCGTCGACTGGAAGTCACAATATCACGCTATACTTGGGCGACCGACGTTCGCAAGATTCATGGCTGTCCCACACTACGCTTATCTCAAGCTTAAGATGCCAGGGCCAAAGGGAGTTATCACAGTCAACGGAAACTTTCAAAGGTCAGATTCATGTGACCGTGACTTCAGCAAAATCTCTGAGATGTACGGGATAGAGCAGACACTCGCAGAACTTGAGGTCACTAATGATCGCACACTCCTACCAGAACACAAGAGGCTGTCATCCGACAGAGAGTTCAGTGCCACAGACGACACAAGGAAGCACCAGGTGCACCCGACTGACCCCTCCAAGACGGTCAATGTGTCGTCAAGTCTAACTATCGCATAGGAAAGCGCGCTCGTCAAATTCCTCCGTGAGAACTGGGAAATATTTGCATGGTCTCCATCTGACATGCCAGGTGTTCCCAGGGAATTTGCCGAGCACTCTTTACAAATTAAACCAGGTTTCAAGCCAATCAAGCAAACTATGCGCCATTTTTCTGATCCAAAAAGAGATGCAATCGAAGCAGAAGTTGATCGTTTGCGTGCAGCCAAATTCATCCGAGAACTCAAAAAAGCAGACTGGATAGCGAATCCCGTGTTAGTCGACAAAAAGAACTCAGAAGTAAAGCGAATGTGTGTGAATTTCACATCTCTGAACAAATGCTGCCCGAAAGATCACTTCCCATTGCCTCGAATCGACCAGATTATCGACTCGATGGCAGGGTGTGCACGATTGTCCTTTTTGGATGCATACTCTGGTTATCACCAGATCCAGATGAAAAAGGAAGATGAAGAGAAAACAGCGTTCATAACTCCACTCGGAGTCTTCTGCTACATGACAATGCCGTTTGGTCTCAAAAACGCGGGTGCAACTTACCAGCGCATGATGCAAAACTGCCTCGCCGAGCAAATTGGGAAGAATGTGCAAGTATATGTGGACGATATCGTCGTCAAGACTCAAAATGAAGATACTCTGATCAAGGATCTCCAAGAAACATTCAACAACCTCAATCGATACAACATCAGGCTTAACCCGAAGAAGTGTACCTTTGGTGTGCCGGCCGGTCATCTCCTTGGTTATTTGATATCAGCACGGGGAATAGAGGCAGATCCCGAAAAGATTCAAGCAATCATCACAATGAAGAGACCCACCAAGCTTCATGAAGTGCAACAGCTAGCTGGTCGAGTGGCAGCACTCAGTAGGTTCATCAGTAAGTTAGGCGAAAGAGCGCTCCCGTTTTACAAACTGATGAAAAAGGCGGAAAAATTCGAGTGGACGGATGAGGCAGACGCAGCTCTTCAGGACCTCAAAAAGATGCTCACAAGCCCTCCGATTCTGGTAGCACCTAGAAAGCATGAACCACTATACCTTTACGTCTCCGCTACCAATCGGGTGGTCAGTACAGTGTTAGTAGTCGATCGAATGGAAGAAGGGCATAGCCAGAGCATACAGCGGTCAGTCTACTACGTAAGTGAAGTCCTCTCCCCATCCAAGCAACGCTACCCGCAATACCAGAAACTGGCGTACGCCGTGTTCATGACTTCAAGGAAACTTGCACACTACTTCTCCGATCACCCGATTACCGTGGTCAACAAGTCAGCAATCGGGGACGTCCTCACAAACCCCAATGCAACAGGTCGAGTAGCAAAATGGCTCATCGAGCTAGGACCACTTGGCATCAAGTATGAACACCCGAAGGCCATCAAAGCACAAGTCCTGCCAGATTTCCATACCGAGTGGATCGAAGCCCAACTTCCAGGGGTACCTGATGTCTCTAACTCATGGACGATGTATTTTGATGGATCCAAGAAAAATGAAGGAGCAGGAGCAGGAGTGGTGCTCATCTCACCAAAGGAGACAAGCTACGCTACGTGTGCAAATGGGATTCGAGTTTCCATCGAACAATGAAGCAGAATACGAGGCGCTAATTCACGGCATGCGCATGGCGAAAGCTATGGGGTGTACTCGATTAATGATTTACGGTGATTCCAAACTAGTGGTGCAGCAAACAATGAAGGCCTGCGACTCAATCGCAGATAACATGACGCTCTACCACGATCTCTACAACATCATGGAGGGAAGCTTTGAAGGATGCGAGTTGCGGCACATAGGAAGGGAGAGCAACGAGGAAGCAGACAAACTCGCAAACATCGCATCCACAAAAGCGCCAATACCACCAGGTGTTTTCTTCGTAAGGATTGAGCATAGGTCAATCGATAAGCGACCATCTGCATCGGCACCCGCCACGGGTAAAGGTAATATCCCAAGCACAAAAGACCCTCCAGTCGAGGTGTTACTCATCGAACCTACATGGACTCAACCTTTCCTCGCATACATGCTCCGCAATGAACTACCCGAAGACATAAACGAGTCCAGACGAATCATACGGCGAGCAAAATCATAAACCATCATTAACGGTGAGCTGTACAAACACAGCACTTCAGGTATGTTCCAAAGGTGCATCGCATTCGAAGACGGCAAAGATCTCCTTCGAGATATTCATGCAGGTACTTGCGACACCATGCAGGCAGTCGATCCATCGTAGCCAAAGCCTTCCGAGCAGGGTTTTACTGGCCAACAGCGTTAAGCGACGCAAAAATATTGTCAAAAGATGCATCGGGTGTCAGAAGTTCGCAACACGACCCCATGCACCCGCATCAGCACTCAAAACCATACCACTGGCGTGGCCCTTCGTCCAGTGGGGCCTTGACATGGTAGGGCCACTCAAAAAGTCATCAAAAGGAGGTCATACTCACCTACTTGTTGCAGTCGACAAATTTACAAAGTGGATCGAAGCCATCCCTATCACAAGCTCGACAGCTTCCACGGCGGTCCGTTTTATCCAATCGATCATATATCGGTATGGAGTGATGGACAGTATCATTACGGACAATGGAACCAACTTCACAGCAGAAGAGTTTCAATCTTTTTGCAAGAGCAGGGTGTCAAACTAAACTATGCGTCAGTTGCGCATCCGCAATCGAACGGACAGGTCGAGAAAGCCAATGGTCTCGTGTGCAGTGGCATCAAGAAAAGGCTGCTGGTCCCACTCAAAAGGGCTGCGGGAGCATGGGTTGAAGAACTCGACGCGGTGCTATGGAGCCTGCGCACTACGCCAAACGCCTCTACCCAATACACACCGTTCTTCATGGTCTACGGTTCGGAAGCAGTACTGCCTTCAGACGTCAAATTTCATGCACCACGGGTAGAAGCATACGAAGAAACTGACGCGAGCAAGGCACTCGAAGATGCAAACGATCTCTTGGAAGAGGCACGCAACACAGCCTTGGCTCGAACATCAGTTTATCAACAAGACCTACGCAACTACCATAGCCGTCGATTGCGCACACGATCCTTCATGGTAGGAGACTTGGTGCTACGCGAGAAACAGAAAAAGGTTCACAAGCTGGCATCACCATGGGAAGGACCTTACATCATCACAGAAGTTATCAGCGACGGAGGAGCATATCGACTGAAAGATGCCAAGACTGGAGAAGAAATATCAAATCCATGGAATGTGGCGCACTTACGTCGGTTTTATGCATAGGTCTCCTAGTCATATATGTAAATCACGACATGTCGGAAGAGCCAGCAGGTTTCAGACGCTCTCTTTCCCTTACCAGGGTACCTAAGGGGACTGGAAGGTTTTTAATGAGGCGGCCTGCTGGTCGAACAACAAAAGTTTGAATAAAATCATATGTTCCTTCATATCTGTCTCAAAGTTCTTCATATTTCTACAAACTAGCAGTCAAAAATATACCTCTAGCGCAATAACGTAAAACCCCACTCGATATACTCGGGGGCTGGGTTCATAACTTAAACCCCACTCGATATACTCGGAGGCTGGGTTCACATTCAAAACCCCACTCGATATACTCGGGGGCTGGTTAATACACAAGCCCCACTCGATATACTCGGGGGCTAGGTTCACATTCAAAACCCCACTATGCACGCAAAATAAGGAAGTCATCATTATTCCGCGAAAATTTCGCCACGACCGGTCAAATCGGAGCAAAGATAGCGTCTTCTGGTGGTCAAAACCCTGACAACGGGCCCACAAGGTCATGTCTTGTCAAAAATTTGACAGGCAGGCCGCAAATGTCAAGCATGACGACAACCACAAGCAGAAGAAATAGAAACATAAGCGCAAGTCGATGGGAATCATGTGTCGACTGTAATGAAAATTAACAAAAGGTACTCCCATGGGAGTATATGTCAAAAATTTCTTCGATTGAGGACATACAGAGCATAATTAATTTAAGATTGTCCTCTATTGCAAACAATAAACCACAATCTCGGGGGCTACTCCCATGGGAGCGCTGTCGCGCTCCCATAAGATTTCTAAAAAGATAAAAATTACTCACTCGACAAAGATGACTCGACTGATTCATTTTGGCAAAGTCCTTTAAATTCACAAGCATAATTCATAAAATTCCCGGACCATGTCAATCGAAAAAGTCTCGGATGCTGCATACGCAAATGCAAAGGTAAGACCTGCCGATTTAAATCGCGCTGGGCTAAGGGACACTCCGGCAGTGTTTTCCCTTAAGTTTTTCCGTGTCAACAGACATGATGAAAGTCCTGACGGACGCGTCGGGTAGCAAATATGATCTGCAGAACGAATCAGTAAGACCCCAAGAGGCCTGAGTCGAGTCTGTCCAGTGTGTTCCAGATTCGAGTCCGGGGACTCGAGTTTGATTGAAGGCTAGTATGGTATCGCCCTAATGAGCAGTTAACTGACATCGTTGATTCGAGTAAGTTCAGGCCTACTACGTCAAAATCCCTAGGCAAATATATCAAAAGTGTTCCAGATTCGAGTCCGGGGGCTCGAGTTTGATTGAAGGCTAGTATGGTATCGCCCTAATGAGCAGTTAACTGACATCGTTGATTCGAGTAAGTTCAGGCCTACTACGTCAAAATCCCTAGGCAAATATATCAAAAGTGTTCCAGATTCGAGTCCGGGGACTCGAGTTTGATTGAAGGCTAGTATGGTATCGCCCTAATGAGCAGTTAACTGACATCGTTGATTCAAGTAAGTTCAGGCCTACTACGTCAAAATCCCTAGGCAAATATATCAAAGTGTTCCAGATTCGAGTCCGGGGACTCGAGTTTGATTGAAGGCTAGTATGGTATCGCCCTAATGAGCAGTTAACTGACATCGTTGATTCGAGTAAGTTCAGGCCTACTACGTCAAAATCCCTAGGCAAATATATCAAAAGTGTTCCAGATTCGAGTCCGGGGACTCGAGTTTGATTGAAGGCTAGTATGGTATTGCCCTAATGAGCAGTTAACTGACATCGTTGATTCGAGTAAGTTCAGGCCTACTACGTCAAAATCCCTAGGCAAATATATCAAAAGTGTTCCAGATTCGAGTCCGGGGACTCGAGTTTGATTGAAGGCTAGTATGGTATCGCCCTAATGAGCAGTTAACTGACATCGTTGATTCGAGTAAGTTCAGGCCTACTACGTCAAAATCCCTAGGCAAATATATCAAAAGTGTTCCAGATTCGAGTCCGGGGACTCGAGTTTGATTGAAGGCTAGTATGGTATCGCCGTAATGAGCAGTTAACTGACATCGTTGATTCGAGTAAGTTCAGGCCTACTACGTCAAAATCCCTAGGCAAATATATCAAAAGTGTTCCAGATTCGAGTCCGGGGACTCGAGTTTGATTGAAGGCTAGTATGGTATCGCCCTAATGAGCAGTTAACTGACATCGTTGATTCGAGTAAGTTCAGGCCTACTACGTCAAAATCCCTAGGCAAATATATCAAAAGTGTTCCAGATTCGAGTCCGGGGACTCGAGTTTGATTGAAAGCTAGTAAGGTTTTACACGAATGTGTAGTTCACCAGTCTCAAATACTCTGGGCCTACTATGCTATTATCCCCAAGATTACATAAAAACGTACATACTTGTAAGAAGATACGTATGTTGGAGGGAGTGCATCCATGATTTCTCCATAATCAAGCAAGCACTCGGGGGCTACTGACATGGATATACCCTTCGGGTACCCCGGCGTGAAGGTACCTGGTACGGGCAAAGCCCAGGAGAGGCCCAGAATTAAAGAAGCCCATGAAGAAAGAAGCCAGACGAAGAGAAGTTTCCTAAATTAGGTTGGATCATAGTCGGTTAGAACTTTCCATATGTAAACCTAGTCGGTTACGTATCCAGGACCTGGCCTCCTATATAAAGGCCAGGAGGATAACCGATGAAGGTCAAGCAATTCATAACCACCATAATCCCGACGAGACAAACAGCTCGTCGGACCCCTGTAACCGCATATTCACAAGATCAAATCCAGACAAGCAGGAGTAAGGGTTTTACCTCAATCGAGGGCCCCGAACCTGGGTAAACTCTCGCTTGTCAGCCGTCGAGTCTACCACTACTACGCGTTCTCTACCACATAATCAACCCTAGGTACCTAAACCATGGGATTTGCCGAGGACACCCCTCGTCAGGGACCAACCCACATCATTTATGGGCCTAGGGGAATGCATTGTGTAGTTGGTCGCTAATTGTGGGGTTGCCGGAGTGACAGAAACCTAAACCCCCGTTAGTAAACCGGTGCACCAGGGAGCGTAGGATCTCAGAGTTTAAGGTTGTGGTTAGATTTATCTTAATTATTTTCTTGTAGTTGCGGATGCTTACAAGGGTATAATCACAAGTATGTATTAGTCCAAGTAAGGGCGGTGCATTTGCATAGGTTCACCCACACAACACTTATCAAAACAATAAAGATTAATCAACGGTATGAAGCGAAAGCACTTGACTAAATTCCCGTGTGTCCTCAAGAACATTTTGTCATCATAAGTAAACCAACCGGCTTGTCCTTTGCTCTGAAAAGGATTGGGCCACTCGCTGCAAGTATTACTACTGTCTTTTATTTACTTGTATTTTATTTACCTGCTATATCAAAAACCCCTAAAAACTTGTCTGCTAGTGTTTACAGTGAAACCTTGACCGAAACTACTTGTCAACACCTTCTGCTCCTCGTTGGGTTCGACACTCTTATTTATCAAAAGTACTACGATACACCCCCTATACTTGTGGGTCATCAAGACTATTTTGTGGCATCGTTGCCGGGGAGTGAAGTGCTATTGGTAAGTGGAATTGGTAAGGGAAACTTTTACTGTAAGTGATGTTTTTATTTCTGCTTGCTACTTTATTTTATCATGGAGAGATCTCCATTTGAATTCCTATTCGAAAATGCTACTACCACTGCTAAGGTAGTAGACGAGCCTCCACCTGTTCAAGTAATTCCATTTAAAATACCTATGAAGATTGTTGAACGTGTTACGAATAACCGCTATGAAGGAGATGAAACTGTCCATCCTGGTGATCATTTGCTATCTATACATGAATTATGCGAGTTGTTCAAGTGTGCAGGTATTTCAATGGAAGAAGTTGAGAGGAAATTGTTCTCCATATCACTGATGGGCAGAGCTGCGGAATGGTATAAGATGTGAAGAATGGCCGATCTATTGGCTGGGAGGAAATTGTACCCCTCTTTTACTCTAAATTCTATCCTCTAGTGAAATTCATCAAGATCGGAATCATATATAATTTTTGGCCTCATGATTGAGAGAGTATTGCCCAAGCATGGGGGAGATTGAAGTCATTAATGCTCAAATGCCCATTCATGAGCTCCGGGTAATATTGTTATTGATAACTTTTATGCAAGGCTTTCTCTTCAGGATAAAACTCATTGGATATCGCTTGTTCTGGATCATTTACACGTAATAAAGAGGAAGTTAAATGGGACCTTCTTGATCGGATTCAGGAAAATACTGAAGGATGGGAGAACGACAAAGGTAGAGAATCAGGTATAAAGTATGATTATGAATGCATTAAAAATTTCATGGATACTGATAATTTCCGTAATCTTTATGATATGTATGGTCTTGATTCTCAAGTTATTGCAAATTGTTATGAAGCTTTTGCCTCTTATCTTGATATTCCTAAAAAAGAGTTGAATAAATACCATGAACCTTATAAAGATAATGCTAATTCTGCCACTGTTAAAAACATTGAAGTTCATACTGTTGATCACGTTTTGCCAGAACCTTATATTGAGAAAATGCCTTTTCCTGTTAAAGTTAAGGAACATTCTATAATAGCTAGTGCGGTTAATAAAAGTGCAAAGAAAGCTATAGAACCTGATGAACAAATAACTGTTGAACCTGCATAGCAATAGTAAAGGACCTTGTCACCAAAAATGTAGAAGGAGGACATATTATCTTTTGTGAAGATGCTTCTAATATTGTTTCGCATCCTAGTAGATCTAGGAAAATGAGTGTTCCTGTGCTTTCAGTTAAGATTGGAGACATTGCTATTATGGTTTATGTGATATTGGTGCGAGTACAAGTGCCATTCCTTATGATCTTTATAAAGAAATCATGCATGAAATTAGTCCTTGTGAACTTGAGGATATTGATGTGGTTATTCAGCTTGCTAATAGGAAGACTATCTCTCCAATTGGTATGGTAAGAGATGTTGAGGTTTTATGCGGTAAGACTAAATATCCTGCTGATTTCTAGTACTTGGTTCTGCTACTAGTAAAACTTGTCCTATTATTTAAGGTAGACCTTTCTTAAATACATGTGGTGCTATTATAGACTGTAAGAAAGAGAAAATTTATATTAAATTTGATGGAGAATCTTATGAGTTTAATTTTTCTATGTTTGCTAAAAATCTTTATGAAACCGAATTACCTAATGAGGATTCAAAAAATGAACAACTTGCTGCTATTGCTATTGCTCCTAACAGTGCTTTGCAACAATACATGGAGGAACATGAAAGTGAGGTCTTTATGGAAGAAAGAAATGAGATTGACGATATCTTTCTTCGTCAACCACCAATACTTAAACATAATTTGCCGGTGGGGATTTGGGTACTCCTACACCTCCGAAGGAAGATCCTGTTTTCGATTTAAAACCTTTGCCTGATACTCTCAAATATGCTCATCTTGATGATAAGAAAACATATCCTATTATTATTAGTTCTAAACTTTCAGGTAATGAAGAAGCAAGGTTGTTAAAAGTATTGAAGAAACACCGAGGAGGTATAGGATATACTCTGGATGATTTAAAAGGGATTTCTCCTGCTATATGTCAACATGCCATCAATATGGAACCTGATGCAAAACCAGTTGTTGAGCATCAACGTCGTTTAATCCCTAAAATGAAAGAAGTGGTAAGAAATGAGGTATTAAACTCCTTGATGCTGGTATAATTTATCCTATTGCTGATAGTAGATGGGTAAGTCATGTGCATTGTGTTCCTAAGAAAGGAGGAGTTACTGTTGTGCCAAATGAAAATGATGAACTTATTCCTCAAAGAGTAGTAGTTGGATATAGGATGTGCATTGATTTTGAAAGGTTAATAAAGTAACTAAGAAAGATCACTATCCTTTACCTTTATTGATCAAATGTTAGAAAGGTTGTCTAAGAAAACTCATTTTTGCTTTCTTGATGGTTATTCTGGATTTTCACAAATCTGTTAGAAAGCAAGATCAAGAGAAAACTACTTTTACTTGTCCTTATGGAACTTATGCTTATAGACGTATGCCTTTTGGTTTGTGTAATGCTCCTGCTACGTTCAAAGATGCATGTCTGCTATTTTTCATGGTTTTTGTGAAGAAATTGTGGAAGTATTCATGGACGATTTTTCCGTCTATGGAACTTTTTTGACAACTGCTTGCACAATCTTGATAAAGTTTTGCAGAGATGTGAGGAAACTAATCTTGTTCTTAATTGGGAGAAATGTCATTTTATGGTTAATGAAGGGATTGTTCTTGGACATAAAATTTCTGAAAGAGGTATTGAAGTGGACAGAGCTAAAGTTGAAGCAATTGAGAAAATGCCCTGTCCTAGGGATGTTAAAGGTATTCGTAGTATTCTTGGTCATGCCGGTTTCTATAGGAGATTTATTAAAGATTTCTCTAAAATTTCAAAACCTCTCACTAATCTTCTTCAAAAAGATGTACCTTTTGTTTTTGATGATGATTGTAAAGAAGCATTCGAAATTCTAAAAAAGGCTTTAATCACAGCTCCTGTTGTTCAACCGCCTGATTGGACTTTACCTTTTAAATAATGTGTGATGCTAGTGATTTTGCTGTAGGAGCTGTTCTTCGACAGCGAGTAGACAAGAAATTAAATGTTATTCATTATGCTAGTAAGACTCTTGATGCTGCTCAAAAGAATTATGCTACTACTAAAAAGGAATTTTTAGCAGTGTTTTCGCTTGTGATAAATTTAGACCTTATATCGTTGACTCAAAAGTTACTATCCACACCGATCATGCTGCTATTAAATACCTTATGAAAAGAAAGATGCTAAGCCTAGGATCATAAGATGGGTACTTTTACTACAAGAGTTTGATTTACATATTGTAGATAGGAAAGGTGCTGAAAATCCTGTTGCTGATAACTTGTCTAGACTGGAAAATATTTCATATGATCCTATACCTGTTAATGATAGTTTTCCAATGAACAATTGGCTTCGATAAAGTAAGCTCACGCGAAAGTCCATGGTATGCTGACTATGTTAACTTTATTGTTGTCAAGTATTTGCCTCCAACTTTACATCTCAGCAAAGAAGAAAGTTCTTTTATGACTTGAGGCATTATTTTTGGGATGACCTACATTTGTATAAAGAAGGAGTGGATGGTATAATGTGAAGATGTGTTCCTGAGTATGAACAAAAAGAAATATTGAGCAAATGCCATAGTAGTGCTTATGGAGGACATCATGCTGGGGATAGAACTGCACAAAAGGTTCTACAATCAGGTTTTTATTTCTTACTCTCTTTAAAGATGCAAGGAAATTTATTTTATCATGTGATGAATGCCAAAGGGTTGGTAATATAAGTAGACGTAATGAAATGCCTATGAATTATTCTCTTGTTATTGAGCCTTTTGACTGTTGGGGATTTGACTTTATGGGTCCTTTTCCTCCTTAAGATGGTTATACTCATATACTTGTTGCTGTTGATTATGTTACTAAATGGGTAGAAGCTATACCAACATCTAGTGTTGATGGTGAGATATCATTAAAAATGCTTAAAGATATTATTTTTCCAAGGTTTGGTGTGCCTAGATAACTCATGACTGATGGTGGTTCTCATTTTATCCACGGTGCTTTTAGAAGACTCTTGCTAAGTATGATGTTAATCATATAATTTCTTCACCTTATCATCCCCAAACAAGTGGTCAAGTAGAATTATAAATAGAGAGATTAAATCTATTTTGCAAAAGACTGTTAATAAATCTAGAAAAAATTGGGCTAGGAAGCTTAATGATGCTTTGTGGGCTTATAGAACTGCTTATAAAAATCCTATGGGTATGTCTCCTTACAAAATGGTTTACGGAAAAGCTTGTCATCACCTCTAGAATTAGAACATAAAGCTACTGGGCGGTAAAGGAACTTAATAGAGATTTTAAACTTGCGGGTAAAAAGAGTTTACTTGACTTGAGCTCTCTAGATGAATGGAGAAGCGAAGCTTATGAAAATGCTAGGCTGGTTAAAGAGAAAGTTAAGCAATGGCATGATAGGAGGATTCTAAAGAGAGAATTTAACGTAGGTGAGAAATTTTATTGTATAGGTCTCGTCTCGATTTTTGCAGGAAAATTACTTTCAAAATGGGAAGGACCTTACGTTGTTGAGGAAGTCTATCGCTCAGGTGCAATAAAAATTAATTCGCTTGATGGTGATAAACCACAAGTTGTTAATGGGCAAAGACTCAAGCATTATATTTCTGGAGATTCTTATAACGAGATGTTGATATTATTCAAGTGGTAACTCCGGAAGATTTTATAAAAAGCCAAAATCAGGGAACTGAAGAGGCTGATTTGGAATAGGTACCAGTTTCAGTAAAAAAGTTTGCGTTTGACTTTCCAACTTTAATATTTGTTGTTTTTATGAATTATAGAAAATTATGAGTCGAAAAAGGGTAGGAAACGGTGCCCGAGGGCACCACACCACCCCTGGGCGCAGGCCCCACCCTGGCCGCGCCGAGGGTGCGTGTGGGCTCCTCGGAGCCCGTCTCCGACCCTGCTTCGACCTGTACCTTCCTTTTGTTGTTAAACTTTTTGCTATATATTCACCCGGATCTCCCGAGGTCCATATATCGTGTTTTCGTCTTGTTTTGTTTTCAACCGGTTTCTGCCAGGATTAGCTCAAAGACTAGATCTATAATGTCTTCGTCCGGGTCTCCGAAGGATAGTTTCTTCAAGAACGTCATCGGCCCATACATCAATGAGCTGAAGCAGCACCCACAAGAGATGCGACTTGTGGATGGAGCCTTTGTCCAAGAAGATGTCAAAGGACCCAAGATTGAGGGAGACGTGAAGACCAGGCTAGAAGAAGTGGAGCACGAAGTCTTCCGGTACAGGAAGATGATAGAGCGTGGAGTGGAGATCAACCACAAGATTATCGATGAGCTTCTTGCTGAACACAAGAAGGAGACTAAAAAGCTATGGGATGATATCTTTACGCTCAGTGAAGCCACATCCAACTTGCAAGCGCAAATCTATGATCTTCAAGACCAAAACTGTGAGTATGAAGCTAGGTTCAAACGCATAAGCTCTGCTGCAAGTTTCAGGGCTGTTGAAACAAAATCATCCTTCTTTGACGGGGAGCCTCTACCTTGGAAATCTGATGATGAAGAGTCTCGCACACCACCAAGGGATCAAGTTTAAATCGTCAAGGGGTAATGGAACTCCCTTGGCTTGTTCCAAGCTTGGGGGAGTGCCCAGTATCATCTTTATCTTTTTGTTTTTACAAGTTCGTGGTCATATCATGAGTAGAGAAGTTATCGTATAAGATGGTTTGCAATGTGGAGTGTCACTCCTTTAGTTGGTTATCTATGTATCCGTTGGTGTGAGTGTGTCTTTGTTTAGAATATTAATGAGAAGTTTCACCTTTACTTTCGGTACATTTTATTTTAGCCTGCAAATCCTCTTTATATGCTGATCTTGTCATTAGTATTGACATCACTTTGGGGTACATCAAGTAAATTAGATTGGTTATGGCAAACTTAGGATTGGTCATTAGCAACAATACTTTGAAAACTTAAGTAGAAGGAGGGAATTACATGCAAAAATATTATCCCATGATCTTTCTTTCTTGTTGGCCAATGAGATTATTATTCTTGAGTTAAATTATTTGTGCTTACAAGGAAGATTGCATGATTGCTTTTATTATATGTATAGTTGATTGTTTCCTTCAACTCTTATGCTTGCCACCCAACCTTGCTAGCTTAAACCTTGTACTGAGAGGAAATACTTCTCGTGCATCCAAAACCTTGAGCCAATACCCTCCAAAGTGTCCATATAACTTCCTATGCGTGGTATTTAACCGCCACTCCAAGTAAATTTGGCATGTGCTACCTTTAAACTATTCAAAATTGTTACTACTCCTTTTTGTGTCAATGTTTACCAAGCTCATGAGGACCGGGTGGATATCTTTATGTCACCTGTCAAACAGACTTTACCACCAGACTAGCAGGGGTCATATTGTACTTTCCATTTACTGATTCGTTGACAATTAACAAACACCTCTCAAAACTATTTTTTACTCTCTATATGATATCAAAAATTAAAAAGCTATAGCACATGACTTAATCTCTGCTTCCCTCTGCGAAGGGCCTTTCTTTTATTTTTCATGTTGAGTCAGTACACCTATTTCCTTCCTCCTTGAGCAAGCATTTGAGTTGTTGTGATTCAACCATCTATAGCATTAATACTTTCAATCATGTCTTTTATCTTTCCTTTGTTTGAGCACAAAGACCTTTGCCTTTAAGAATATGAATTTGAAAGTTATCAATGACTGTAAGGAAATTGTGATGATTGAACATTTAAGTTCTGCAATATAAGCTCTAGTATAAAGACTCCTTTCGAAAGATAAGTTTGAATTGCTGATTGTTCTATGACTAAGAATGAAGTGTGCCATCACTAATTTATAATTTTCTTCATGCACCTTTATTGCTGTTTCATTACTCATGTTCAAGTTAAGTTACATGAAGAGTAGTTGCTGTTTAAAATGATTTGTGCTGTTAGTAAATAATGATGCTTCTTGTCCGTATTCTTTATTATCGACGCTTCACTCCATAAACCTGTGGTCTTGTTTACTGAGCTCAGCTTTCGCTTGGGACAAGCGAGGTCTAAGCTTGGGGGGAGTTGATACGTCCATTTTGCATCACTATTTTATATAATAATTTAATGTTATTCATTGATATATTTCATATTAAGATACATTATTTATGTTATTTTATCTTATTTTGCATGTTTGATGATTATTGGGGAATTAACTGCCGGAGTCAGATTTCAGCTGGAAAAAGCACCGTCAAGACACTATATTTCTTGAGTTTCAAAAACCATGAAAAATATACAGAAGCTCCTATTTTATCAGAAGACGGAGGCAGCCAAAAGGGGAGGCTGAGGTGGGCCACGAGGGGCCCACACTCACTCTCGGCGCGGGCCCCACCTTGGCCGTGCCGAGGCCTGGTGAGGAGCCCCTGGCCCACCTCTGGCGCTCACCCTTCGCGTACTTCTACCCCAGAAACCCTAATCGTCAAGGGGGCCATCGAGGAAATATTCCGCCGCCTCCACGGGACGGAAACGACAGAGAGAGAAAAAGCTCTCCGGCAGGGAGAAATCTGCCGGGGAAATTCCCTCCCGGAGGGGCGAAATCATCGCCATCGTCATCACGCTGGACTTCATCGGGATCTTCATCATCATCATCATCTCCACCGCCGTCACCATCATCTCCACCGCTCCACTTCGTTCCGCTGTAACATCTAGGGCTATACTTTGTCTAGTTCATAGGGGGAACTCTCCCGTATTAATTACTTCTTGCGGTTGATGCTATTGAGTTTTATCGGTGAATTAAAGTTTATGTCCAGATTGTTATTCATCATTATATCACCTCTGATCATGATTCATATGATGTCTTGTGAGTAGTTCGTTTAGTTCTTGAGGACATGGGAAAGTCTTGTCGTTAGTAGTGGAATTATGTTGAGTAATATTTAATGGTTTGATATTTAAGTTGTGGTGTTATTCTTCTAGTGGTGTCATGTGAACGTCGACTACATGACACTTCACCTTTATTGATGTAGTGCGCCCTACACATGACACGCCATGTGGCCCAATGACAAGAGCAAGAGTCAAGGCTCTCCATGATAAGGTGAACTCACTCCTATCTTTGTGTGATCTGGATACTCCTTTGAATGTCTTGCTACTTCATTCCGATACCTTGTGTGTGCTCAGCTGTGGAGAACGTGAAGAACTCCGAGGGAACATGGATCAAGTTGGCCAAGGGTTGCATCAAAGCAAAGGAGAAGAAACGGGAGAAGACAGCTCAGCTGGCCCCCAGGCCGGCCTAGGCCGGGCCCAGAGCCGTCCACACTCCTGCAGCCGCCGGCCTCCAGGCCGGCCTAGGCCGGCCCCTGGGCCGATCCCCTCCAGCCACCGCCGCCTTAAGTGACTCGACCCGGAACCTTTGTGTCCTGCACCCGTTTTGTACTAAGACTATAGATACCTCCCTTGTTGCCTAGGGTTTGGGTTAGACTAAGAATAGACATTGAGTTGAGCTTTGCTCCTTTTCCACCTCTTTGGTGTTGCCTCCTAGTGAGATGAATCAAGGCCTCCCCTTGTGGAGATGATCCAAGGCCTCCCCTTGTGGAGATGAACAAGATCCCCTCCTAGTAGTTGCGATTACTTGTCAATCTTTCCGCCTGGAGTGACTTGATTGAACCGGTAGGATTGACCGGTAAGATAAAAATCTTAAGAGTAAGGGTGCTTAGATCTATGAGAATCGGGGGCTGCCCTAGGGTGTGTTACCGGTTGATTGCATCCTTGTGTCTTGATAGTTATCCTCTTGGTTGCCTTTTTTTCCCCCTTGTGTTCTTCGTGTTCATCGTTCCATACGCTCAAATCCATGAAGATCGGGACCAGTCCACATCATATGGTACCAGAGCTCTATGTTGCCACGGATTTATCTTTGTTTCCCCCACTTCCCCCCCAAATGTTTCTTTGTTTTTGAGAAATTCGAAAATTTCCACAAAATAGCCATTTTGGGATTCGAGTGATTCGTCGATTGGTTGCGTTTTTGGTAGTTTTGATCCATGGATCTGTTGCTTTAGGACCCCTCCACCTTTGTTTGCGTTCCTAAGCCTCAATTTTGCCAATTTCCCACGGATTCGAGGATTTTCGGAGCTCAATTTCCGCCAAAAAACTCGGAAAGTCGAGCCAGGCTTAGGCCGGCCTCCAGCCCGGCCCAGGCCAGCCACAGGGCCGGCGCCCCTGGAATTTTTTTTATTTTTATTTTTCCTCGGTTCGTTTTGGCATTTTTCCTTTTATGTTTGAGTCCTTGTCGGGTGTGAGAAACGTCTACAACATCGACAAGCTTCCGTGACAACTTCATAAATGCCAAGCGACGACGCCACCAAGGACTCGACACCTCCCCGACATCGTAATCCATTGTGAGACATTCTTCCTTTCGCGTACCTTGACCTAGCTCATTAATATTGCGAGGCATTGCACTTGTGTTGATTCGAGTGACTGTCTCTTAACGTATTGGCGAGTGTGTATCATGTAGCGATCTTGGCACTAGCAAAAGTTGAAGGACTCATCGTCAAAAATAAAGAGAAAAGAACATGAGTGGTGCCAAGTATCATCTCTTGTAGGTTGCGACCAAGCTTAAACCGCCAAAGTGAGTGTGAGAGATTAACACTTGTGCAAATCCGTTGCCTACCCTAAGGCAATTGAGCTAGCGTCCTTCGTGTGTTGGTGTGACATTTGAGCACGTAGTCTTCGATAGGTTGCATATCTTCGAGTGCTCGCCCTTTGGTCGCCCAACCCCATCTTTCGCTTTGTTTGAGTTTCTCTACCATTTGTGGTTGGTGTTTCTTTGGTAATTTGATTATTGTGGATTTTCTCTACCTTGAACAACAAACTTTTTGTCGGATTTGCTTGTTTCTTACCACTTCATACCTACATATCCTCATAAGTGTGTGTGTTGGGTGTGAGAACCGGATTCTCTTGGTTCAAGCAACGTATTCTTTGGATATAGTTTATCTTGGTCCTCTTTTTCCACACATTTCACTTGTTCTTGAGCATCATGTTTAGGGGAAGTATGAGTGGAAGCTCAAGCGCGGAAGGCAACATCAATGAAGGACTTCAAGGTGATAACGGCTACGTCACGCATGGAGAGTTTGTGGGTCTTCGTCACCTTGTGCGTGATGGCCTAGGTCGCTATGAGCGCCGCATTGAAGCTCAAGAAGTCAACTTCAACGACCGCATTCAAGCTCAAGAAGCGAACCTCAATGAGCAAATGGTGCGGGTGACCGAAGCTCTAAACAACCTCGCGCACCGTCGTTCTTCTTCAAGTTCACGCCGCGCAAGGAGTTCCTCAAGATCGACGTAAGAGCATCGCGGTCATCGTCAAGAGCAACCACATCAAGGTCGCCAAGAAAGACCAAGGCATGATGAACATAATCGACATTGCCATGAAGTGGACCGCCCACCTTCGCCTCGAGCGCACTATGACAACGTCAATCAAGAACATCAACGCCAAAATGGTGCACGGCGTGAACGATCACAATCACCACCACCACAACGTCGAGATCGTCGAGACCCATTGGTCAATGACAATGGTGTTCCGGGCGCGCATGACTATGGCGAACAAGGCCGTCCAACCGACATCCTCCAAGGCCATGTCGCCACAATCGCGACCGTGGGAACCATGTGGAGAACCCAAGGCCGAACGATGAGCCTCGTCCCCGCCAAGAACAACCTCATGATCGTCATCAACACCACCACGCCGAGTCAAGTGATAGTGAGTCAAGCCAACACAATGGTGACGGACTCAATCGAAGGAGACGTGGACGTGCATTCCCACCTCCAAACCGCTGTGAAGAAGATGACAATTTGAACAATCTTCGCTTTGACATGCCCAAGTTTTATGGAACAAGTGATCCGGAAGCCTACCTCTCATGGGCACTCAGGGTTGACAAGATCTTCCGAGTTTGCCGCTACTCTAACGCCAAGATGGTTGCCTTAGCATCAATGGAGTTTGAAGAATATGCTCTCTTGTGGTGGGAACAACTCCAAGATGCACGTTTCGACAACCACCAACAACCAATCAACACTTGGGTTGAAATGAAAGAAGCAATGTACAAGCGCTTTGTTCCAAGTCATTACACGCGAGATCTATACAAGAAGTTGCAAGAGTTGAGGCAAGGTGTGAAATTGGTGGATGAGTACTATAAGGAAATGGAAATCTCAAGGATAAGAGCTCATATTGAGGAGTCGGAGGAGAAATCTATGGCTCGCTTCATGAATGGACTCAACTATCCAATAAAGAAGATTGTGGAATTCCAACCTTATACCACCTTGGTTGAGCTAGTACATCAAGCAATGAAGGCCGAGCGTCACGTCCTTGAAGAGCTCAAGTATATCAAGACAAAGGCATTTTTCGCCAACAAGTCTTCATCATCAACGCCTACAACAACACAAGCTCCTACTCAAGCAAACACAATAGGTCCTCCAAAAGCCTCTACATCCACAACTCAACCGCCTCAACCTTTCAAGCAAATGACTCCATCTCCCAATACGACTCAAGCATCCTCTTCCGGAACACGCCTTTTGAAGTGCTATAAGTTTGGAGGACAAGGACACAAATCCTTTGAGTGTACAAACAAGAAAGTCATGATTGTTAATGACATTGGAGAATATGAGTCCATGAGCGAAGACGAGTACCTTGCCTTGAACCAAGTCGCCACCACGGAAAGTGCTCAAGATGAATCAAAGGAGATATTTTGTGATGGTGAGACCAACAACCCTACGTTGGTTGTGACAAGAAGCTTGACCACCAATGTCCAAGTAGAAGAAGACCAAAGATGCAACTTGTTTCAAACAAGAGCGGGAATCAATGGAAAGTCCATCAAGGTCATTATAGATGGTGGAAGTTGTCACAACTTGGCAAGCAAAGAGCTTTGTGATAAGCTCAACTTGAAACTCAAGAAGCACCCACATCCATACCATGTGCAATGGTTAAGTGATTGCGGAACCGTCAAGATTCAACATATGGTGCAAGTGTCCTTCAAGATTGGAGCCTACGAAGATACCGTGGATTGTGATGTTGTGCCTATGTTCGCTTGTCATTTACTTCTTGGAGGTCCATGAAAATTTGATAAGAGTGCTATGCATGATGGGAGGACAAATTACGATAGCTTCATGGGCAATGACAAGACCTTCGTCCTCCGTCCCATGACACCAAGTCAAGTAATTGCCGACAATGCAAAGACTATTCCTAGGGCACAACAAGATCGTACTTCAAGTGAGATGAGTGGTGAGAGAGTGACCCACCATAAAGTGAGTGAGAGCCACAAGCCACATGAGAGTGACACTTTTAAGAGAGCCCCAACAAACTTGACACTATTTGCCACCAAAAGAGATATGAGGGAGTTGCGAGAGGACCCATCACCTTACACTATGTGCTCATATGCAAGGGTGACGCTTCTATTACTAACAACTTTACAAACCTTCCTCCTCCTTTGTTGTCTCTTTTGAAGGACTTTGAAGATGTCTTCCCTCAAGAAGTGCCACCGGGACTACCTCCTCTACGCGGAATCGAGCATCGCATCGACCTTGTACCCGGCGCACCTCTTCGAAACCGCGCCCCGTACCGCACCAACCCCGAAGAGACAAAGGAGATTGAGAGGCAAAGACAAGAGCTTCGTGACAAGGGACACATCCACGAGAGCTTGAGTCCGTGTACCGTACCCGTCATCTTGGTACCCAAGCACGACAACACTCTTCGACTTTGCATGGATTGTCGCCCCATCAACGCCATCACTGTAATACCCCGTAATTTATTGGATATTCTCATCGAGGTTCTTGTCATCACCGCTGAAGCCCATTTTATCCATCATTCTTGAATTTCAAATCAGAGACGATATTCGGGGGCATCTCGCCGAGACATTCGATCCTGGAGTACTATTTTATTCTAAGATAGTATCGTGAAATTATCTCTTTAATGGCCATCTTCTTATGAACTTTTAAAAATAAGCCTCTTCTCAAAGATCCGAGTCCATGGTTGAGTCGGACTCATCGAGCTAGTCGAAATTGACTACTCATTTTCCCAAATCGAACTCCGGATGTACCTTCTATGGTTTATTCTAATTCAATGCCCAAAATTATTTATTGTATTTCGAAAATAGATTAAATAAAATGAAAATAAAAACATGCTGGACAACCTCATACCTTATCCTTAGCACCTCGTGAGGAGCTCATCCTCATCTCCAACCAAGCCGGCCATCTCCTTCTTTCCCCAAGCCGAGAGCTCCATCTCCCTTTCCTCTATGCTCCAAGCCGAAGCCCCCTTGTATCTCCCTTCCTCCCAAGGCGCCTCACCTCCTCCTTCACCTAGAGCCCAAAGCCCTTCCCCCTGCCATGTCCAGCTCGTCGTCCTCCATCACCTAGGGCAGCCTGGGCCTGTTCTTGAGGGGGAAGAAATGGAGACAAGAAGAGAAGGAGAAGAGGCGGTTGCAAGAGAAGAACAAGGGAAGAGGAGGTCTCCCAACACTTTCTCCATCAATCCCCTCCAATTCCACTAGCAAGGTGAGGTCCTCCCTTTCCTTACCTGTACCAAGGTGCTGTAGGTGAGGGATTCATGGTGGTTAGGAAAGGGGAGTAGCAGATCCATAATGGATTGGATTCGTTGGTGGTGCTGTTCCTGTGCATACAGCAGTGAAGATCATCAATTCCGAGTCCCTATATGGCGAAATCAGAGGGGCATCCTATGGAATGTTTTGTAACCCTCGTTCCCACGATCGTTTTGAGCCGTCAATCACTCATTTTGGTTCAGCAGTTTAGCCGCAGCAACGAAAGCAAGTCGCTGTTCTGTTTTTGCTAAACAGTATTTTTGTAGCTTTTGTCCATAGCTTTCCATGCTCTTTGAGGGATGATTAAATTGTTTTCTACCATGGTCCAGCTACCTGATACCTTATACTTCATAGATCAACTTGATTTACTTAATTCCTATTAGTATTCTTGTTGTTATGAGTTTCCAAAGGTGGCTACTTGTTATTTCAGAATTCTGGAAACAGCAAAGAATAGAGTTTTCCCATGGGCTTGAGGAGCTTTACCCATTCAATAAAATTCATAATTTGTTCCTTCCTAGCTTGCTTGTGATGCATACGTTCTAATACAAAATGATTCGGTTAATTCCCATGAGTATTCTTACTTCCATGTATCCCTGAAGGTAGCTACTTGATATTCTGAAAACTGGAAGCAGCAGGGTAGTATTTGTTGGTTATGACCTTCATAGCTCCTTATTTTGAGTTCGAATAGTAGGAGTTGTTTGTAGTTAAGTTCCATATGAATCCATAGGCATACCATTTGCTTGTTTTGGAGCTTTCTAGCTCGAGTTGTGAATCCTTTCGTGAAGGGACAGCAAAGGGATTGCTCCCTCGGAAATGTGATTAGCCACACAGGTGTGGAATTATTCCCAATTAACGTCTTCGCCATCGTTAAAGGCAAGTGCATGACGAACCACTGTTCTCTATGTTCGTCCATGGTGTGATGGTTCAACTGATTGCTTTCACTGATTGAGATCCCTTATTCAGTTGGTTCACTTAAAACCTATTTAGTTCATTCGATTCGATTCCTTCGTCCATGTTTAGAGATATTTCACTTTCTTGACTTCATAGCTAACTCGGTGAGAACTGTTCACAAGTGGCTACTCCGATAGAGTTCGGTGAGAACTGTCAGCTTGTGGGCTAGTCCGATGGCTAACCTTTCTTGTCGGTCCGGTGAGAGACTGTCCCGAGTGGCTACTCCGATAGAGTTCGGTGAGAACTGTCAGCTCGTGGGCTAGTCCGGGCGACATATTCACCCTTTCTGTTAGTCCGGTGAGAGACTGTCCCAAGTGGCTACTCCGATAGAGTTCGGTGAGAACTGTCAGCTTGTGGGCTAGTCCGGGCGACATATTCGGATGTTCAGTTTCAGTTACATATTCAGATATTCGGTTTCAGTCTTCTAGTTCATAAAGAGATTATCAGTATTTTCAGGTGGTCCTGGTTGGGTTCAGTGGTGTAGGATGTTGAAAATTGGTAACCCCTAGCTATGTACTTGACACAATGGGATTATTATTGTATTTTACTTGCTGAGTATTTTTATACTCATTCTTGTGTTCCATTCGGTTTTCAGGTACTAATAAGCGACGAGTATGGGATATGGGCGTAGCACCACCACTTCATTGAGCACGTCACATAACTTCAAATAATAATCAGTGGACGCCATTTCTTTTTAGTGGCTTTCTATAGTTCTTGGTGTTTCTTTCTAGTTATTTTACCGCTTTCTATCTTCTTACTGATAACTGCCTGTCGTGGATGTCCGTATATACAAGAAAAACTCTGTCGAAATTCCTAATAATCTCCGGACTTGATAGAAGTTGTTGTAGCGCGGTAGCATCTCAGGTAAGGTTGAAAACTGGGGTGCTACAATCACCGTTAGGTATCGCCACCCAATCCCTCGCCTTGATGACATGCTCGATGAGCTTTGTGGTTCCGCCATTTTCTCCAAAATCGATCTTAAGAGTGGTTACCACCAGATAAGGATGTCCGAGGGTGATGAATGGAAGACCGCGTTTAAAACAAAGCTTGGGCTTTATGAATGGCTTGTAATGCCATTTGGTCTTTCCAACGCACCTTCCACTTTTATGCGCCTCATGAATCATGTTTTGTGACCTTTCATTGGCAAATTTGTTGTTGTTTACTTTGACGACATCCTTATCTATAGCAAATCTTTGGAAGAACACACTTCTCATGTTACTAAAGTTTTGTTGGCCCTTCGCAATGAAAAGCTTTATGCAAATCTTTCTAAGTGCACATTTGCCACCAACAAACTTGTTTTCTTGGGTTTTGTTGTTTCTTCGGATGGAGTTGAAGTTGATGAAACAAAGATACAAGCTATACGTACTTGGCCTTTTCCTATGTCCCTTGAGGAGTTGAGACGTTTTCTTGGTTTTGCCGGATTCTATCGTCGTTTCATCAAATATTTCTCAACAATTGCATGCCCTCTTCATGAACTTACTAAGAAAAATGCACCTTTCAATTGGGGCCATGCCCATGACTTTGCTTTCAATGAGCTCAAGCGGTTGTTAACCGAAGCACCACTCCTTACCCTTCTGGATTTCTCTAAGACATTTGAGATTGAATGTGATGCAAGTGGTTTGGGCATTGGAGGAGTGCTTATGCAAAATGGTAGACCCATCGCATACCATAGTGAGAAACTTG
The DNA here is from genome assembly GCA_947311845.1 of Poa pratensis. Taxonomy (NCBI): domain Eukaryota; kingdom Viridiplantae; phylum Streptophyta; class Magnoliopsida; order Poales; family Poaceae; genus Poa; species Poa pratensis. Next base: position 37,382,628 of record CAMZMU010000034.1, read on the forward strand.
ATGGAGCTCGTTTGAATTATCCAATTTATGACAAAGAATTGTTTGCTTTGGTTCGTGTTTTAGAGGTTTGGTAACACTACCTTCGTCCTAAGGAGTTTGTCATTCATTCTCACCATGAGTCTTTGAAATATTTGAAAAGCCAAACAAATTTCAATAAAATACATGCAAAGTGGGTTGAGTTTATTGAGTCTTTCACCTTTGTAATCAAATACAAAAAGGGTAAAGACAATGTGGTCGCGGATGCTTTATCCCGCAAGGCCAACCTTCTTGCACATCTTGACATTAGTGTCTTGGATTTGGATGAGATAAAGGATTTGTACGCCACCGATGCTATCTTTGGAGACATTTTCGCTCAATGTTCGGAGCACAAAGGAATTGGTGATTACTATTTGCATAAAGGTTTCTTGTTTAAGTCTAACAAATTTTGTATCCCCGAGTCCTTGCTTCGTTTGATCCTTTTGAAGGAATCACATGGTGGTGCATTCATGGGACACTTTGGATGAGACAAGACCTTCGCCATGCTCTCCACCAACTATTTTTGGCCACGCATGTACCGCGACGTGAACCGCCTTGTTCGTCAATGTTCGACATGTCTCAAAGCTAAGTCTACTCTAAACTCTCATGGCCTGTATACTCCTTTACCCATTCCACCTAGACCTTGGTCCGACATTGCTATGGATTTTGTATTAGGTCTTCCACGCACTAAAACAAACAAGGACTCAATATTTGTCATCACTGATCGATTATCTAAAATGGCACATTTCATTCCATGCAACAAGACCGATGATGCTTCACATGTTGCAACTTTATTTTTTAGGGAGATCGTACGTCTTCATGGAGTGCCAAAGACCATTGTGTCGGATCGAGACGTCAAGTTCGTGAGCTACTTTTGGAAGACTTTGATGGCCAAGCTCGGAATCAAGCAACTCTTCTCCACCGCATACCACCTCAAACCGATGGTCAAACCGAAGTGGTGAACCGAAGCCTATCCACGCTCTTTCGTGTGTTGATCAAGCCAAATTTGAAGAATTGAGAAGAGTGCATACCGTATGCCGAGTTCGCGTACAATCGAGCACTACACCGCGCAACAAAAAGAACACCATTCGAGATCGTCTATGGCTCGAACCCATACACCACACTAGACATGCTTCCTCTACCGCTCCGTGAGCAAGTCAACATGGACTTCGACAAGCGAGCCGCTTACATGATGAAGCTACACGAGGACACAAGAGTGACGCTAGAGAAGCATAATGAAGAGCACACCAAGAAGATGAACAAGCACAAGCGCCATGATATTTAACGAAGGAGACCTTGTTTGGCTACTGATGCGTGTAAAGTCACACGTCCGTTGGGAACCCCAAGAGGAAGGTATGATGAGTGTAGCAGCAAGTTTTCCCTCAGTATGAAACCAAGGTTATCGAACCAGTAGGAGATCGAAGTTGCTTCGAAGGTGTTAACGGCGCCAGAAAAAGTGGCTTGATGAAGGGGAGGTCTGACTCGTCGACTTGGAACCTGCACACCACAATCAAACTACTTTGCCCCAACGAAACAGTGAGGGTGTCAATCTCACCGGCTTGCTGAAAACAAAGAATTAGACGTATAGTGTGGAAAATGATGTTTGCTTGCAGAGAATGTAAAAGAACAATGAGTGCAGTAGGTTGTATTGCAGATGTAAAAGAATGGACCGGGGTCCACAGTTCACTAGTGGTGTCTCTCCATAATAAAATACTAACATGCTGGGTAAACAAATTACAGTTGGCAATTGACAAATAGAGAGGGCATAACAATGCACAGACATGTCATGATGATCACTATGAGATTTACATGAGCATTACGACAATGTACACAGACCGCCATCCACATGCATCTGTGTCTAAATAGTCCACCTTCAGGTTAGCATCCGCACCCCTTCCAGTATTAAGTTGCAAGCAATAGACAATTGCATTAAGTATGGTGCATAATGTAAACAACACTAATATCCTTAGACAAAGCATTGATGTTTTACCCCTAGTAGCAACAGCACATCCACAACCTTAGAACTTTCTGTCACTGTCCCAGATTAAATGGAGGCATGAACCTACTGTCTAGCATAAATACTCCCTCTTGGAGTTATAAGCATAAACTTGGCCAGAGCCTATACTAATAACGGAGAGCATGCAAGATCATAAACAACACATAAGATAGATCAATACAACTTGACATAGTATTCAATATCCATCGAATCCCAACAAACACAACATGTAACATTACAATAAGATGATCTTGATCATGATAGACAGCTCACAAGATCTAAACATGATGGCACAAAAGGAGAAGACAACCATCTAGCTACTGCTATGGACCCGTAGTCCAGGGATGAACTACTCACGCATCACTCCGGAGGCAGGCATGGCGATGTAGAGCCCTCCGGTGATGATTCCCCTCTCCGGCAGGGTGCCGGAGGAGAACTTCTGAACCCCCCGAGTTAGTTGACGGCGGCGGTGGCAGAGGATGTTTTCTGGAATAATGGCTCGGTGTTTCAGGGTTTTCACATCTGGGGGAATTTATAGGCGAAGGGGCAACGTCGGTGGAGGCGTGGGGCCCGCTCCCATAGGGTGGCGCGGCAGGGGCCCCACCCGCGCCGCCATGTGGGGACGGCGCCCTGCTGCCCCCTTCGTCTCTCCTTCGGACTCCGTGTACGTGTCAGAAAAATAGGCATCTGGGATTTTGTTTCGTCCGATTCCGAGGATATTTCCAGAACAACTTTTCTGAAACCAAAAACAGCAGAAAACAGGAACTGGCACTGTGGCATCTTGTTAATAGATTAGTCCCAGAAAATGCATAAAAATGCTATGAAGTGTGAATAAAACGTTGGAGACGTATCAAGCATCCCCAAGCTTAGTTCTACTCGTCCTCGAGTAGGTAAACGATAACAACAATAATTTCTGAAGTGACATGCTACCAACATAATCTTGATCAAATAATATTGTAAAGCATATGTCATGAATGAAGTGACTCAAGGCAATGGTCTATAGTTTGCTAACAAATAGATAATGAGTAAACACTGAATCATATAAGCAAAAGCTTTTCATAAATAGTACTTTCAAGACAAGCATCAAAAAGTTTTCATAAGAGTTAACTCATAAAGCAATAGATTCTAAGTAAAAGGCATTGAAGCAACACAAAGGAAGATTAAGTTTCAGCAATTGCTTTCAACTTGTAACTTGTATATCTCATGGATAATTGTCAACACAAAGCAATATAATAAGTGCAATAAGTAAACATATAAGAATTGTTGCACACAAAGTTGACACAAGTGTTTGCTTCAGGGATAGAAAGGAGTAGGTAAACTGACTCAACAATAAAGTAAAAGATAGGCCCTTCGCAGAGGAAGCAGGGATTAAATCATGTGCTAGAGCTTTTTAAGTTTTTGAAAACATATAGAGAGCATAAATTAAGTGTTTGAGAGGTGTTTGTTGTTGTCAACGAATGGCAATGGGCACTCTATCCCCCTTGTCACCCAAACTTTCAAGAGCGGCTCCCATGAAGGACGTTATTTCTACCCAAGGGTAGATCATCCCTCTTCCCTTGTGTTTACACATGCATATTTATAAATTGGTATGACACTCCTCCCAACCTTTGCTTACACAAGCCATGGCTAACCGAATCCTCGGGTGCCTTCCAACAATCACATATCATGGAGGAGTGCCTATTTGATAAAGTTTAACATTTTAGAATTTTCTTTTGATAAATCATTGGCAAACATGTGAAGAGAATCAAATGGTTATAGTTGAGATTAATTGGGACTGGGCACCCCATTTGCCAGCTCTTTTTGCAAGTTATTGGATAAGCGGATGTATATGCCACTAGTCCATTGGTGAAAGTCTGTCATGAGTAAATGACAAGGTGATAGAGTAAACGCCACATACTTCCTCATGAGCTATAAAACATTGACACAAATAAGGAGTAATAGCTTTTGAATAGTTTAAAGGTAGCACATGAAGTATTTACTTGGAATGACAGAAAATACCACATAATAGGTAGATATGGTGGACACAAATGGCATGGGTTTTGGCTCAAGGTTTTGGATGCACGAGAAGCATTCCCTCTCAGTACAGAGTTTAAGCTAGCAAGGTTGTTTGAAGCAAACACAAGTATAAACCGGTACAGCAAGACTCATGAAAACATATTGCAAGCATTATAAGACTCTACTGTCTTTCCTTGTTGCTCAAACACTTTGCCAGAAAATATCTAGACCTTAGAGATACCAATCATGCAAACCAAATTTCAACAAGCTCTACGGTAGTTCTTTACTAATAGGCTTTTAACTACATGATGCAAGAGCTTAAACATGAAATACTTGAGAGCTCAAAACAATTGCAAAGTGTCAAATAAAACAAGACAAAACAGCCCTCAACTAGTACATGTACTAGTAGCTTTCTACAAGAATGAGTATGTCTTTTCAATATACCATCTACCACATGTTGCATTTTCTGTTGCCAACCAAACACCAATCAACTTATTTCAACAAAAACTCTCCAAGTAATTTACAAATGAAACAAGAGAGTACTACTCCTCAAGAATTAACAGCTCTAAAAGAGATGCATGAAAAACAGGAGCTAAAAACATACAGTAGCTAGATAAGAATACTCAAAAGATATAAGTGAAGAATATGAGTATTCACATGAAAAAGCGGAGCGTGTCTCTCTTCCACACAAGAATGCTAGGATCCAACTTTATTCAGAAAAATAAAAACAACAACCAAAAATAAAAGCAAACAGACGCTCCAAGTAAAATACATAAAATGTGGAAGAATTAAAATATAGTTTCACTAGAGATGACCTGATAAATTGTTGATGAAGAAGGGGATGCCTTGGGCATCCCCAAGCTTAGACGCTTGAGTCTTCTTGAATATTGCAGGGATGACCCACGGGGCATCCCCAAGCTTAGGCTTTTCACTCTTCTTGATCACATCATATCATCCTTCTCTCTTGCTCCTTGAAAACTTCCGCCACACCAAACTCAGCTAACTCGTTAGAGGGTTAGTGCATAATCAAAAATTCTCATATTCTACTGTTGACACAATCATTACCAAAGCTTCTGGACATTACCTACAGCCACTGATGTTTCATGGAGCAAAGAAATCCAATCAAACATAGTAAAAGAGGCAATGCAAAATAAAAGGCAGAATCTATCAAAACAGAACAGTCTGAAAAGACGAATTTTTTCGAGTCACTTAACTTGCTCAGATGGAAGAAACCCAAACTAATGAAAGTTTCATACATATATAAGGATCATGCGTGATTTTTTTCAGAATTTTTCGAATTTTCTGTAACGCATAAAGCTCAAAACGGTGGACAGCAAAAATCTGTCACTGCGCAGAAATCCAATTTTAGCAACAACTTTCAACTAGAGACTTTACTTGGCACAACAATGCAATAATAAAGATACAAAGGAGTTGCTACAGAAGTAAACAGCACCTTGACTCAAAATAAAATAATGACAGAAAATAAAAAGATGGGTTGTCTCCCACAAGCGCTTTTCTTTAACGCCTTTCAGCTTGGCGCAGAAAGTGAAAATCAAGTGTTATCAAGAGAAGATGCATCAACATCATAATTTGTTCTAATAATAGAATCAAAAGGCATCTTCATTCTCTTTCTAGGGAAGTGTTCCATACCTTTCTTAAGAGGGAATTGATACTTAATATTCCCCTCTTTCATATCAATAATAGCACCAACGGTTCGAAGAAAGGGTCTTCCCAAAACAATAGGACAAGATGCATTGCATTCAATATCCAAAACAACAAAATCAACGGGGACAAGGTTATTGTTAACCGTAATATGAACATTGTCAATTCTCCCCAAAGGTTTTTTCATAGAGTTATCAGCAAGATGAACATCCAAATAACATCATTCCAAAGGTGGCAA
>CAMZMU010000034.1:38473722-38623659 GCA_947311845.1 Poa pratensis
GTCATGGACTCGAAACGTAAACCCCTTGAGGAGTGGGCGGACTTGCAGGAATGCCTCAAGGGTAATTTGAATCATTATGGCACTATATCGGCAACTTTCCGTTCATTCCCTAGTAGCAAGCAATTAATATAACTCCTTTAATCATTTTCTTTGCCGGACAGGGCTTGGAAACGGTTCACCGCCAAGGCTAGGGGTATTTGGGTCGAAGCTTACATTTGAACAAATAAGTGTAAGTTATCATGCTTGATTATTATTCCGCGCATCTCTTTGATTTTAGTTTCAATACCATTATCATGCTTGATTATTATTTTGATTGAACTCTGTTCTCGTAAAGTGCTTGAGGCAGGAACATGGGAATAATTTATGTGGATACTACGTTTGCGAGTTCATTCGCCAGACGACCCAAGAGCAATCCAAGAGCCGGTTCTTAGAACAACTTGAAGTACGTAAACAATATTCACAATTTTAGTTTATTGCCATCAATTGTGTTTAGTTTCATTCATATATATATATTGACCCCTTCTTTAAATTAGATCGAACGGCTGCGGGACGGTCTTCTACCACAAGATCGCGTACGCGCAATTCAAGAGGAAATTGCAGGATTCTTAGATGTAGAGGTCCTAGATCCAAAGGGAGAATACTATGGGCCGGTTAAAATGGGAGTGTAAAAGAGATGTATATATGCATGAAACTCGTGTGTACATTTAATATGTTCGACCAAGCACGACGAATGAGCTGTGTGTAATATATTCATGACGATGATGTGTAATAGTGGTTCCTTCATTGCTGTATGTAGTACCATGCATCGAATTGAGTGCGAGATGGAGAGCCGGCGAGTGAGAGATGAGCCGGCGAGTAGTACCTGCACAGAAATATCGAAGCTTGGCCTCGATATGCCGGCGAGTGAGAGATGGAGAGCACGTCGGCGATGCGAAGAAGGGGGAGACGACGGAGGCACCGGCGAGAGGGAGAGGGGGCACCGGCGAGAGGGAGACCCTAAACCCTAAATACAAAAAAAAACACTCATTGGTCCCGGTTCTTAAGACCAATGAGTCTCCCTCCACGCCCAGCCAGAACTGGCCACGTGGGCACCCATTGGTCCCTGTTCGTGGCCCAACCGGGACTAGCATTAGTCCCGATTGGCAACCGGGACTGATGGCCCAGCCGAACCGGGACCACAGGCACTTTTTCTACCAGTGGTCCATCACGAGTATAGACAGCGAGAGACAGCTGCGCAAAGGAATACCACCTTCGCCATGAGAAGCGAAGAGCAAGTCCCAAGGAGTAGCACGGTAAAATATTATTGTACGTACTACTCCGTATTCCGTAGCAGTAATATTGTTGTACTGTATAACTTGTCTCTGTATTTTATTTTATTTGGCGGGTAAACTTGTCTCTGCTTCGGTGAGATGACAATGTATAATTACCATCTATCCTCACTATGCAAAACCTTGACGTGGAAAGTAGGGGTACTGTACTTGGCATGTGGCTGTACATGAGTTTAATTTTTTTGAACAGTTTAAATTTTGAGTTCAGTACTCCAGTAGTACTTTTTTTTTCTATGGTATTGCGCTTCATCATTTTTCCTTAGAACCCTCCATGAACTCGAGGTGATCGAAGCTTTGCACGATTTATATAATTTCTGAATTACTCAAATTGTTTTCTTGGTTTTATAAAGCGCCGTGTGATAATTGAGCTTTTTGAGTCCATTCTTATATTTTCAAATGAATTAGAGCGCAAAGCGTATGTTTAAGCGCAGGTGAGCTCAAGTCGTTTTCATCCGCTCAGAGCCTAAGCGAGCGCATAAGCAAAAGTCCAATTTCAATCCTAATTTGGTGTATTGGCTTCAACAAATCAAGCTTCATAAAATACCGTAGGGGCTTCCCCTACGGTGAAACGGTCTAAAAAACAAATCAAGCTTCCTTTGCTAGTACCATTTTCCCTTTCAACTGCAAGTACTCCGTATAAGTACCAATTTGTTTGCAATGATTGCTTGGAATAACTAAAAAAGGCACCCTCACGAAGTGTACTTTCGACGAAGTTTTGGAAATGTACAGAACTAGAAAGCACCCGTACATTTTTCTGTACTACAGTGTTGGTCAAACACCGTATATAGGTTGATGTACACGAGTTTTCCTGTTTTGGTTCTGTATGCAACCTGGACGGGACAAGTACTTCCGCATGTGGCGGTACACGATGATTGTGGAAGTCTCTTCGCTACTTCGTTCGTCTAGATATATATATATATAGAGAGAGAGAGAGAGGGGCCCGGTTGTGTCTATCTTTGTCAAACTGCGTTGGCCATGACCATTATTACTTGACAAGACAATACACAACTTTGACGTGTATGGATAGCCATAGATCTGGAGCAGAGTAAACGACAGCTCGGTCAATTGCGTGATGCTACTACGACCGGGGTTGTAACACTAGTAGGAAAAAGCCATTCTGTGGCGCACCCCTAAAGCTATTCTGTGGCGCATGGGGGGTGCACCACAGAATACTCGCCACTAAATTGTAAATTCTGTGGCGCACCACCCCGTGCGCCACAGAATTGTCACAATTCTGTGGCGCACCCCGGCCGGTGCGCCACAGAATTACTTTCTGTGGCGCACCCCCTAACCGTGCGCCACAGAAATATTTTGGGTGCGCCACAGAATTCCTGTGCAGTATTCTACCCGTACGTATACCAGAATACAAATATCCGTATAATACCAGAATACATGTATATTTCATATTTACACAGATATAACAGAAACAGAAATAATATTTCATATTTCCACAGATATAACAGAAACAGAAATATATTTTCACATGTATATTAAAACAAACACATTACAATGTCATCGCATTACTTATATCCCGAGATACATACATATATAGTTACAATTGGTACAAAAGTTCACACAAGTCTTAATGTCACACAATAGTTCACACAACTAAGATCAAATAGAGAACCACCCGTATGATGGATCCTTCTTCCTGATCCACTCCGGAAACGGATTATAGCCGTCTTTCGTCATCCACGTCCTCGTGTCATTCTGCATATCTAGGCGTTCTTCGATCTCCCACTTAGACAACCCTGAAAATCGATTGGGATATATATTTGGTTAATGATATAACTAGAGTATGATTTATTCATCTAATATAGAAAAGAAATAAGCACTTCTTGCGAGTGAGGCAAGGTTTTCTTTTATAATACATTCTACCTCTGGCGTTGTGTAAGGACCCCCTGCTGTCTTGACATCTTCCAGGATGATTTTCGATAACTGTAACTGGATGCGATGGAAGTCTTCTCTAAGCTCATCATTGGTGAGATCCTCATCATATTTGGTCCATTCTTGGAGACTAAATGGCAACCTCGTTATCACTGCATCCCGGACAAACCCTTTCATGTGAAAGAGGACGTAGAAGGCATCCACGCTGCCAGACTTTTGCTTGAGGCAATGGAACCCAGTCCCATGGTGAAACTTGTGTGTGTTGTCCATTACACGTTCCCCTTTCTTCTCGAAGGGACCTCCGTTTTGGGCGTAGCCCTCGAGAGCCTCATCGAGAACACCCTTAATTCTAGTGTAGTCTTTCGGCACGTCCAAATTCCCTGAGTCAAAATATGTGGCAACTGACCACTTCGGGCTTACGACGATGAGTACCGAGTACTTGTCACTGCTCAACACAATTGAAATGGAATATTGGAAAGGATCAACACAACAGAAGAAATCTATAAGAAAGGCACAAGAAGGTTGTTCTTCGTGTTCATGTTCAGCATGATTCTCTGGAGGTACTCTGTGGCCCTGGCCCGTGTCGTTGATCCTTCCTCCAGCTGGCTGTCCCGCATGTAGTAGGGATCCACTACCTTGACGTAAGGGGTTTGTTCTCTCCTGATCTTCATCGCCTGGTTGAGCGCGTATAGGCGGACCAAGTTATAGTCCAGCCGTTTATAGTGAAACAAGTTGAAGACGTCCTCGCACGATATGAAAAACAGATCCGCGGGGGATTCATCGACGAAGTCAACCAAGTCCTTTGGCACCTTGACAGTGAACACCGGGTAGTTTGGATTCTCGTCTTTAAGAAGGTTGTCCTCTAGCTTCAAGATAGCATGTTGCAAAGGGACCATGCATCCATCTGCGAGGTGGAGCAGCTCCGGAGGCAGTATCGGTTGACCAGCTTCATGCAATCGGGACGACAAGCCACCCGCACGGGGTGGTATCATGGGTTCATACCCCAAGATAGGTTTCGGCTTCGGAGCTGGCTTACTTCTCTTCCTGTGCTTCTTCTTCTTCTTCTCTGGTGTATCTGGTGTATCTTCCGGAGGCAGTATTGAGTACTGTCTGGAGCCGAAGCTGATCACTGGGGGAGGCCCTTTTTTCCCTCCCTCAGTCCAAAACCTGACAGACTCACATATGGTAGTAAAGAGCGACGTGAGCGTCTTTGTCACCGCCTCTGCGATGAACGTCGGAATGATACTATTTTCCTCTATCGGTTCCTCGCCTCTTGTTCGAGAAACCCCGGCCTCGTCATTGTCGGCCATGTTTGCACTGCATTAAAAAGAGGCAAAAAGTTAGTATAACAAATTTAAGATAAAAAAATCACCTAACTAATTAGTACTAAGATACCCCAGCCCATGCATTAGTCGCAATACCCCATACGTCCTATTTTTAGCAAAGTCATGCCAAATTTCACGAAAAAATTCGGCATGACCTTTGATAAAAAAGGGACATATGGAGTATCCGAATTTGCCGGAACGGAAGTTAATCGACGTTCCGGCAATCTCAAGGGCCTCTCGGGGTACCTGCAAGCATTTCCAACAAAAAAAACACATCTCTGGCTGGCATCTCCGGCCGGCATCTCCACGACACGATGGTCGGAGCACAAGCACAATACACCATATGTCCTTTTTTTTAGCAAAGTCATGCCAAATTTCACGAAAAAAATCGGCATGACCTTTGCTAAAAAAGGGACATATGGAGTACCCGAATTTGCCGGAACGGAAGTTAATCGACGTTCCGGCAATCTCAAGGGTCTCGGGGTACCTGCATATATTTCACAAAAAAAACACATCTCCGGCCGGCACTCCGGCCGGCATCTCCACGACACGATGGTCGGAGCACAAGCACAAACACCCAACTCCACGACACGATGGTCGGAGCCACATCCACATCTCCAAAAAAAAAATCCACATGTTCGGCCGGCATCTCCGGCCGGCATCGCCACATCCCACATCTCACCTGAAAGAACGCGGTGCTTCTTCCCAACTTCCTGCATACGGAAATACAATATATTAGTTTACAAATGAAATGCATTTCAAAAATACAAGTAAAACTAACCTAACAGCAGCAGCACTAACCTAGCAACACAACTAGAAACTAACCTAGCTAGCACTAGCAGCAGCAACTAACATCAACTAACATCAACTAACAAGCAGCAACTAATTAACAGCAAGCACTAACAACTAGCAAAAACTTAGCACTAACCTAACACTAACCTAGCTAGTAGCAACTAACAACTAGCAAGCACTAACCTAGCTAGTAGCAACTAACCTAACACTAACCTAACAGCAAGCAGCAACTAACAGCAACACACCTAACAGCAACTAAACTAACCTAAACTAACAAGTAAAATTATCAACTAACTAACCTAAACTAACAACTAACCTAACAGCCTAAACTAACCTAAAGCACAAGCAAGCAAGCAACAAACTAACCTAAACTAACAACTAACCTAAAAGCAACTGAAATTATCAAATTCGTACAAGAATTTTAGTGTAGGCATTTTGACAAACACCATCGGTGCTAGGAGGGAGAGGAGACCAGGGGAGGAGGAGGGGTCACCTTCGGTGCTAGGAGGGAGAGGAGGTGGTCGGCGGTGGTGTCGAGGGCGGTGCGCCATGTCCAGGCGGTGGCGGCGAGGTCGTCGGTGGCACGGGCGCGAGGTGGGCGAGGCCGAGGCGGCACGGGCGCGAGGTGGGCGAGGCCGAGGCGGGGGCGTCGGCGGCGGCTCGAGGTCGACGGCGACGAATTGGGGCGGGCGAGGTCGTCGGTGGCACGGGCGCGAGGTGGGCGAGGCCGAGGCGGCACGGGCGCGAGGTGGGCGAGGCCGAGGCGGGGTGTCGGCGGCGGCTCGAGATCGACGGCGACGAGTGGGTTGAGAGCACGTACAGAGAGCGAGGAAGAAGAAGAGAAAGAAACGTAACTGGCGGCCGGGGACGCGAAATATGCCTAAGTGTTGGAATTCTGTGGCGCACCCCCTAGTGGATGCGCCACAGAATTTTGATATTCTGTGGCGCATCCACTAGGTGGTGCGCCACAGAATTCCTTCGCCAGAAATATCATAAGCCTCTGGTCCCTGATCTTGACAAAACCATCTCAGTAGCCCACTGGTTAGCTGTTCTGTAACTCTAAAACCTGGGGCAGCCAGGTTCGAATCCTGGCTGTCACCCTTTTTTTTTTTTGTTAAATTTTGTGTTTGTCTTATATTAATTAATACACAAAAAAAGTTTCACACACACAAATTAATACAAATATTGAACTTGTGCCATATATCAAAATACATAGATATTCTTGTCTCACGCACACAAACAAATTATATATAATACACAAAAAAGTCTTCTTCTTCCCGTCCGGTTCCGAGCTAGCATCTCTTCTTTCCCTTCTTGGCGGTTGAATACTTTAGGCCGGTCACCTTGAGATTTCTTCGCGTGAACGGACAACCTTTCGTAGGTAGGGAGGTCTTCCTTTTTTTCTTTACAAGTAGTAGGCATGTCGAAGTACTTGTCGAATTCCTCCTCGATCTTCGGATCGCCGTTCTTGTCCAAGTCCTCCTCGTTGGCGTCTCCTTCCATTCCGATGATGCTCCTCTTGCCCCTCCTCACGACAACACGGCTAGGCTTTGACGGGTCGGTAATGAAGAAGCATTGGTCGACTTGGCCAGCGCAAGTAATTCTGTGGCGCACCCGCACGGATGCGCCACAGAATATTCTAATTCTGTGGCGCATGGGCAGCCGTGCGCCACAGAATTTGCATATTCTGTGGCGCATCTGACACGTGCACCACAGAATGGGCCCAAAAGTGGCTGACCCGTGGGTGGGTGTGGGGCCCGCACACTTTCTGTGGCGCACCCCTATTCGTGCGCCACAGAATAGGGACATTCTGTGGCGCACCATGCTTGCAGTGCGCCACAGAATTGTGACATTTCTGTGGCGCACTGTGACAGATGCGCCACAGAATTTGTTTTGTGGCGCACGGCTTGTTTCGTGCGCCACAGAATAGGGATCCATAGAAAAGCTTTTTCCTACTAGTGTAACCTACATCTGGAGTCTAGTTGCCCTAGCTATTTACTCGAAACAGGAGAAGAGGAGGCAAAAAGAGCGCACACTTGTTTTGACCTGCATCGTCGCCACGCCACCTACCCACTCGATCGCTCGCCTCGCTCTCCCTCTTCTCCAAAACCCTATTCAAACCGAAACGCCATTGTCCCCACTTCTGTTTCAAGGCTACGATCACAAACGTAGGCAGTACTACGATCACAAACGCCATTGTAACCTACTCCTCCTGGAGTCTAGTCGCCCTTTCCTCGAAACCGGAGAAGAGGCGGCAAAAAGAGCGCACGCTTGTTTTGACCTGCATCGTCGCCTCGCCCCTACCTCGCAGTAGTAAAGGCCTAGGTGCTATACAAACAATGTGTAAGGTGGGTTTTCGCAAAAAACAATGCCACATGTCGGCACTAGAATGATTAATTTTGCATATCACTCCTGTAGTTCCCATTTCTGCAACCTTTGACGGGTGGGGCCCACTACTTTATGTAGTAGTAAAAGCCTTACGTACGTGCTTTACGAAAAATGTGTAAGGGGGGTTTCGCAAAAAAGGCAATGCCACATGTCAGACCTAGAATGATTAGATTTACACATCGCTCCAATAATTTCATTTATTTCCGCCAAATTCATTGAGTCACTCAACAACTATATATAGATGGTAGTAAAGCTCGATCATACATGCTACACCGAAAATGTGTGAGAGGGGTTTCGCAAAAGAAAAGATGCCACATGTCGACACTACAATGACTAGTTTTGCACATAGTTCCTACAATTTCATTTATTTCTGCCACCTCTGAAAGGTGGGACCCTTGTAGGCAGTAGTTAAGGTCTTACGTGTTATACAAAACTATGCAAGGGGGTTTTCAAAAAAATGCCACAAGCTTTACTCTGAAGGTGGGACCCACAACTCTAGGAAGTAGTTGCGGTATTAGAATGACTAGAATTGCGCATCGCTCCTATAAATTTATTTATTTTTGCCACCTCTAACATGTGCAAAGTTGTAGATAGTAGTAAAGCTTGATCTTACATGCTACATAGAAAGTGTGTAATTAATTAAGGGGGTTTTCGCTAAAGAAACACTGCCACATGTGACATGTCGGCACGTATTACAATGCATGACTAGTTTTGCACACGGCTCCTACAATTTCATTTCCTGCAAGCTCTGACATGTGGTGTAACATTCCAAAATAAGAATGTTTAAAAATCACTAAAAATTGAAACTTTTGTTTTTATATAAAAAAACTTTAAAAATATAATAGAAACCAAATATAGAAGATATATGGCCTTTTCAAAAAGTTTAATAGTTTAAATATCCAAGTAATTTTTAATTTCAAAATTGAAATTTAGTCTAAATTCTTTTATCCAAGATATTTCGTAAACCCCAATATATTTTTTTGCAAGGTGATTTAAATTTATTCCAAGACCCCTTCACCTCATAAAATGTTTTATTCCAATTATTTGATTTTGACTATTTAACTTTTGGCTATTTATTATATCCTAAGAATATATTTGCAAAGTGCTTAAGTTATTTAAAGTATGCCCATTTCTAAAATTATTTTGGTTAAACTATATGTTTTAAAATTTTATATTGCCTCTGGGTATATAATAAACCCTGCAGTAATATTTACAAAAGTTTTGAAATTATTCAAAGCATGTTCTATTTTAAAAATCGGATTTGATTCTCCAGCTAATCACACCTATGTACATGCAGGCTGTAGGCATGCACATACACGACAGTACCTAACTAGTACAGCATCGGTCGATTTCTTTCCTTTCCTTCTTTCTTCTCGATCGATTTCCTTTTTTAAAAATCTTCTCATGTCCTTCTCTCTCGAGAATTCCATTGGGCAGCCATATGCATGTACGTGCAAGCTTTGGCTATAAGCCAAGTCTGGGCAGGCTGAACTAGCAGTAGCACAAGTCGCTAGCTAGTTTCTCTTCCTCGTTCCTTTTCTTTTTATTCCGTTCTATGTACGATCCATGCACAGCCCAGCCGCACCAGCCCAGCAGAGCCAGCGCCCGACTCGCGTCGCACCTCGCACGGTTCGCATCGCCTCCGGCCAGCGAAGCTTCGCACTCTGCTTTGCCTCCTGCACGCACGTAGTAACGCAGCCAGCCAGAAACGGCAGCTCGACCAGAAAATGCAGCATCAATTTCCGTTTACTCCAGCATTGATTTTCCTGTCCGTGCTCGCACTACATCCTGCCTACGAACGGAAACGGCAGCTCCTAGAGGAAACTGCCTCCGGCAAGAAACGGCAGTCACACCTTAAACTACTGCATCAATTTTCTTTAGGCAGCCATTCATTTTTCAGTTCACTCTCGCACTGCTTCCTCTTCATGCACGTACCCATGCGAAACGCCAGCAAGCCACATCGCTCTGCCGCCTAGCCCCTGCCCATAGGAAAGCACCGAGTCGACCCCTCCTTGATTTTCTTTTCCATCTAGAGCAGCCAGCACACACCCGAACCGGCCCAGCCGAAGCACGCATCCGGGTCCGTCTCTCTCCCTTCCACTTCTTTCCTTTTTCTTGCATCGCTGACAGCCGGACCCACCATCATCTTCCTTCTCCTAGAAAACACCCAGGCGAACGCCATTATCTCCGGTACCGGAAACAAATCCCGGATTTCTCTCGCCAAATTAGTGCGATTTACTGCTCCCTCCTGCACGAAGACTCCTCCATAAATACCCACGCCTCCTCCCGGTTCCATTTTCTTCGAAACCCTAGCCCGAAGTCCACCAGATCGATCTCACAAATCTTGCTGGCGAACTCAATTACACAAGCTCCAGAGTTGATGATTTCTTCGCCCACGACAGTCTCTAATCGCTCTCCTTCTGTCCTTCCTTTATTTTTTTTCCTTAGCCTTATCGATTTACCCGCTTTTCCCTAACCAGGTCGACCTCTTGAGCCGTCGGAAGCTTGCCGGAGTTGACGCAGCCACCGCCTCGGGATTGACCGCTGGCATCCGTGGGAGCTTCCTATTCGACCTCCGACCACGCAAACGATCCTGCGAGGACGAGTTAAACCTGCTGGACCTTCCCCAAGCTCGTGGAACACCGCCACCGTCGCCACCATCCACGACCGGAGCGACCCCGGCCATCTTCTTCGTCTCCGACGCGAACAGCTGCTGGTAACGCCACCTCCTTCCAGCTACCGTCCGATTTCTTTTGTACTGCTCAGATTAGATCGCGTAGCAGTAGACTTAGTCCGTTAGATTTAGATTTGACGGTCAAGATCGAGTCACTTAAATGAAGGGGTACCGACGAATTACGTGCCGCCACATCATCCAAGCCGAGCCGCGAGCTGGTAGCCGAGCCAAGCCAAGCTGATCAGGAGCCAAGCTGAAGCCGGAGGAACAACAGCCACCAGATGCAGATCTGACGGCCAGAATCGTTCTCGTCACTTCTATCTCATTCAAAAATCATAGATCTTGTAAAATTCATATCAAATCAACCGTAACTCCGTTTTCAATGTTTTTGTAGTCTAGGGATTCGTACGAATGTGTAGAATACAGTGGTATAATAAAAACATATAGTTTAATCGTGCACCAACTTGTTATTTACAGAATCATGTGAATCATTATTTTAACTATAGTTTTTAAATATGTAGTAAATCAACCGTTTATCCAATTTTGATAAACTTTATACCAATAGAAAGCCCTGGACGTGTAGAATGTTTTGACTCTGTTAGTTATCAGTTTTGCCTTAGTTTAAATTATTCAAATTTCAAATGTGTGATTTGAGTAATTTTGGCATATCTTTAAATATATAAGTTCAAATTTTGCAAATAAAATATTTTTGGAAAGCCCTTGACCTTAGATTATTTTTGGTCTGTTAGATCTAGACCGCTAGATCTCTTTTGTATGGATAAGATTAGATCTTTTAAACGAATCGGTACCGGCGAATCAGAGGAGGTCACGTCAACGTCCAGTCAGCAGCACAGTCAGCAGATCCAGCCAATCAGAAGCCGCCGCGTGGACAAGGATTTCTGAAGATTTTCCTGAATTAGTTTTAATTAGAATTTTTTTCAGAAAACCCCATGTACCTTGGATTTATCATTACTTTTTCTCTGTTTATCCAAATTCAAATATTTTTTTTATATTTGGAATCCTTAGAACCAGTAGAATCTTTTGGCTGTATTAGTTTTCAGTTTTGTCAAACTTAGATGTATTCAAATTTCAAATGGGAAGTTTGAGTATTTTTGACATAACTTTAGTTTAAAAATAGCGTTTTGCGTGAATCCCATTGCTTTAGTTTTGTTTAGTTGCCCTCTGACCAGGGAGACATGAAGCCATATTTGTTAAGTTATTTATATTTTAAGTTTGTGCTAAAAGTCTTTAAAATGGTTTGATTCTACAAACCTTGGTTTTAAAATATGTTAAGCCCTTTTAAAGCAAACCCAGATGTTTTGTTGTTGTATGTTGATTGGTGTATTGTTCTTCGTTTATATTGTTTAGATTGAACGGAGAGCTCCGAGTTATGTTGAAAAGAGTTAGCGAACAACGACAACTATCAAAGGCAAGTGGCACATTCATAAAATTCCTAAGTATTTTATCTATGCATGAATAGTTATTTTGAGTAGTATGCATGTTAGGTGTTTTACTATAGCTATGCAAGACATGTTTAGAATTGCCCCTTCCTATGTGTTTAGGAACCTATATAATACTTAGTAGAAATATTGATGCTATGCAAAATGTTGTTTTATGAAAAGCTAATTTTTACTAAGTAAATGAAACTCCTGGGTGGATTGGTTTGATAGAGGATGATGAGAGTGGAGTGGCTACTCAGGCCTACGGTGGCATGGTTGTCTTCGCCCAAGATAGTTTCTACTTACTTGGGGCCATGTTGCGTGGTAGTGTGAACCTAAGTACGCTCACTTGTGGATGGCCACCCAGGGACAAAGGGATTTGAAGTTACTCGAAGTGAAGATTGCTTCCAGTGCAGCCATTTGTCATATGGGCTCTGTCTTGATGGATTAAGTTGCGTGGACTCACCTCGGCTTGACAAGCAGATGTAGAGGGATGTAGGTGGAACGGGTCAAGCCGGTATGGGGTGGGAAAATGCTTCTGAAAAATCTCGTCTCAATCTTCTCCTTTTCCTTATCACTATTGGACTGTAGAGGATAGTTTGGGCTGATTGAGTCAAATGGTGAACGTGCACAACCTCTCGAGAGTGTCAAAACTATGTACTTAGCCGTGTCCCCGGTTACGGACAATTTTGAGCAGCTGATCAAGGACGTCAACGGAGGATCCCAACATTCCAACTTCTCAAATAAAACTTTGAAGGGTGAACAAGGGTAGAAGGACACCCAGTGTATAAGGACTTGTCCCACAAAGACACCGGATATGCTGGGATTGTCTCATAAGTCCAATTGGAAAGGACACCGAGTGTATCAGGACTTGTCCCACAAGGACACCGGGTATGCTAGGATTGTCTCATTTTCTTGTTGGAAAAAGAAAATGTTTTCAAAAGATAGGAAAAGTTGGCTTTATGAAAAAATAGCCTTCAACTCCACCAGCCAAATATGCATATAGGTTATTAGAGTTATTCCACTAAGTATCCACAGAGTGTCACTTGCTAGTTCCATTTTATATGGTTCTGACCAACCTTGTTGCAACATTTTTCCTGTTGCAGTTTGTTCAGACGATGAATGAGGTTTCGTATAAGGTTTCGAGTTTGCAACCAACATGTTTCGCCTGTGGCACATGAAGATGATGGAGACTCACTGCTACTTTTATTTCCGCTGCTTACTGTTGTCGGCCCAGTGGAAATCAGGGTACCATGGGCCCGCCTGCCACAGCCCTCGACGCTCCGCGGGAAATTCTGCGAAGGACCAGGCGTTCAGCCTGGCGAGACTCGCGAGGGAATTTTCACTCGCGAGGGCTTCAACACTCTGCTGAGCCTTTCTGCTAAGGACCAGACGCTCAGCCTAATGGGCCTCGAAAGGGACTTTTCCCTCGGGAGGGCCTCCACGGCTCAGAATATCGCTAAGTCCTGGCGCAGCTCTGCGCCTCCCTCGCGAGGCTTCCCTCGCGAGGCGTCAAGTACTTCAGAACCTCGGCGAGGCATCTGACCCTCGCGGGGTTCCTTCAAGTGGAAGCAAGCTCTGCGCCCGCTGCAGAGCGCACATGGCCTCTGCGCCTGCCGTAGAGTGACGCGCGCGCCTGCGCGCGATGACGACGACGCCGCAGTTGCCGTTCTCGTGTATAAAGCAGTCAACAATGCTGGGGCAAGCAAAGCGGACTCCAAGGATTGCCATTTTGGTGATAAAGGGACCGGCCGCCGCTACGCTCCAAGGTCGTTGTCACCGTGGGCGCGTCACGGACCTCTGCGGTGCCAGCCCACCATCCTGGATGGACGGTGGCTTTTTCTGCCAAGACGACGTTGCTCTCTGCCATGGACCGCGTCCATGGACAACCCCGATGCTGTGCGCTGTGCTCCACCTTTGCCACCATGTGGAATCCCTTCCCGCCTGTAGTTTTCGGGGAAGAGGACCAAGGCAGTATAAAAGGAAGTAGCGTACGACCCAGGAGGGGGATTCCGCATTCGTTCAGCTCATTCTACACTCCACCAGCTACGTCGCAAGGAAGAAGACGGAGCTCCTTCCACCATAGTCCACCATAGCCATAACTGTGCCCTCGGCAAGCACATTGTACTGTGAACCTCTCCAAGCAGTGCAATACAACTTAGCAGGACGTAGGGTCTTTACACCTCGCGGTGGGCCTGAACCTGGGTAGCGGCTCGTGTTCATTCTCTGTCGTGATGTTCCTCACCGAGCTCGACGAGCATCGTCGCCGAGGTTGTTGAGGATTTGTTTGACGTTGTGTTCAGCCCCTTACTCGATTCCTGGCATCTGTGAGACACACCCCTAGTTCCTAGGACTAGTCTCCGACATTTGGCACGCCAGGTAGGGGGCTGAGGCACGTCTTCAACCTCTTCGACCTCTCTGCGCCATGGCTGACACTCGAGCTGAGCGCCTCGCTCGGCGGACATCTGGCAGAGCCACCACCGAGCCCGCCGCCAACAACACCGCGCGTGGTCGCTCACGCACCAACCGTGCTTCAGAGCGTAACGCCGAGCCGCGCGTCGAGCACCCAGAAGACGACGGTGGCAACGGCAGCGGCAACGACGACAACGGCGAGGGAGCTTCCTCCCAGCACCCGTCCAGGCGCGAGAGCACCTCCACGCAGAGCCGGGTGGCGCCCAGCCCTGCCACTGCGCTACTCATGGTGCAGGAGTTGTTCCGCTACCGCCCCACGCAGGCAGGCCACGACAACTGGCTCAACCGCCTCGAGGAGCTCGTCAACGCCGCTGCTGTGCCCGCTGCGCCTGCTCCCACGCCGGCGCCCTCTCGCTCGCTGGTGCACCACTCTGGACGCGGAGGGAACATAGCGCACGGCGCTCCTCCGCCCCCTCCGCCTCCGCCGCCGCCTCCTCCGGCTGCAGCACCGACGGGGAACCACCACGCCGCGTCACACGCGTCCTCACCGCACGACTGCCAGATTGTGCAGCGAAGTTCAGCGAACGCGCGCGTGGAGATCGAGCGCCAGTGGGACCGCCACAACCGCGTCGTCCAGGAGATTGCGGCCGCAGGTCGCCAGAACCGCGGCGCGCTCGCCGGCGGCGCTGTGACGTACGCCACAGGCTGCACCGCATTCACCCGCAACCTGCGCCGCGTCGTCTGGCCAGTGAAGTTCAGGCCAGATCTTCCTCCACGCTACGACGGCAGGACCAACCCTCTGGAGTTCCTGCAGCTCTACACCGTCTCCATCCAGGCCGCGGGAGGCGACGACAAGGTGATGGCCAACTGGCTCTCCATGGCGCTCAAGGACTCCGCGCTCTCATGGCTCATGAACCTCCCCGAGAACACCATCGACTCGTGGGAGGACCTCTGCAAGGCCTTCGTCGCCAACTTCAAGGGCACCAACGAGCGCGCACTCACCTACAACGATCTCCGTGCGGTGCGCCAGAAGCCTGACGAGACCCTCCGCAGATACATCCAGCGCTTCAGCCAGGTCCGCAACAAGATTCCGAACATCCCGGACTCGCACGTCATCTCCGCCTTCAGGGAGGGTGTCACGAACCGCCGGATGCTCGAGAAGCTCGGCATCCACGACACCCTCACCTCAGTGGTGAAGCTCTTCGACCTGGCTGACAAGTGCGCCAAGGCTGAGGAGGGCCTCCTCTTCGTCAAGAAAGAAACGGAGGAACAGCTCCTGAGGGGTCCAGGAGCAGAAGAAGCCTGTCGTGAAGCGCAAGACCACCGCCATCCTCACGGCAGAACCTGACGCTAAGCAGCCTCGCGAGGCCTCATCGGCGGCTGACGAGAAGAAAAGGGCAATCGCCCATTCTGCATCTACCACAACAGGCACAACCACGCGACTGAAGACTGCTGGGAGCTCAAGCAGCTCAGCAAGGAGCGCGAGAAGAACCAAGGCCGTGGCGGCCGCGGGGGCGGGTGCCACAACTTCCAGCAGAGGGCTCGGGGGAACCGCCGGGCAAAACGGCAATCTCCCTGACGAGAACCCTGGGGGCTACCAGGCCCCTCAGGGGCAATAGCGTGCATCCTCGGCGGGTCTCAGCGCCCAAGTCCAACAACCACTTCAAGCAATTCTCTCGCGAGGTCAACGCCGCGCTTCCAGGGATTGAGGCATTCCAGCCCCTCAAGTGGTCGCAATACACCATTGCCTTCGACTCCAAGGACCACCCAAGTCGACCAAGGCTGTTGGCACCATCCTCTGGTGTGCACCCCATCATCAACAACATCGCCGTCGCCAAGACGCTCATAGATGGGGGTGCAGGCTTGAACGTCATCTCTGTCGAGACCTTCGAGCAGCTTCAAGTGCCTACGAGTGGCTGATGCCCTCCAGGCCCTTCACGGGGGTGACAAGTGGCTCCACACACCGCTGGGGCAGGTGAGGCTCGCGGTCACCTTCGGCACGCCGCAGAACTACCGCACCGAGCAGATCGACTTCGACGTCGCGCACATTGGCCTGCCCTACAACGCCATCCTCGGCTACCCCGCCCTCGCGAAGTTCATGGCCGTCACTCACCACGCTACAACATCGTCAAGCTTCCAGGCAGCGGCGGCACCATCTCCATCCACGGTCAAGTCCAGGACGCAATGCGCTCTGTCGAGACCGCCTACAAGGCCGCTGCCGTGGCATTCCCGCTGACGAGGACATGGAGCCCCTCGAGAGGCCCGCGAAGAAGAAGCAGCTGTTTTCACAGGAAGGCAGCCACGAAGAAGGTGTCACTGGACGCCAGCGGCTCGGGGGCTAGCGTCACCATAGGCGCTGGCTTGCCTCCCAAATAGGAAAGCGCGCTCGTCGCCTTCCTCAGGGCAAACTCTGACATGTTCGCATGGACACCGTCAGAGATGTCCGGAGTACCGAGGGAGGTGATCGAGCACCACTTAGCCGTGTGTCCAAACGCACGCCCCGTGAAGCAGAAAGCACGGCGCCAGGCGCCAGAGAAGCAAGAGTTCATCATCAAGGAAGTAGAGAAGTTGAAAGAAGCCACATAATCGAGAAGTTCCACACCCCACATGGCTCTCCAACACGGTGGTCTCCCAAGCACACCGGGGCGGCAGGCTCTGCATCGACTACACCGACCTCAACAAGGCCTGCCCCAAGGACCCGTACCCCATGCCTCGAATAGACCAAATGTGGACTCCACCGCCGGCTGCGACCTCCTCTGTTTTCTGGATGCCTTCTCAGGCTACCACCAGATCAAGATGGCGAAGGAGGATGAGGAGAAGACAGCATTCTCACCCCTTGTGGTGTGTATTGCTACGTCTGCATGCCCTTTGGCCTGAAGAACGCCGGCGCCACCTTCCAGAGGCTCATGAGGAAGGCCTTGGGGGCTCAGATGGGAGAAACGCAGAAGCCTACGTCGATGACATCGTGGTCAAGACTCGCGAAGAGCACACCCTCATGGAGGACCTCGAGGAGACCTTTGCCAACCTGCGCAAGGTGAACATCAAGCTGAACCCCGCCAAGTGCGTCTTCGGGGTACCATCAGGCAAACTCCTCGGGTTCCTAGTGTCTCACCGCGGCATAGAAGCAAATCCTGACAAGATCAAGGCCATAGAAGAAATGCAGCCACCTCGTCGCCTCAAGGACATGCAACGCTGGCGGGATGCATGGCCAGCCTAGGCCGCTTCATCTCCAAGTTCGGCGAGAGGGCCTGCCATTTTTCAAGATCATGAAGAGGTCTGGCACGTTCAAGTGGACACCGGAGGCGGACAAGGCATTTGAAGACCTGAAGAAGTACTTGGCCAGCCCACCTGTCATGGTTGCCCCAAGGCCCGGCGAGCATCTGAAGCTGTACTATCAGCCACTCCACAAACAGCAAGCGCGGTCTTGGTGGCAGAAAGGGAAGAGCCAGTCCTCGCCAAGAAGGACACACCCACGCCAAGCCCAGAGTCTCCCGATAAGGAAGCACCCTCTTCAGGCCCCGAGCCTCATGTCGAGCCCGCACAACCAGCAGGCATCCTCACCGAGGGTTCGCCTCAAGAGAACCTCGACAAGGCTCCCGAGGAGCCCAGCGCTGCAACTCCATCGACAACGCTCGTCGAGCATCCCATCTACTTCGTCAGCACAGTGCTGCGGGTCGCTCGCGAGCGGTACACCATGCAGCAAAAGCTCCTCCTCGCACTCCTCATCGCTTCCAGGAAGCTGCGCCACTACTTCCAGGGCCACCCCATACGGTGGTCACGTCTTTCCCTCTGGAGCAAATCCTGCGCAACCCAAACGCCACTGATCGCGTCGCAGGGTGGAACATCGATCTACAACCCTTTGGCCTGCGCTTCGACACCACCAGGGTCATCAAGGGAAGGGCATTGGCGGACTTCGTCGCCGAATGGATGGACCCGCAGCAAGAAGAGCCTCATGAGGCAGAAACCACGCCATCTGGAGACACAGTGCCAAACCACTGGACCATGCACTTCGATGGGGCATTCGCATGCCAGAACGCAGGGGCTGGCGTCGTCCTGACCTCACCAAAAGGCGACAAGCTCTACTACGCCGTCCAGCTGTGCTTCACGACTGACAAGGTCTCCAACAACATCGCCGAATACGAAGGCCTCCTCGCCGGGCTCAGAGCCGCAATCGCCCTCGGCATCAAGCACTTACTCATCAAGGGTGATTCCCAGCTCCTCGTCAACTTCTCCAACAAGAGCTACACGCCTAAGGATGGTCACATGACCGCTTACCTCGAGGAGGTTCGCAAGCTCGAGAAGCACTTCAAGGGGATGGAGCACAGGCACATCCCACGAAGGGAAAACCAGGAGGCTGATGACATCGTCAGGCGAGCGTTGCGGAGAGAGGCCCAGCAGGCCGGCGTGTTCGAGGAAAGGCTCACTAGGGCGTCAGTGAAGCAGCCAAAAGAAGCAGTCAGCATGGACATCGACGAAGAGCTCCCATTGGCACCAACATCTGGAGCACAATCTGCGGTCCACCCTCGCCGTCAGCCCCGCTATCCTTCTGCCCCTGGGGCGCATCTTCCTCCCCTCCAGGGGCAGGATCGGTCTTCTCCACTGAGGCCGCTCCCGCTGCAGCCTCAGTATCCACCACCGGCGCTTCAGGGCCCGCGTTTGGTGGAGGTGGCGGCGCGGTGGCCTCTTCCATCTCAACATCGACGCGCGCCTCCGCCGACGTCGCTGTCTCCGCCGCGCACTCCTCCGGTGGCGTCGCGGTCTTCGCCGCATCTTCCTCCGTCACCTTCTCCTGAGACGTGTCAGGCCGCGCGGTCGGCGGCGCCGTCGCCTCAGTTTCCTCCTCCTCGCGGCGCTCCTCTGCCGCGGGAGGTGGAGCCGCTCTCTCAGGAGAAGGAGCAGTGGCCTCGTGAGGCACCGCTTCAGTTGTAGGCGCTGCAGACGCTGCTGCAGCGCTGGAGATCTATCCAACCTTCCGGAGCCTCCGCCGCCTCGGCTCCTCGGGAGGCCTGGAGAAGAAGACGTTCAGAAATCCCTCGAGAGGGTCACACTAGAACAACATCTAAAAAGAGAGAAAGTACAAGACTTACGCGGCGGTGTCGATCCATTTCCTCTTCGGCGCCCGCCGCACAGGCGGAGCACAGGGCTCCGCGCTCTTCTGAGCCTCGACAGGCATGTCTTGGCCCACCTTGGCACTGGCCTCTGCCTCCTCCTGAGCTCCGGCGTTCCTGTCGTGGATCGCCTTGGAGCGGGGCTCGCAGCGGCTAGACGAGGCCTCATCGTCGTCGCTCTCCTCCTTTCCCTCGACGCGCTGCGAGGGGACGACCAAGAACCGGTCGCCGCTGCCCGAGGAGATTTCGTGGATCTCAGCGTCAGGCGGCACGCCCTTCGAGGTGCTCGAGTTCTCCGCCGAGGAATTGGGGCCCCCTGAGGCGCCGGCCGCGCCCGCATCAGACTCTGCAGGTGTCTCCGTCATCTCCTCATCATCAGCTGGCGCCGCCTGCACCGCTGACTCAGGGTCTTCACGGGGCCCAACTTGCCCCTCGGGCACCAGGCCCCACTGGTCGAACTCCGGCAGCGTCTCCACGAACGTGACGCGAGACCCAAGCTCAAACCTGTGGAGCGGAGCGGTCTTGTCGGTAGGCTTGGGGATGGACGGAGACGTGAAGAGAACCCCCATGATGCTGTCCACTTACTCCTGCGTGAAGAGGGTAGCGCTCAGGGTTTGTGTACAGCCACATCGAGTCCGCATGCCTCTGGAGCGGAGCAATGCGACGCCTCACGAAGTCTTTGGCCACCATCTGCCCAGTGAGGCCTGCCTCGCGAAGGTCCTTCATGCGCTTCACCACGGGGCCAAGCGCTGCACCCGTGAGTGTCTTGGAGGACCAGCTTGCCCTCTTCGTTGGGGGCGCCACAGGCGGCTCGAAGAAGGGACTCTGGCTCCCGACGTCCACGAGGAACCAGCGCCTGCGGAAGTCCTCCACCTTCTTCGTCACGCTGGTCACGATATTCTCGCCGGCCCATGCTATGGGGATATAGACGCCGCCCATGCCGTCGGTGATGCGAAAGGACACGCACCCGACCGCTCGTTGTTCGCCGTGAACCGGAGCACGTAGAAGCTGTGGAAGAGGTCCACCAAGGACGGAATGCCGATATACGCCTCATAGAAATAGGCGAAGATGGCGAGGATGAGGATGGAGTTGGGGTGGAGGTGAAGAATCTAGATCTGGTAGCGCTCCAGAACCGCTAGGAAGAAGTCGGAGAAGGGAGGCACGAGCCCGGCGTAGAGGGTGTGCATGAAGATGGGGTAGAAGCTGCCGGAGGAGTTGCCCGCCGCTTGAGCACTGTGGCGCCGTGCTCGTTGGTCTCAGAGGCCGCCATGTGACGCACCTTGTCCAGCTGCGCCTCCCTGAAGTGGAAGCCGGCCAGAGCCGACTTGAGGTCGCCATATTGCCGCATCGCGGCAGGCTCACTCTCCTGCATCACCGCCTTGCCCTTCTTGGAGACGGTGGCCTTCTTGGGCGCCATTGCAGTGGGATTGCGAAGGAGGAGCTTGGGGATTGTGCGCTGGGAAGAAGGAGACGAAAGGGGAACAGATGAAGCAGTGGCCGTCTGCGCCGAGCTCTCCGCCTTTTATCGGCTCATCGAGCCGTTACCAGGATGTGGCGGGTCCCACCACTACGCCCATTACTACAGAGATCGTGGGATCGTGTGCGGCCGCAGCTCTCCACGTGTCTCGGGCTAAGCAGGCTTCATTGGGCCCACGACGATTCGCCTGCGTCCAGAAGACCCCAGCGTGCCCATCGCGGGCCCGGGGGCTACTGTCGGCACAGTGGAAACCAGGGTACCATGGGCTGGCCTGCCACAGCCCTCGACGCTCCACGGGAAATTCTGCGAAGGACCAGGCGTTCAGCCTGGCGAGCCTCGCGAGGGAATTTTCCCTCACGAGGGCTTCAACACTCTGCTGAGCCTTTCTGCTAAGGATCAGACGCTCAGCCTAATGGGCCTCGAGAGGGACTTTTCCCTCGGGAGGGCCTCCACGGCTCAGAATATCGCTAAGTCCTGGCGCAGCTCTGCGCCTCCCTCGTGAGGCTTCCCTCGCGAGGCGTCAAGTACTTCAGAACCTCGGCGAGGCATCTGACCCTCGTGGGGTTCCTTCAAGTGGAAGCAAGCTCTGCGCCCGCTGCAGAGCGCACATGGCCTCTGTGCCCGCCGTAGAGTGACGCGCGCGCCTGCGCGCAATGACGACGACGCCGCGGTTGCCGTTCTCGTGTATAAAGCAGTCAACAAAGCTGGGGCAAGCAAAGCGGACTCCAAGGATTGCCATTTTGGTGATAAAGGGACCAGCCGCCACTACGCTCCTAGGCCGACGTCACCGTGGGCGCGTCACGGACCTCTGCGGCGCCAGCCCACCGTCCTGGATGGACGGTGGCTTTTTCTGCCAAGACGACGTTGCTCTCTGCCATGGACCGCATCCATGGACAACCCCGACGCTGTGCGCTGTGCTCCACCTTTGCCACCATGTGGAATCCCTTCCCGCCTGTAGTTTTCGGGGAAGAGGACCAAGGCAGTATAAAAGGAAGCAGCGTACGACCAAGGAGGGGGATTCCGCATTCGTTCAGCTCATTCTACACTCCACCAGCTACGTCGCAAGGAAGAAGACGGAGCTCCTTCCACCATAGTCCACCATAGCCATAACTATGCCCTCGGCAAGCACATTGTACTGTGAACCTCTCCAAGCAGTGTAATACAACTTAGTAGGACGTAGGGTCTTTACACCTCGCGGTGGGCCTGAACCTGGGTAGCGGCTCGTGTTCATTCTCTGTCGTGATGTTCCTCACCGAGCTCGACGAGCATCGTCGCCGAGGTTGTTGAGGATTTATTTGACGTTGTGTTCAACCCCTTACTCGATTCCTGGCATCTCTGAGCCACACCCCTAGTTCCTGGGACTAGTCTCCGACAACTCTTTCAAAGCTAGCTTTATGCTATGCAATTTGTAACTTAACGGCCTGAAAGTTACTCAATTATTTGGCCTAACCTTCAATCTTCCCTGACCTTGCAAAAGATCGTAATCTGCCAAGTGCCCACAAAAGTTGGAGATTACGCAGATTACAAGCTCATTGCCTTGTTTGACGTTGTACTCGCCTACCTGGAAGGCGGTAGCCAAGAGTGGAAGTTTCTGCATTGTCCAATCCAGAACAAACCATGGATCTCTGATGCCATCCTACACGATGGTCTCATTTTTGTTGTGGATGGAATTGATGGCTGCACCCACTGTTGGGATCCTGCACAGGACGGTTTTTCATTCCACATGTTGCATGATACGTTGCGTCCGAATTTACAACGATAGATACTGTTCTATAACGATCTTGTTTATATTTTACCTTTCCTATGACTGAATGGGCACACCTTCTATCTGAACATCAATCAACAAGTGTTAGTAATGAATTAGTACTAGTCAGTCAAACAAAATATAGTAGTTTATGAATGCTTTCCTGAATTAATAACTCCGTTACAATATGAATGCTGCAGGATACACCCGCTGCCGTTCGTAATCCGACTACCTCCGTTGACAGTGCGGATACACCAGTGGCACCTCGCTCGATCAGCTGACGGCCATCGCTTGATGCTCATCGCTCTAGTGCTAGCCAAGTATATCCCGGGGCGCCGTGGCGAGGACCATCCTCGCATTCCAGACACTAATAACGGGCTTACTCTGTGCGAGCTTCCTTCCCCTGCCGTCTACGTGTTCGAGCAGGATCCCAGCTTTGACGGACCTGCAGGCTGCTTGGTATGGAGGCAGGTTAGCAGCCTGGGCGATCACTCTCTGTTCCTCGGACTCAGTTATCTGATCATTGACAACCTGAAGATACGCGGTTGCCAGACTCCTGATGGCACATTGACTCCATTTATGAGGAAAAACTGCGTGTACAGTTCCCACGGGTTGTTTCGCTCAATATCTCGTCCTCACATTTTGCGCTGCAACCTGCAGCCAGAGGAAGGAGAGCTTGTGGGAGCCATCGATCTTCGAACACGTGGTTATGATATGCTCCAGCAGACACCGATCTGGTTTAAGCCTAGTGTAGCTAATATCGGGTGGTTCAGGAGTGATTCGGCAGGCAGCAATTGATGTGGATTAAACCTGTTTTTTGAACAGTTAACTAGCACGTAGTTTTAGTTGCTAGTTTGAATCAGTTTATCTGAACGCATGCATGCTTTTGTACTTCATCTTGCCTTCCAAGTTATAATCCATGTATCTCTGTTTATTTTTCACCAACATACCAGTATTATTGTTATTTGTTAACTGACACGCTCAATCTCAAACAAACCTAGCCACAAGTACCAAAAGTTGAACAGTTTGTAAAGCAAAAATCATCAGTTATTACAAACATCTAAAGTGAAAGGAAAATGAAAACAGAACTAGCAGCTTTTGCAGAAGCAAAGTTTTTTTTTTAACTTAACCCACAATCTCAAACAAACGTAGCCACAGATACCAAAAGTAAAACAAACTATAGCACCACCACACATACCGACTTAGGCAAACGAGACATTGGAAAAATTCGCATTGATCAGAAGGCCAGTTCTTTGAAACAGGAGTAGAAACCTAAGCTGATGGGTAGGCCCACAAACGGTGGGTACCCGCTGTCAGTGGACCGAACGGGTAGAACCGTGCTGTCGAAATAACCGTGCGGTACACCGCACAAACCACCAACCTGTATTTACTGCACATGTCCTACCACAATTCGTTATCCCCTTCCCATTCCCCTGTGCTGTTCATCACCGAAGAAGAGAGAGAAGAAGACACTGGCGGTTTGCAAGGAAGCATAAAACCAGAGCCGAAGAATCGCCTGCAGTGTTTCCTATTTTGGATCTGTATTCACGGTGAAGGTACTCCTTGTCTCTTTTTGGTGTGGTCAGTTCGCTCTAGTCGCTTTCTCTCTATCATGCCTTTCCATTTCTGGAGATAGAAGCTAGGGTTTTTGTACCAACGGTTCGCACGGATTTGCGGTATATTTAGGGCTCCTTTGATTCATAGGATGTGTAGGATTGAAATCCTATGGGAATTTTTCCTTCGGATGCCGTTTGATTCGTGGGATCAAATCCTATAGGAATCTTGTAGTGTAAACTTTGTAGGAAAATAACATGAGGTGCAACCTCATGGAAAGATTCTTTCACGCAATCAAATAAACTTGATCTTCCCATAGGATTCAATTAGCCATGCCATTCCAATCCTATAGGATTTCTATTCCTACACTTTTCCTATCCTATGAATCAAAGGAGCCCTAAAGCTTGTATCCACGTTCCTGTGGTCCTTGATTTTCTGAGCCCCTTTTCCATGTGGAGATATGAAGCTTATCCTTACACAACTGGACCCTTCAGATTCTCATAGATGCCCCCCATGTGACTGTACCTAGATACAGGAGATCTGTGTTGCACCCTCACCGTAGAAGTTCAGGTAGAGTTGTACGCCAGGTGGTTTAAACAAATGGACAAGGATGGTTCAACATTTAAGTTTTTTTGGCGCCTCCGTGTAAAATACAAAAAAAAGGACAGGACTAAGTTATTTGTGAGACAGAACTGGTCCTCTTCACAAATCAAAATCTAGAAAGCACGATACGCAGCGTGATAACCTGCCTTGACATGGTAGTTTATTTATTGCAGTTATCACATTTTCTTTGATGTTAACCTTAAGATCTTGTGTATGGCGTACACCGATGTAAGATAAAAATTAATTTACTTGTTTTCGTTTCCTCGAAAGATGAAGTGCAGGTCCTGCGGCAACCTAGGAGCTATCTGCATTCAGGAAAGGACAGACCCCAAGCAGTTCTACGTTCAGCTGTGCAGCAACTTTCGGAAATGCCTGGTAAGAGTATTCACCTGTGCTTACTAAGCCACCATTTCGAAAGACGTACTCCTCTTCTTAAACTGTTGTGAAATTGAACAAACGTTTTGTTTTCATGCGATTGTAGAACATTCCTTGTTCTGCAAGGAAGACATTGAAGGAGTACGAGGACACATTCCTCACCGTTCGGACTCATGAACACGAGGTGTACACGTTTGATCTGAACGAGATGAACCGAAGGACATTCATCTCTGGTCCCGAGTATCAGCAGTTTCTGACAGACTATGATCTGAAGGCCTATGATCTAGTCTTTTGTCAGATCAAAGGCTCTGATTTTCCTATGTCAATCACATCTGAAGATGATGAAGGCCTTCCGAAGAAAAGAGTGATATGTAAATCCTAAAAAGTATACTACCATTAATGGTATTTATAGGTGCCTCTTTTATGCATTGTCTTCATCCTAATGGTATTAGCTTCCCCAAAATGTAGAAGCCCATGCTTCTGAAGACCCCACAAAGGAAGCTCTCAAAGATCCTTATGTCTTTGAAGACACTGCTATGGCAGTTGTTTTCACAGGGAAGATAAGGCCAACGGCCTCACAGGTTGCGAGGATCAATGGACGTGTCCTTGAGCGTGGGATTGGGCTAGGCTCAATTTTCATTCACAAGATGACTTCATCCGATGTTTTACAGAATAGCCTGGTACTATATATTTTATCACTGGACTATTTACTTTTATATAGTACCATCTGTCTCACTTTTATTTTTTTCATGACCATTATTAAGTTGACTAATTAGTCTATGTTGTTTGCACCCTCTTTGTTATTTGAACATATTCCCAAGCTGATAAAAGAAGCTCTGCCCCTCCCCGAATCAGGATCTGCAACTCTAGTGGGAAGCGGACCTGCATTTGTGAGTAACAAAGAAGCATTTTATTACACATCACCGGATGGCAGGATCCGCTTCCATTCTGGCTTCAAGGACTTTGTGAAAGTCAACTGCATTGGTGTTGGAACTTGTCCTCATCATGTTCCACAGAGTTAAAAAAGATATTGTGGTTTCTGTAGATGTCATTGGTTCGTAGTCTGGTACTGTGGTTGCTGTAAAAAAAATGTGTCGCAAGAACAGCTAGTCCGTAGATGTCGTTGGTTGGTAGGGTGGTACTGTGGTTCCTCTAAAAAACCTGTGCTGCAAGAACAGCTAGTATCTGTATGTCTGTCCTCACCTCTACCTTTTGGTACTATGATGTTCGTGAAAACTAAAATTCCTGGGAAGGTGTTCCAGTCCACTCGATTTCCTATCTGCCTATAGCATGGTATGTTTTTTATCCTTGAAAAAAGCTGATGGGCCGGCCTATCTTCATTTTGGGCGCGGGCTGATTTGGTTTGGCGCGATAATGAAAATTGAAAATCGTTTCTTCTATCGTCTCTCTCGGCGCCCGTCCCCCCCCCCCCCCACCCAAATCGCAGTAGCTACATCCGACAATCCCCCCCCCCCCCCCCCCCGCCCCCACCCACCCCCCCTCCCTCACCCTACCCCCAACAATCCCCAAGCGGCGCCATCACGGTCATGTCGTCACCTGCCGACAGCTCAATAGCACTCGCGCCCGGCCATCCTGACCTCCGACCTACTTTTGGGCACTGCTGCTGTCGATGAACCCCGGCATGTCGGCGTGGGACGACGAGTATCACGGGAAAGTCCTCATGGCAACCGTGGAAGGGCTCCGGCCTCCGGTCTCGCCTAAGGACCTGGTAAAAGCTCTGGAAACTAACCACAGCATCCGGATCTGCAACATGCTGGTAGAAGTCTGCGCGCCCCCGGCAGATTTTATGGTGACATTCCGGCGCTCATCTAAATGCACTCGTGTGTTCAAGTGTTCCCCCCTTATCTGCCAGGGCGTGCCAGTTAGCCTCGCCCTGTGGCACCCAGGTTGGGGTGCCTCGGAGTCCTCCGAGTTACCATTTTTGATGAAGCTGAGCTTTGACGCCTTGCCGCGACGGGCTTGGGACCGCGACAGTGTGAAGGAGCTGCTAAATTCCCTCGATGGTCAGCTCATGAAGATATTTCCTCCAAAAGATAGCTGGTGTTTGTCGGTGATTGCTTGGTTGAAGGAACCTTCGGACGCGCCGAAGGTCCTCTCCGTTGAGTTGCCGGTGCAGGAATCGATGGTGCCCGATGGAGAGTTGCAGCCGCCGGCGCGAATGGTGCAGCCTACATTCAAGCATAGAGTGTTCGTTCATGTTCAACATGTGCTGCACCGCAAGAACTATGAAAGCAGAGATTATTTGGCTGACATCTTCCCTGTGTATCTTGGAAGGATCGACGGCACAGGGCCAGCTACATTTCGTGATGGCGGCCACAGCTTTTATGGCTCAAGGGGCCGGGCAGGGGGTCTGAACCTGCACATATAGTTTCAGGTAACTATTTGGTACTGTATCTAGTCTACTTTGTGTGAAATGAACGGGTCATGCTCTGATGTGGTCAAGCTACATGTTGCTAGCTAGTAGAACTGATTTGTGCTCTGAACAACGTTCATTAAGTGATCTTGGTGATGTGCTATTATACATGTTGTACTTTTGTGTGAGCTGAATGTGATAAGCCTGTTAAGTAGTTGGGCCTTTTACATGATGACAATATTTGGGTTTATCTTTAATTTGTATTTTGGATGAGGGCGCTGGGGAGCTAGCTAGCAGATTGAACTCAGGATTGCAAATGCCAATATGAATATGTATCAGTGAACATTTCAGTGCCACAGTTTTATCCCCCTTTTGTATGATCAGACTTTGTGTCCAGGGATGCAAATCAAGTATACCAATGTGTCTATTGCATGTAAGTGAACTGAACATGTTCACATATGTATCTATGCACTCATTGAATTAAGACTGATCTAATTTAAAGGCGACAATAGAGAGGGAAACCAAATAGACAGTCATCACAAACCAAAATCAAATAGTCATTAGGTCTTAGTCATACATTTTCCAAACAGAAATTCAAAACAAATCATTGTTCCAGATACCACGGCATAATAAGAAAATTAATAGTCTAATCACTGCATAACAAGGAGACAAACAGTTTAATCATCCTCGTCATCATCATCATTATAATCGCATTCATCTTTGGTGGAATCCATAAGGCCATAGTCATCCATATACTCTTCATTTTGGACCCTCCGGATGCACCAGTTCCATTTAAATGGATTTGGAAATCATGTTGCCTCTCGAAACACAAATTCTTCTTCTGGCTATTATTATTGGACCGGCTTAATACAAAGGATCTAATGAACAGGAAACACTTCTATGTTGAGGATTCAAGCTGTGTGTTATGTCAGCATGATCAAATTGAAAGTCTGGCACATCTTTCTTCGAATGTGAATTCAGTAAAGCTTTCTGGAACAAAATTAAATTGTCTTGGGATACAATTATGGATCTGATTGAAATGCTTATTGATGGAAAGCGACGACAAAATAATATCTGCTTCAAGGAGACCCTTTTGGTGGGCTGTTGGAGCCTCTGGAATCATAGAAATAAGATCATTTTCGACAATGAGAGCGTCGATCAAGACAGATGTCTTTTTATGTTTAAAGAATCTTTTACTCTTATCATGCATAGAGCAAAACCTAGTCTTCGTGAGGGAATGCAGCAGTGGCTAGATTCATTATGAACTCTTCTGTGAACTTTGTTACCTTGTAAATATTTGCCGCTGGCTGTTTTATTCGAAAATGGAAAATAGCAGTAGGGGTCTTCCCTACTGTATGAGCTTCAAAAAAAAAAAAAAAAATGTCTGATCTGTCTGATCTTCTTCCTCATCGTCAGCATCTTGGATGCCTATTTCCTCTTGGATATCAGGGGAGACCTCCACCCTGTTAGTTCGTGCAATAAGACCACCATCATCATCTTGGTGCACAACTTCTGTGTTTCGGCTCTTATTCTCATAAATATATGCCTCAGCAATGGAAGCATCATGTCTAGCTGTGTTCCTGACAAAACTCTTGAAAGTGCAGAGTCTATGTTCTATAGGGTACATCCATCTATACAGTACGGGGCCTCTAAGTAGTGCATCATCAGGTAGATGAACATCCATCTGTTGAGGATAAATATGGTCAGCAGTTTTCAGGCATTTCAGCGAACTGGTTGGTGTACAAATATAATGCAAGATATTTGAGCAGACAGATCGAATGTAAATCCATAAATGCCCATTACTTATGCAAACAAACGGATTACAAATAGGAAAAGACAGCCTAGATATTTCACCAAACAAGTTGAGTGCAAACCAATGAATGGTTTACCTATTTCAGAGAACAGATCGATCGAGTGCAATATATACAGTAACAGCCAATTCTAACAATTGGACTGATCGAAGGCAAAACATTGGCAATCGATCGATTACTAGTCCTACAACATAGGCACTTACCCTAGGGATCGACCAGCAGATCTCTGGCCGCTGGATCTCGTGAAGAATGGCGCCGCCGGGCAATGGTGGCCGGCCAGCTCGCGCAGCTGAAGAACGGCCGGTGGGGAAACTTGGGGTGCACACGTCCGGCCGGTGCGTCTCTAGAAGAAATGAATCTGCAGGTCAGAACTCGGAAGGCGCGGGTGGGAAGTGCTTTTGCATTGGTGCGAGCAGGCGTGTTTTGAAGGGCGGCGAGCGCGGGAGAGGGAGGGTTCTGGCCGGCGGTTCTCCAGATTTATCAAATCTAGCGCGTAGCTACCGTTGGACAGGTATTATATAGGACTAGATCTGTTTGTTTAACAATTAGATGGCCTAGCGTAGTGGCAACGACCGTTGTAAATCTAAATCTGGTCGAGTTCGATGTTCGATTCAGTATCTTATTTTTTCGACGAGTTAACCTGTTTTTTACCCTAAAGCATCCCGCAACCTTAACAAGGTCAAAACTGCGGTCGCAACCGAAAGAAATGAGCACTAGAAGCAATCAACGGCATAAATAAAACATCAGTAGAGCACAAACGTTTCTGAGGAGAGAGAGGCCGACAGTCATAGGAGGTTTGATTCAGTTATCTTCAGTTCTTTCAGGAGGCAAACCTTGCACAGAGTGGCTGAAAGTCAGGGCCCATCGTCTAGACCATAATGCGCAACAAGGTAAAAATTGCGGGCGCAACCTAATGAAATGACCACTAGCAGTAATAATCACGAGTATAAATAAAATATCAACATAGCACAAACAAGTTTCTTAAGAGAGAGGCCGACAGTCAGAAGATGTTCGATTCAGTTATCTTCAGTATTTTGAGGAGTCAAACCTTGCACAGAGGCTGTCATGGTGAACCCATCGGCTAGACCATATAACCGGCCTGCATCGCGCGACCATAACACAAGGTCAAAATTGCGGTCGCAACCGGAAGAAAATTTACCACTAGAAGCAACAAACGGCATAAATAAAACCCCATCAGAGCACACATGTGATCAGCTCATTTCTTATAGCACAATTTCTATTGTTTTGCTCTGGAATTCCTGCATTTGGTCAATGCACCTCTAATAATTCATATACAATTCAGCAACATATTACATATTTGAGTACTTTCATACATTTTAGTGTTCTTTGACAGATTGGTGCGAAAAGGCACCTAAGTCTACACATGGAGGCTTTTGGATAAGAAGAAGGACTTAAGAGGAAGAGGTTTTGCTGCCAGGGGATCTGCTTGCGCGCTTGGAACAAGACTTCGAGGGCCAAAACAGAAAACAACCAACCCGACACGGCCGTGTTTGACGGAGCTCTGTATTAGAGGGGAGTGGTTGAGCAAAGAAGACACACACGCACACGACACCACCAGCTCCAGAGGAAGAGATCCAGATCAGGAGAGAGGAACAAGGGCAGGAGAAGGGTTCTCCTGCAAGAAGATCCGATGCCAGCGAGGATCATGGCGTGGGGATGATCGGCGTCAGCAACACCGTCGAGTTCGTCTGCCGTGCTGCAGTCCTGGACACTGAAGAGCTACTGTGATGCACCCCTCCTCTCCTCAATCTTGTGCTTTATCTTCTCATTCTTTTGCTGTTCGAATAGTTCATCTGTGCTAGTGCCTGTAGGTTGTTCGATTCAACTCCTGAACCAAAGATAGTGCTGTGAAGCTTTACTCTTCCTTAAACCCTTTGCTTGTTTGTGTAGCTCTGAACCCTGTGATGAATTCGTATGGAGATGATCTGTTTCTTTCTTAGCCTCGTGCTGTTTTGATTTGTTGTAGATCGAGTAATCCACTGCTTGATCTTTAAGTTTCCTGTTAAAATCCATCAAAAAGTTGTGTTGACTAGACTGCTAGAACCTGCTGCTGTAATCGCCTGATCCCTGTGGAAAACGATATAAAACCCCCTCTATTCTACTGTGATCAATTTGGCGCCGTTGCCGGGATCAACGTTTAACGGTAGCAAAAGTATAGCAGATTTGGTCTCGGTTTCGATTTACTGCACTAACAGAGCTAATAGTCTGCTAGTGTTTTTCTGTGGTTTTGAGTGCAGGGTTTTTGTTGTATGAACGAGGTTATTGGAGAAGAAGAATTGTTCCCTCTTGATCTAGAGATCGAGAGAACTCTGTTAAGAAGAGAAGAGAAGCAAAGGAGAAGCAGTCAGAATCCTCTGCAAAAATAGGAGATCAGAAGGTGTTGTTGCGAGATCTGTGGATTCCCAAGGGAGCTTGTTCTGGCATCATCTCACCTGTGATACAGGCTAACAACTTTGAGTTGAAGCCAGCCTTGATCAATATGGTGCAGCATTCTCAGTTTGGTGGATCTGTAGTTGAAGACCCTCATGAACATGTCAGAACATTCCTTGAGTACTGCAATACTCTGAAGCAAAATGGTGTTTCACCAGATGCTATCAAGTTATCTCTATTCCCCTTTTCACTGAAGAATGGAGCTAAAGTCTGGTTGCATTCCTTGCCTGGTCATCTGACTGATACATGGGAACATCTATTGCAAGCATTCTTGGAGAGATATTTTCCTCCTACCAAAGCAGCAGAATACAGAGACAAGATCACTAGATTCAGCCAGTTTGATGGTGAGAGCTTGTATGACTTTTGGCAGAGGTACAATTCTTTGATCAGAATGTGTCCCCGTCATGGGATTGAGAAGTGGCTAGTCTTGCAGACATTCTACAAGGGTTTGACACATCAGACCGGAGCCTTTGTTGACTCAGCTGCTGGTGTAGGGATTATGAACAAAACCCTTGAGGAAGCATTTGCCTTGATTGAGAGCATGGCATCACACCATTTTCAGTGGACTAGTGAAAGAGCTATGACATCAACTACACCTGGTATCCACTCCATTTCATCTCAAGATTCTATTGCTGCTCAAGTGGAATAGCTAAACAAGCAAATGGCAAGCATTCTGTCATCAGGTGCATCCTCAGCTGTTTCATCTGTTTACACAGCTCAACAAGGATGTGATGTCTATGGAAATATTGGGCACTCATTAGTGGAATGTACCTTCTATGCCAATCTTGGTCCATCAGTGTCAGAGGTGAGCTATGCTCAAGGGCAGTTTCAGGCTCAGGGACAGTTTTCTCAGAGTTATAATCCATCATGGAGAAATCATCCAAATCTCTCCTACAAGAATAACCAGAATACTTTTCCAAGTCAGTCTAGACAGTCAATTGTAGCAAACAGATCTTTCACACAACAGTCAGGGCAAAATTACCAAAGGCAGCAAGAAGTGCAGAGTTCACAGACAGCCAAGCTTGAGGAAATAATGAGAATGCAAGTGGAATTGATGAACAAGATGAATACAGATGTGCATGGGATTAAGGACTCAATGAGAACCATCAATAACAAGCTGGAAAGCATCTATGGCAGTTCAGCAGATGGTAAGCAGCAGGATAGACTGTCAGCTCAGCCTGAACCAAATCCTAAAGCTCACTGTGGAGCAATAACTGTTGTGGAAGCTGTAACAACCAGGTCTAGAATTGATACAACACCAATCCTTCCAGTACCTAAAACATAAGTAGCTCCTTCTTTGAGAACAACACAGAAGGAAGCTGAGAAATCAACTAGCAAGGATGTTAGCACTGGTACTGCAGAGAAAGAAGCAACTGCTAAAGAAAAGAATGCAGAAACTGTTAGAATTCCTTTTCCTGAAAGGCTGGAGAAATCAAAGGATGACAAGCAGTTCTCAAAATTCTTGGAAATCATGAAGGATGTTCAGATTACTATTCCCATCTTGGATGCAGTGATGCATGTTCCAATGTATGCCAAGTTCTTCAAAGATTTGCTGACAAAGAAGAGAAACATGGAAGAACCTGAGGTGATAACTCTGTCTAAGGAGTGCAGTGCTATAATACAAAATGCTTTGCCAACCAAATTAGATGACCCTGGAAGCTTTTGTGTTCCCTGCAATTTTGGACAGAAGCCATTCAGTGTACTATGTGATTTAGGATCCAGTGTTAGTGTGCTGCCTGCCTGAGTATGCAGAGACATGAAATTGGGAGAACTAAAGCCTACTTCTATAACACTTCAGTTAGCAGATAGATCTCTGAGGAAACCTGTGGGCATTCTTGAGGATGTGCCAGTACAGGTTGGGAAATTTGCTTATCCTGTTGACTTCATTGTTCTGGATATGAGTGATAAAACCGAGGCAGTTATTCTAGGTAGATCGATGATACGTCTCAAACGTATCTATAATTTTTGATGTTCCATGCTGATATTATACCAATTGTTACATGTTTTATATACACTTCATATCATTTTTATACATTTTCTGGGACTAACCTATTAACAAGATGCCATAGTGCCAGTTCCTGTTTTCTACTGTTTTTGTATTTCAGAAAAGCTATTAAGGAAATATTCTCAGAATTGGACGAAAATCAACGGAGGTCCCTATTTTACCGACACGTCCACGGAGTCCAAAGGGGAGACGGAGCTGAGCCACGAGGCGGCCACACCAGGGCTCGGCGCCAGCTACAGTGTTGCCGCGCCGAGGGGTGGTGTGGGCCCCTCGGGTGCCCGCTGACGCCGCCCTTTCGCCTATTTATTCCTCCCGTCTGGAAAACCCTAAAGACCAGGGCGATTTCTCCAGAAAAGCTCTGTAGCGCCGCCGCCACCAAAAACCCTAATTCGGGGGACAGAAGTCTCTGTTCCGGCACCCTGACGGGACAGGGAAGTGCCCCCAGAGCCATCTTCATCGACGCCACCACCTCCATCATCGCCGTTGCTGCCTCCCATGATGAGGAGGGAGTAGTTTCCCTCGGGGCTGAGGGCTCGTACGGTAGCTATGTGGTTTATCTCTCTCTCCCATGGTGTGATCTATATGTGATCATGAGCTTTGTAATCGAGTTGAATCCATAGATGTTACTCTTCATAATCTTATGAATATGCTACTCAAGTGGTTTTATTAATGTAAACTCCGGAGTCACCTTTGTCCCAAGGTGCGAAGTTGACAGTGTGCGCACCGTGTGTGACTCTTTGGATTAAAGTTTATGCGAATACTTGCCATGAGTTGTTCTTGTGTTGGATGTCTCTATGAAATTGTGGCGTTTGTTTATTACTATTTTGGGGCGCTCATAGTGACAGCGTGGGGTGCTCCAGAGGTGGAATACAGACTTGAGGCGTGCTTTTACAGCCCTACGCAGTGGATTGGTGTTCGTTATCCAACGGGAGAGTAGTTCGGGGTAGCAGAGTGAAGAGGAAGTATCTATGTATTCAATTATATTATTATTGTTGAGAGTGTCCACTAGTGAAAGTATGATCCCTAGGCCTTGTTTCCAAGCATTGAAACACCGTTTACAACCAGTTCTGCTACATGTTTGCTCGCTGCCATTTTTATTTCAGATTGCAATTACCACTTATAATCATCCATATCACTTGTATTCTAATATCTCTTCGCCGAACTAGTGCACCTATACACCTGACAAGTGTATTGGGTGTGTTGGGGACACAAGAGACTTCTTGTATCTTAATTGCAGGGTGCTTGAGAGGGATATCTTTGACCTCTACCTCCCTGAGTTCGATATACCTTGGGTTATTCACTTAAGGGAAACTTGCTGCTGTTCTACAAACCTCTGCACTTGGAGGCCCAACACTGTCTACAAGAATAGAAGCGTGCGTAGACATCAAGCTATGTTCTGGCGCCGTTGCCGGGGAGGTAAGGTAAAAGGTACTCACGTCCTCCGTCTACTAAGCTATTTTCTAGCACTGTTGCCGGCGTGTGAGTGCTCGAAGCTATCTCCTTTAGATCCTGCAGTTATATATTTTTGTTTCTTGTTTTTATTTCACTAGTTAGGCTTAATGGAAAACAACAACAAAAATTAGAGAGCTCTATGAAATTTATCTTGAGTTAGGACATGATGTGTTTGAACAGAAAATTAAAAAACCTATGGAAAATTATTTGCATGATGGTAGCAATGTGTCGCAGCAGTGGAACATGGGGTTCCCCTGATGCTGCCAAAGTGGGTCCTCCATCGGGGCCCACCACGAAGATGGACAAGGCAAGGAGTCAGGTACAACAGATGGGTCAGCCCCATCTGCCCCAAGGATACCCGACAAGTTCAACAGCAAGGCTCTGCGGCTAAAGACCAGGCGACCTTCCGGGTCACCCCCTCGCCCGGAGAACAAGGCGGGATGCCCGCGGGTCCGTGAGCCCGGCAGGAGGTCAGGCGCACCCCGGGTTCTCCATTCGTACCACCGAGAGGATAAGATCGCCAGCTCGCCGGAAGCTGGTAGAAGACTTGGGCGCCAAGATGAAGGCCGCGCCCTGGTGACGTCGCCACGAGCGTAGTTGGTGGGGCGGACAGGCTTTGTCCGTCCCACCTTTTCCAAGGGCGGATGACCACGCCGCCCTCCGGAGAATGCTTGGAGGAGAGGACGCCACGTCTCCTCCAAGGACCGCCGAGGGGTTTTCCCGCCAAGACCCTTCACGCCTCTCGCGTGCCCATGTCGGATCCCCTTAGTCTATAAAAGGAGGACCATGGCACCGAGGAGGAAAGGGGGAGAAAAAGGAAGCAAGCTAGAGCTCATGCAAGACTAGACTAGGGTTCGGAGGGTAGAGAGAGAGGTGATCTCCTCAGGGCAGGATCTGCTCTTCGTCTACCTCCGGCCGAAACTCTGCCGGGTTCATCCCAGAACACCCTTGTACACCACGCTATGATGAACCTCCCAATCCAGACATGCAGGAGTAGGGCTTTTAGCCTCCGGGTGGCCTGAACCTGGGTAACTCCGTGTGTCCTTCTGTGTTGCTTGCCCTCTCCCATCGACGAAGAACTTGGTGACCTTGCTCCCGGGTAAGGCGTCTTCTAGCCTCCTTCGCGCCCCGTGCCGAACCTAAAAAGGGGGTATCATCTACTCCCGGTGTCCGTCACCCGAGACACGATATCTGGCGCGCCAGGTAGGGGGTGCAAGCGCTAGATTCGTCTTCTTCTTCATCAACCTCAAGTTCTGCGTCAAGTTCATCGTCATATTCTGCGTCGAGCTTCTCGTCCGTGACAAGATCCGCTTCAAGTCCTCCGGCGTCTTCAGGGCAACACTGGTTTCGACTCTCGCGAGCAAGGCGCCGGATCCGCCGGCCAAGATGACAAAGAAGAGAAAGGCTAAGGCAGCCATGGAGTTTCTGCGGTATCCAAGGCTCGGTTTCGTCCTAGAGGAGTCCTCGTCGACATCCGCCACCAAGGGTTGGGACTTTGGAGCACAGTTCATACGACCAGCGGCGTATGTCAGTCCTTTAATCAGCGAGGAAAGGCCTCAGGAAAACGCCACGAGCATTGATGTACCTTCCCCTCGTGGACGCACGAGGAAAGGGAGGAACTCTGCTCTGACGTATCACCTGCAGCGCAGCCTCTGAAAGGCGAGGGCCCAGATCAGAGCACGAAAGATGATCCTCACCTAGAAGATCCTCTCATTTACGTGCCCCAAGATCTCAAGATTCCTCTGCGCAAGGATGGCCAGCCTGGAGTGTGGTGTATGTATCACAGATCTGATAGACACAGTCTGGAAGAGTGCCGCCAGTTCAACGATATTCAGTTAAGGCAGAAGAATGGGGAGTGCTACGCCTGCGGCGAACCAGGACATATCTGCAG
Source organism: Poa pratensis (assembly GCA_947311845.1). Classification (NCBI taxonomy): domain Eukaryota; kingdom Viridiplantae; phylum Streptophyta; class Magnoliopsida; order Poales; family Poaceae; genus Poa; species Poa pratensis. The sequence goes on from CAMZMU010000034.1 coordinate 38,510,813, forward strand.
AGATTACCCCTTCACCAAGAAATCGAAGAAAACCAAGGCCAATCCCGGCGCTCCACAGAAAATAAATCTTTTCGGACCTTCGCTAATGCCTCTACTCAGACTGAAGGGCATGAAGAAACAAGCTCAGCCCAACGGACACAAGATTGTCAGAGATTAACTGCTACCAGTTGGGACCAAACTTTCGTCTGCAGCAACTCTGACGAAGGAGAATGGGAAATCCCGGGTCATACAGTGACAATACACCCGGGACCGAGTGGACCTCCCCAGAAGTACTGGATCGTGAAGTGGTTGGCCTCCAGTCCTCAGAAGTGAGCCGCATCAGGGTCTCCGGACCGGCATCAACACCATGCCAGCCAGTTGCCAGGTCACCAAGAAGGTGGCCTCCGGGTTTAGCACCACGAGGGTCTCCGGACCGACATTTCCATGATGCCAGCCAGTTGCCAGATCACCAAGAAGGTGGCCTCCGGGGTCTCCAGACCGACGTCAGCCAGCCAGTAGTGCCTTCAAGCGGCATGCAAGGACCAGTCCCCACAAGGGTGCAGTGGGCCCTTGGGTATACTTCGGCACGGGAGCCTTGTTCCCGCCAAGAATTGTGGGGCAGGGCAGAATTATGCCTGAAAAACGGCATAGAAGACCCGCTACGGCGGCAGCGCGACGAAGTAATTGCCGGAATATACCGAAAGGAGGTCAATTGCGAGCTAAGTATAAACGCGCTCGCGCGGGCTTTTTCCTGGTTGCATCGGTTTAATACACTTTGGCTAAAACAAAAGCGGGCGTAATCTTGGGGTAGTGCCTCCGCGACGATACTGTCAGTTTCCCTCGGGCGGTGGAGACGTGGGCTGAGGTCCGTACGGTCAAGACCGGTGGGTCCCTGGGGGGGTTGCGCCCTGTGTCAGCACTTTGGATCAGTCTGATTGCTCACGGCTGGTTAGTGCTCACGCCCTTGGATCCTTCCCGAGAGCGTTAAGCCCCCACGAGTGCAATAAAACTCATGTAATTCGGGAAAAGGTTATTTACATTCAAAGTACAAAAGTTCATAAGCCTTTCGGCGATATAATTGCAAAAGCTTGGCTCACGGCCTTTGGTATTGTCCTGTCCCTTGCCGGACCTCGCAGGCTTACGGGTTGTCCTCACGGGAGAACCCGCCACCTCAGGATCTGCGTCAACAAGCGGCAAATAAATCTTCAAGGGCCGTGCCACGGTCGCGAAAAGACAATGTCCAGAACTTCGGGAGGACATACCCGGAAGCAACGAGGAGCCCGCTGGCGGTCCCGTCGGGGAAGTCGTCTCTCGAATTCGGGGAAGGGGGGTCCACGCCGCCATCTCCCCCTTTTCCTGGATGACACGCTGCAAAGGCGGAGCTTCGACAGGAGCCGGGGGCTCCTCCACGACCATGGCAGAGCTCTCTGCGGTCTCTCCAGCTTCAACGTCGTCTTCAACCGGCGGCATTTCCTGGAACTTCCGAGTTCCGGGTATCTACGAGGAAAACAAGGCGTCGCGTCATTAAAGTGTCAGGCAAGGATTCATCGCTCGGGGTCAGAAGGACTCTAACTTACCCTCGAGTCCGCTTGGCTCCGGGGACGCTCCAGCTCCTTTCCTCCAAAGCATCGAAAGGGATCGGCAACGACAGGCTCTCCTCGGCGCCGTCATCAGCTAGGAGCAGAGGAGGAAGAGCTTCGGAGTCACCTTCCGACTCTGGCTCATCAAGTGGGGTTGGGTGCGCTGACTACTCCGGGAGCAGTTCCACTGCTGCACCCTCGACCCTCGTCTGAACCTCCCTCGCCTCTCGGGGAGAGGCAAGGTCCGCGCACCCGGCAGGTTTGTCCGGGGCAAGTTCTTCCTGAGCTTCATTGTCGGACAGATCAGGACCTTCCGGGGAAACGTCCCCGCCGAGCAAGTCAGCAGCTATAGAAGACCCTTGACTCAGTGCGACTTTCTGCGCTGGAACCGGAAGGGGATCTAGGAATTCGGTGCCAGCAATCCCAAATGCGTTTCATTCCGGCATGAGGGTCTGGGCAACTGCAGCACCTGAGCCTTCAAAGAGGGGAAGCACTCCTGGCGGAAGATGAAAAGGAACACACCGGGAGCAGAAAGAGCATCTTGCTCGACCATTCTGTCCACTGTAAGAGGAGTCCAATCCTCGGCTGAACCTTCCACAGCGGCTGTGACCTGTGCTGAAGTGGGGCGATTCCTTTTCGGATGAAGTCACCCACAATGGCGGAGCATGTCAGCCTTTGGTTGCGAAGCTCGGCTAGTCTTTCAATGATTGCGGCGAGAGTCTGACCTTGGGAGCTTCCATCTTTGGAGTTGGCCAGACGCTCGGCAGGGAAGGTTGGCGTCAGGAGGTGGGGATTGAAGCCTCCAACTGAAATGAAGTACCAATTGTGCCTCCACTCTCCCCAGTCCGGGTTAAGCTTCACAGCTGGGTATTGGTGCGCCGACGACTTCCTGAGGCGAAAGGTAACCCCGCCGGCTATCCACTTCGACCTTCCCAGGTGGGGAACAAAGAAGTGGCGGAACAAGGCCACCGAGGGCATTACCCCAATGAATGCCTCGCACACATATGCAAAGGAGGCCAGAATCAACACCGCATTCGGATGCAAATGAAGCATATGCAGTCCGAACGCTTCCAGGATGGCGAGGAAAAATGACGAAAAGGGGGGCAATAGTCCCATCACCGAAAAGTTGTGGAAGGTGACCACTTCATTTTCTCCTTGAAGACCTTCTCCGGGACGGATTCCCACTTCTTCACCGCCACGAAATTCCAAGGCTACTGCGTGGCGAGCAGGATCCACCTTCTTCTCATCAGCGTATGCGCTTGGAGAAAACACAGCCTGCATCGCCCTCTTCGGGGGAAGTGCGGTGGCAGCGCGAGAGGCTTCAATCGCCGCTTTCTCTGCTACGGATTGCTTCACCTTCTGCACTCCTCCCCTCTCGTGCCTAGGCGCCATGAGCGGCAGAGGAGTGGGCTTTCCGAAGTAAAATTCGGGCGGCCGGAGGAGGAGGACGGCGCTCGGCGAAGAAGAAGAGTCGGATTCCGGTGGCGGCGATTTGGGGATTTTGGAAGATTTGGGAAGCAACGGCCACAGTACTGCGAGGCGTGACTCATAAGGCACACCACGCATCACGTCGCGGCCCCATTACTCCGACTGACGCGGGGATCGACGGGACATCCCGCTTCAAGCGCTCCCTCCCGTTGGATTCAAGATAGACGTTGGCTATCCGTGCGAACCGCAATGTTCACCGCGACCAGGTCCAAGAGAAGCTCGGGGGCTCGTCTCTACTTCGCCCTGGCGAGCCCCGGGCAAAGCAGGCAAGGCGCCGGGTACCCACTTTGGCCAACTCTTTGGCCATAGCCCCGGCAGTAGCTGAAGCAAGAGCCGCCTGGACCATGCCCGGGAGCTACTGTCGCAGCAGTTGAACATGGGGTTCCCCTGATGCTGCCAAAGTGGGTCCTCCATCAGGGCCCACCAAGAAGATGGACAAGGCAAGGAGTCAGGTACAGCAGATGGGTCAGCCCCATCTGCCCCAAGGATACCCGACAAGTTCAACAGCAAGGCTCTGCGGCTAAAGACTAGGCGACCTTCCGGGTCACCCCCTCGCCCGGAGAACAAGGCGGGATGCCCGCGGGTCCGTGCGCCCGGTAGGAGGTCAGGCGCACCCCGGGTCCTCCATCCGTACCACCGAGAGGATAAGATCGCCAGCTCGCCGGAAGCTGGTAGAAGACTTGGGCGCCATGATGACAGCCGCGCCCTGGTGATGTCGCGACGAGCGTAGTTGGTGGGGCGGACAGGCTTTGTCCTTCCCACCTTATCCAAGGGCGGACAACCACGCCGCCCTCCGGAGAATGCTTGGAGGAGAGGACACCACGTCTCCTCCAAGGACCGCCGAGGGGTTTTCCCGCCAAGACCCTTCAAGCCTCTCGCGTGCCAATGTCGGGTCCCCTTAGCCTATAAAAGGAGGACCATGGCACCGAAGAGGAAAGGGGGAGAAAAAGGAAGCAAGCTAGAGCTCAGGCAAGACTAGACTAGGGTTCGGAGGGTAGAGAGAGAGGTGAATTCCCCAGGGCAGGATCTGCTCTTCGTCTACCTCCGGCTGAAACTCTGTCGGGTTCACCCCAGAACACCCTTGTACACCACGCTATGATGAACCTCTCAATCCAGACATGCAGGAGTAGGGCTTTTAGCTTCCGGGCGGCCTGAACCTGGGTAACTCCGTGTGTCCTTCTCTGTTGCTTGCCCTCTCCCATCGACGAAGAACTTGGCGACCTTGCTCCCGGGTAAGGCGTCTTCTAGCCTCCTTCGCGCCCCGTGCCGAACCTAAAAAGGGGTATCATCTACTCCCGGTGTCCGTCACCCGAGACACGACACAATGTTATTACTATAAATTCTTTGAACACCATTATTGCTAATGCTATGGAAATGTCTAAGCTTGGAGAAGCTGGTTTTGATGAATATGATATTTTTAGTTGTAACAGCCCAAAGTTTGAGAACCTAAAAACCTGAGTAAAATTTTCGCTTTTGTGTTTCATTGCATCATGGCATCCATTTTACGTTGCTAAACAACACACTAATTGGTTTGGCATCATTTAGGAACAAAATGCCAAACTTGCTTTAATAAAATCTCAAAACAATTAAGACACTCAAACTTGCAAAACAAAAATACTGGACATCTTATATTTGTCAAGGAAGTTCCAAGAGTTCAAAATAATATTTTGCACTTGCTCTAAAATCACTAGGGTATTCTTCAAGTTTTCAATTTACCAAAAATCCCTAGACATACCTTCCTAAACCAAAGTGGTACAAACATTTTATTTTAAGAGACCAAAATTTGTGGAGTTTCTACAGGCTAAGGGGAGCCTCCCCAAATTTTGTCATAATTTTTTAATATGGTTAAGTGCCTCAATTAAATGACTAAAGTCACAGGTTTTTAAAATTAAAACTGAAAAGGACTTGTTTGTGATGGAAACAAATGTTCCAGGGGGGTTTCCGCAAAATCCCTTCTTCTTCCTCCTGTAGCGACCGAGCTCTGCTCGTGCCGCACCAGCTCGTCGCCTGCCCCCCCTTGCCCGCTGCTGCCCACGTGAGGAAGGGAAGAGCACCCCGAGGCCCTCTGCTCCCCCTATCCACTCGCTCGCCTGACCCCTCTCTCCCCATTCCTCTCCCCATGGCGGAACCGTAGCCGCCGCAATTGACCGCCGCTCCCCGCCGCTGTAGTCCACGCCGAGCACCGCCGTTAGGGGGAAATGCTCCGCCTCGTCGTCCTCTCCACCTCCGCCGAAGGAATCGACGCGGGAGGGCCGCAATCGCCGCCGCTGTCCGTTTCCTTCTCCGACCCCGACCACCGCGTCCGAGCTCGTCGCCGCCGCTCCGGTCCATCTCCGACCTCGCCGTCTTCTCCCGCGCACCTAGGGTGAGCTGGCGAACCTCCCCATTGCCTACGTTCCTCCCCTCGCCCTCTCTGACGCCGTGCGCAGCCGTGGTCTCGCCGTAGCTCGCCGTCGAGCTTTCAATCGGATAATCCGAGTACTACATGATCGGATAGTCCGAGCAACGCCAGTACAATTTTGCGTTAGGTCCTTAGTGAAATTCCAGTCCTTCTCCGGCGATCGGATATTCCGAAATCGATAAAATCGGATTTTCCGAATTACACCAGTACGTAGAATTGCTTTTCTTCAGTGCACCGGATATTCCGAGTTCAAAGCAATCGGAAATTCCGAAGTTGCCCAGTACCAAAAATTATCCTGTTTCAATTATTTCTTTCTAATTTGGATAAATAATTGTACTATGTTGAAAATAACTTATAACCCGGACATATTTAAAGAGGAATTTATAAATGTAATAAATTTTTATCGGGACATCGTAGAAATGTGTTCGATATACCAAAATGTCCGGAAAATTGTGAACTAACCTTTAAAATAAATATCATGCATATTCGAGCACCATTAAAGGACTGCACTTGTTACAAATTAGTAGAATCATTAAGTTAAATATGGGGTGTTTTCCTATCCGGTTGAAGTAATTATTCTCGCACCCCATTTAAATTGCTACAGAGCTATTAAGAAGTTCAGTACCTTAAATTGTCATGTCATCATGTCTGTGCATTGCACCTGTTGTGTTCGTGGTACTTATTTGTTCCTTTCCGGTGTTGTTTGTGCATCGGTAGATCAAGGAGTTGAAGGGCCACCACCGTATCACGACGATCCCTATTACCAGCCGTATCAATAAGGCAAGCGTAATCCCCCCTCTCAGCATGTCTTGTCCTATTTTCCGCAAGTATTTTCTCCACTATAATATTGCATGCGGTTCCAAATGTCAATTTGTCTGGATTAGAGTATCCTATAGTTGCATTAAGTTTCCGATGCCATTACCTGTTTCCCTCCTATTATCCATAGGCTTGTATTATGGGCCGAGATACTTAACTATGCTATGTTGATGCTTAGCCATGCTTAGTTAAATGTTTATTCGTCCGATGGATATTTCATGTTGGAAACAGATGTTGAGATGTTCGGATGATGGTGGAGGAATTGTGGTGACAGGAAATAAAATGCTTAAAGGTGGGGATGAGAGGCCACTGTGGTTGTGGTGCTTTGTCTCGTTATCGCCGCCTAGGTGCGAGTTCTTTACCTCTTGAACCAAGACTGAGCGTGCAACCATGCGTGGCCTATGCAATTGCAGGAACCCTTATTCGACTAAATAACTTGTGAGGGGCTAGCCAGGGTCCTCTAGTTCGAGCTTCCATTTGCGCGTGCGTGAAGATGGTGGTTGAGAATGGGATGAGGATGGTGGTGTTAGGAAAATGAGTGGCCGTGGGGCAGGGTGTTGGAGGCACTGAACCTGTCCTACCGCCACTGATGATCCTGGAAAGTTTCGAGCGAGGGAGAAGTTGTCACCGCTCCCACCCAGCCGGCTTTCCCGGAAGAGAGCTAAGAGCTAGGTAATGGGCCGGACGGTACGCGTGGCAAACATTGTACACCCCTGCAGGGTTAAATCTTTTCGAAAAGCCGTGTCCACGGTTATGGACGACTTGGGAAAGGACGATAAGATCATAGAATAACTTGAACGGAATGATTAAAACTGAGTACTAAAGGTACTACTCAAGAATGCAAGGTTAGCTTCCTCGAGGGTGATTCGGGGAGGTGCCTTTGTAGAACAGGTACAGTGGTTGATGATGAGAAAGGTGATCAAAGAAAAGAGTTACTTCTTACCCCTTTTGAAAATATTCTGATTAGTCGATGCCATGGAGTTATGTTTTCATAAATAAAATCAGCTTTATGCAAAACAGCCATAAAACTTTGAAAGCCTCATCGAGCTAAAGCTCTATATTTAATCTTGCGAGTTCGTCGAACTCAACGTCGTTTGTTTTGTTTCAGAGGAGGACTTCACCGACCTCGAAGGTGGGTTCTTTGTGGACGTCGACGAGTAGTCTGGGGTTCCCAGGTGGCAGCTTGGGACATCCCGGAACAGCTGGCGCTTGATGTTTATCTGTAGGCCTCTTAGGCCATAATTTGGATCTTGTTGTTTAGAACAACTTAATTCGCTTCCGCATGTTGTATGTTGGGTCTGTGACCTCTGGTTGTAATTTGCTATCTTTCTCTATTATAAGAGTTGAACTATAATGATTTGTGTCGTAGAGTCTGTGATGTGCCAGTTGTTCCACAAGTCTTGATCTCTCTATTATGCTTTGATAGTTGTGCCTGTGTTAAGGCATCAATCGGGGTGTTGCGTTGCCGATGATCCATTCCGAGCAACGCCTGCCAAAGGTTTTGGCCGGGGATTGGTAAACCCGTAACCTCCGGTTGTATCGCTTAACCGGTGACACACAGCATCACTGTATAGCAGTCGGGTCGGGGCGCCACAAGTTGGTATCAGAGCAGGACTGCCTGTAGGAAACCCTTCTACTGGTCGACGTTGAGTCTAGTGTTTGTGAAAATATTTTTAACCTAAAAATGAGTTGTGAAAACCATCTTAGGATTCTTTTTACTCCTTATCTGGTTACATCTAATCTCGGAGCAATCTTACCTCGATTTGAGTTAAAAGTTTTACTTCTCATCTGTTACTCAAAACTTTAGGATCACGAGGTTGGGTTCTACCTTTAGTGTTATGTGTCCGGTTGCTCCCGCTGCGTTACAATCCGAAATCAACTCAGATGTTTCTACCGAGTCTGATCACTTATTCCTTCGTTGGGTTTTAACCCAAGGACTTGAACAGAAGGTCCCGGATTGTGCCAACTAGAGTGTGTTGAATACGTGGTTTCTTAACTATTTGAATCCCACGCTAGTAGTACATGATGCTGATCTTTGACCCAAGTTCTATCTTGTTGTCCCTTGTTAGTTGTTACACAAGTATTATCGTCCCTAGTCTGTGTACTTGAGTAGACGCTAATGCTATTGTTTCAACCATTCGGAGGAAGATACTAACTGTGTCATTGTAAATTCTCCAGAATGGCTCGAGGAGGCCGTGGTAACCACAATGATGAGGAACCACCGCCACCACCCTCGATGGCTCAGGTCTTGATGGCCATTGAGGAGAACCGTGGGCGCAATGAGCGCTGCTTGAGCAGTTGGTGCAGCAGAATGCACAGAGGAATGGCTGCAACACTCTCACTGAGTTCCTGCGCTCGCAGCCACCCACCTTTGCTGATGCTAAGGAGCCACTGGAAGCTGATGATTGGCTTCGCGCCTTGGAGCGCAAGTTCTGCGCTGCATGTCCCAGTGGCCGAGCAAGTCAACTTCGCCACCTACCCTGGTTGGTGCGCTGGCTGTTGGTGGGAGAGCCATGTGGCATTGTTTCCGGCCAACCATGTCTTCACTTGGGCAGATTTCCGCACTGCCTTCCGTGCGGCTTACATCCCTCAGCCGATCATGGATTTGAAGAGGAGGGAGTTCCTGGATTTGCAACAGGGACGTATGGACCTCCGCACTTATGGTTGTGAATTCAACCATCTCTCTCGTTACGCCCCAAGGGACGTGACCACTGATGCTGACAAGCAAGAGCTGTTCCGCAAGGGTCTTGCGCCGCAGCTCCGCTATGAGCTACTGCCCTTCAAGTTCCAGACCTACCAGGAGCTGTTCAACCAGGCTCTTACTCTTGAGCAGGGAAGGAAGGAACTCGAGGCTTCCAAGAGGCCAGCACACGGGGACCACCAGAGTTCCTCGGGTTCTGAGAGCAAGAAGCGCAGGGTGTTTGTTCCTACAGCGCTGTGCCGCGTGCTCCATTCATGCCGAGGGCCGCGGGATACAGGCCACCACCTCCGCGCCCCACTACTTCGACATTTGGGTCGGGAGTGGGTATCGTCCTCTGCTACCTGCTCCACCTGGACTCACCTGCTACCTGTGGCCAGGCTGGCCACTACTCCAGGGAGTGCCCCCAGAAGGCACCTATCTCGGGACACCTGCACGAGCCCCTGCCACTCCAGCTGGCAAGGCTGGACCTATGTGCGTGGTCGCCTGAACCACGTCTCTGCTGAAGAAGCTGAGGAGGACCCCGGCGTCCTCATGGGTGAGTTACGAATCAACGGCAATTCAGCTACAGTTTTGTTTGACTCTGGAGCATCGCATTCATTCATATCTATAGCGTTTGCAAAAGACCACAACATACCGTTCGAGAAGATGAGCCATCCCTTGGTGATCTCCACACCTGGCTCTAAATGGCGAACCGATGGTGTTACTCCTGAGGTCCAGATTACATAGGTTACTCGCCTTTCCTTTTGCGTTGGTAGCTCTGAGGTCAATGGCATTGATGTCATACTGGGCATGGACTGGTTAGTAAAATACGGGCTAATCTCGATTGTGCGGCCAAGACCATTACTGTGACTACTTCTTCCGGCGACATTGTTGAGTATTGGTCTGCACTATCAAGACCTCCATCCTCAATATTCCCACTCACCAGAGATCCTCCTTTGCTTTATGGAAGGCGAATCCCTCCGGAAATACATGATACACGTGGTGTGTGACTTCCCGGATGTGTTCCCGGAAGAATTGCCTGGCATGCCACCTGATCGAAGTGTGGAGTTTGTCATAGATCTGCTTCCCGGTACCACTCGATTTCCAAGAAGCCCTACCGTATGCCGGTGGAAGAGTTGGCTCTGTTGAAAGAGCAAATTGATCAGCTGTTAGAAGGATTTCATTCAGCCTAGCAGTTCACCTTGGGGTTGTCCGGTACTCTTTGTCAAGAAGAGGATTCTACCGTGCCTCGTCTAGTCTCTGACTATAGGCCGTTGAATGCGGTGACAATCAAGAACAAGTATCCTATTCCTCGCATCAATGATCTGTTGGATCAGTTAGCTGGTGCAACAGTATTCTCCAAGATGGATCTGAGGTCAGGATACCATCAGATCAAGATCAGAAAGGAGGATATCCCAAAGACGGCATTTGTTACTCGTTATGGCTCATATGAGTATACCGTCATGTCCTTTGGTCTCACCAATGCTCCAGCTACTTTCATGAGGCTCATGAACTCCATCTTCATGGATTATCTCGACAAGTTTGTCGTCATTTACATGATGACATCCTCGTTTATTCCAAAACCGATGAAGAGCATGCCGAACATCTTCGGTTGGTTCTGACACGACTTCGAGAACACCGCCTCTATGCCAAGTTCTCCAAGTGTGAGTTCTGGTTGGATAATCTTGTCTTCCTTGGTCATGTGATATCCGCTAATGGTGTGGCTGTCATTCCCGACAAGATTCAGTCCATTTTGGATTGGAAAACTCCAATGTCAGTCAAGGACATTCGTAGCTTTCTCGGATTGGGGTTACTACCGCCGATTCATCGAAGGTTTCTCCAAGATAGCCAAGGCCCTGACTGACCTTCTCAAGAAGGATAAAAAGTTCGTATGGACGGACGAAGCTGAAGAGAGCTTCAAAACACTGAAAGCCAAACTCACGTCCGCTCCTGTGCTTGTCCTGCCGGACACAAGCAAGGATTTCGTCGTCTTCTGTGACGCCTCTCTGCAAGGCTTGGGCTGTGTGTTAATGCAAGAGGGCCATGTGGTGGCATATGCTTCTCGCCAATTGAAGCCGCATGAGCACAACTACCCAACTCATGATCTAGAACTTGCCGCGGTGGTCTATGCTTTGAAGCAATGGAGACCATACCTGTTTGGTAACCGTTGCGAGATTTTCTCGGATCACAAGAGTCTGAAGTACCTCTTCACCCAGCCGGATTTAAATCTCAGGCAAAGGCGTTGGTTGGAGTTAATCAAGGACTATGATGTGATCTGAACTATCAACCCGGCAAAGCAAACGTCGTGGCTGACGCGCTAAGTCGGAAGTCTATTGCAACAATCTGATGATTGAAAAGGCCCAACCTGCCCTCCATGAAGAGTTCTCGTTTGAACTTAGAAATTGTTCCCTCTGGCTATTGCAAATCTGGAGATCAAATCTACTCTTGTAGACCAGATTAAGGAGCTCAAACCGTGACAAGGGTATTCTAAAAATCAAGGAGAACATTGCTAGCGGGAAGGCCAAATGTTTTTCTGTCAATGAATCCGGAGTTGTTTATTTTGGTGACCGCTTGGTAGTGCCAAAGAAACGAAAATTGAGGGAGCTGATCCTCCAAGAAGCTCATGAATCTCCTCTCTCTATTCATCCCGGTAGTACCAAAATGTACCAAGACCTTCGACCACAATTCTGGTGGACTCGGATGAAACGAGAAATTGCCAAGTATGTTGCTGAATGCGACACCTGTCGACGGGTAAAGGCTGAACATCAAAGGCCTGCCGGCACTCTCGCCCTATTGCAGTCCCGAGTGGAAATGGGATGAAATCGGTATGGACTTCATCACCGGGTTTCCCAGATCTCAAAAGGGCAACAATGCAATCTGGGTAATCATTGATCGACTGTCCAAGGTTGCTCACTTCCTACCAGTCCGTGATGATATACGGGCAAGTCAACTTGCTGATTTATATATGGCTCGTATTGTTCCATTGCATGGGGTCCCTCTGAGGATCATATCGGACCGTGGAAGTATCTTTGTATCCAAATTCTGGCAGAGTTTCCAAACTGCTATGGGTCCCGTCTCAACTTCAGTACCGCCTACCATCCTCAAACTGATGGTCAGACGAAAGAGTGAACCAAGTTTGGAAGACATGCTTCGGGCATGTGTAATCTCTTTTGGCAAGGGTTGGGAAAAGTATCTCCCTTTCGCGGAGTTCTCCTACAACAATAGCTATCAAGCTAGTCTGGGCATGGCTCCATTCGAGGTTCTATATGGAAGAAAATGCCGCACTCCGCTAAATTGGTCCGAGACCGGAGAGAGAGCACTCTTTGGTCCGGATGTGATCAATGAAGCTGAGGAGAAGGTTAGAATCATACGAGAGAATCTGAAGATTGCTCAGTCTAGGCAGAAGAGCTACTATGATAAGCACCATCAGGAAATTCACTATGAAATTGGTGATAAAGCTTATCTCCGCGTCTCTCCCCTTCGTGGCGTTCGCCGCTTCGGTATCAAAGGGAAATTGGCCCCTCGCTACGTTGGCCCTTTCACCGTTCTGGCCAAGCGAGGAGATCTTTCTTATAAGTTGGAGTTACCGGTCATCTTCCCAAATGTACATGATGTGTTTCATGTCTCCCAACTTCTCCGGTGTTTTAAAGATCCTATCCATGGAGTCAATCATGAGGAGCTAGATCTCCAGGAAGATCTTACTTATCGCGAGCATCCTATCCGTGTCCTGGATGAAGCCGAAAGGAAGACCCGTAACAAGACTACCAAGTTCCTCAAAGTTCAGTGGTCTCACCATTCCGAGGAAGAAGCAACTTGGAAAAGAGAGTCTAGTCTTCGTGAGGAGTATCCCGACTTCTTTCCGCAATCTTAGAATCTCGGGACGAGATTCCTGTAAGGGGGTAGAATTGTAACAGCCCAAAGTTTGAGAACCTAAAAACCTGAGTAAAATTTTCGCTTTTGTGTTTCATTGCATCATGGCATCCATTTTACGTTGCTAAACAACACACTAATTGGTTTGGCATCATTTAGGAACAAAATGCCAAACTTGCTTTAATAAAATCTCAAAACAATGAAGAAACTCAAACTTGCAAAACAAAAATACTGGACATCTTATATTTGTCAAGGAAGTTCCAAGAGTTCAAAATAATATTTTGCACTTGCTCTAAAATCACTAGGGTATTCTTCAAGTTTTTAATTTACCAAAATCCCTAGACATACCTTCCTAAACCAAAGTGGTACAAACATTTTATTTTGAGACACCAAAATTTGTGGAGCTTCTACAGGCTAAGGGGAGCCTCCCAAATTTTGTCATAATTTTTGAATATGGTTAAGTGCCTCAATTAAATGACTAAAGTCACAGGTTTTTAAAATTAAAACTGAAAAGGACTTGTTTGTGATGGAAACAAATGTTCCAGGGGGTTTCCGCAAAATCCCCTTCTTCTTCCTCCTGTAGCGACCGAGCTCTGCTCGCGCCGCACCAGCTCGTCGCCTGCCCCCCCCCCCTTGCCCGCTGCTGCCCACGTGAGGAAGGGAAGAGCACCCCGAGGCCCTCTGCTCCCCCTATCCACTCGCTCGCCTGACCCCTCTCTCCCCATTCCTCTCCCCATGGCGGAACCGTAGCCGCCGCAGTTGACCGCCGCTCCCCGCCGCTGTAGTCCACGCCGAGCACCGCCGTTAGGGGCAAACGCTCCGCCTCGTCGTCCTCTCCACCTCCGCCGAAGGAATCGACGCGGGAGGGCCGCAATCGCCGCCGCTGTCCGTTTCCTTCTCTGACCCCGACCACCGCGTCCGAGCTCGTCGCCGCCGCTCCGGTCCATCTCCGACCTCGCCGTCTTCTCCCGCGCGCCTAGGGTGAGCTGGCGAACCTCCCCATTGCCTACGTTTCTCCCCTCGCCCTCTCTGACGCCGTGCGTAGCCGTGGTCTCGCCGTAGCTCGCTGTCGAGCTTTCAATCGGATAATCCGAGTACTACACGATCGGATAGTCCGAGCAACGCCAGTACAATTTTGCGTTAGGTCCTTAGTGAAATTCCAGTCCTTCTCCGGCGATCGGATATTCCGAAATCGATAAAATCGGATTTTTCGAATTACACCAGTACGTAGAAATGCTTTTCTTCAGTGCACCGGATATTCCGAGTTCAAAGCAATCGGAAATTCCGAAGTTGCCCAGTACCAAAAATTATCCTGTTTCAATTATTTCTTTCTAATTTGGATAAATAATTGTACTACGTTGAAAATAACTTATAACCCGGACATATTTAAAGAGGAATTTATAAATAATAACTTTTTATCGGGACATCATAGAAATGTGTTCAATTTAGCAAAATGTCCGGAAAATTGTGAACTAAACTTTAAAATAAATATCATGCATATTCGAGCATCATTAAAGGACTGCACTTGTTACAAATTAGTAGAATCATTAAGTTAAATATGGGGTGTTTTCCTATCCGGCTGAAGTAATTATTCTCGCACCCCATTTAAATTGCTAGAGAGCTATTAAGAAGTTCAGTACCTTAAATTGTCATGTCATCATGTCTGTGCATTGCACCTGTTGTGTTCGTGGTATTTATTTGTTCCTTTCCGGTGTTGTTTGTGCATTGGTAGATCAAGGAGTTGAAGTGCCACCACCGTATCGTGACGATCCCTATTACCAGCCGTATCAACAAGGCAAGCGTAATCCCCCCTCTGAGCATGTCTTATCCTATTTTCCGCAAGTATTTTCTCCACTATAATATTGCATGCGGTTCCAAATGTCAATTTGTCTGGATTAGAGTATCCTATAGTTGCATTAAGTTTCCGATGCCATTACCTGTTTCCCTCCTATTATCCATAGGCTTGTATTGTGGGCCCGAGATACTTAACTATGCTATGTTGATGCTTACACTAGTACAGAAAAGGCTATTAGTGGCGCACCAATTTGGTATTCTGTGGCGCACCCCCAGAAATGCTGGGTGCGCCACAGAATTCTCGCCACAAAAATTATTTCTGTGGCGCACCTGGCTTGGTGCGCCACAGAATTCTCACATTTCTGTGGCGCACCTGGCCTGGTGCACCACAGAATTCCCAAAAAATTCAAAAAATGCAAAAAAATATAAAAAGTTTCAAAAAAAATCCAGAAAAATCAGAATATGAAAAATCCTAATTATTGGAATTATTTTCATATTTTTTGAATTTTTTGAACTGATACCTTCCCGCTAGGTCACCCATCCTCAAATTGCTCCAACCCTAGCACGCTTAACTTATAAGTTCCACCCACTCCACCTACGCTTGTGCTACTCAAGTTCTTATTGATATATATATCATATGAACCCTCTTAAGTCTTGTATGTGTATATGTGTGGTATGTGTTATAAATGTGTGTTTTTAAATTTTAGATTTTTCAAGAACTTCTAAAGTTTCAAAAGGAGATTCAAAAGTTTCGAAAGATCCAAAAAAACTCAAAAACTCCAAAAAATTCAAAAAACTCCAAAAAATTCAAAAAATCAAAAAAATTCAAAAAAGTCAAAACACTTCAAAAAAATCCAAAAAATTCAACAATCTTCTTTGTTATACATTTCTGTGTCGTTTTTGGAATTTTGGAATTTTTTGAATTTGCTGCGAAAAATCGTCTGTTTGAAATAACTTTTTTTTCTTTTGGAATTTGAGGAATCTGTGAATTCCAAAAAATAACGTTTCTCACGATTTTTTTGACATATTATTTGCGTTATTTCGACGTCGTATGCAAAAGTTATGGCCGTTACAAGTTTTTTTTCCTGTTTGTTGCAGAAAAGGTCAAAATTCATATTTCAAAATTTCTATACCTACTAGACACTCATACCTAACTACATGTCAAAGGATTTTATTTATTGAATTTTTTTTGAATTTTCTTTTACTTCCTGCAAGACAAAAAAGGCGATCCACAGGGGGGGGGGGGTGGGATTTGAAAAAATAATTCTGTGGCGCACCAGCTGGCAGGTGCGCCACAGAATGTCAACTTTCTGTGGCGCACGTGCCAGGTGCGCCACAGAATATTTTTTTCAAATTTTAACCCGCCCCCCGGTCAACTTTCTGTGGCGCACCTGGCCATGTGCGCCACAGAAATGTGACTTTCTATGGCGCACCAGGCTTGGTGCGCCACAGAATGTCTAATTTCTGTGGCGCATGTGGTTTAGTGCGCCACAGAAATGTGACTTTCTGTGGCGCACTAAACCACGTGCGCCACAAAAAAAAATCTGTGGCGCACCAATTAAGGGTGCGCCACAGAGTGCCAACCTACCTATATAGGGTTTCCCTACTAGTGTTAGCCATGCTTAGTTAAATGTTTATTCATCCGATGGATATTTCATGTTGGAAACAGATGTTGAGATGTTTGGATGATGGTGGAGGAATTGTGGTGACAGGAAATAAAATGCTTAAAGGTGGGGATGAGAGGCCACTGTGGTTGTGGTGCTTTGTCTCGTTCTCGCCGCCTAGGTACGAGTTCTTTACCTCTTGAACCAAGACTGAGCGTGCAACCATTCGTGAGGCCTATGCAATTGCAGGAACCCTTATTCGACTAAATAACTTGTGGGGGGCTAGCCAGGGTCCTCTAGTTCGAGCTTCCATTTGCGCGTGCGTGAAGATGGTGGTTGAGAATGGGATGAGGATGGTGGTGTTAGGAAAATGAGTGGCCGTGGGGCAGGGTGTTGGAGGCACTGAACCTGTCCTACCGCCACTGATGATCCTGGAAAGTCTCGAGTGAGGGAGAAGTCGTCACCGCTCCCACCCAGCCGGCTTTCCCCGGAAGAGAGCTAAGAGCTAGGTAATGGGCTGGACGGTACGCGTGGCAAACATTGTACACCCCTACAGGGTTAAATCTTTTCGAAAGGCCGTGTCCACGGTTATGGACGACTTGGGAAAGGACGATAAGATCATAGAATAACTTGAAGGGAATGATTAAAACCTGAGTACTAAAGGTACTACTCAAGATTGCAAGGTTAGCTTCCTCGAGGGTGATTCGGGGAGGTGCCTTTGTAGAACGGGTACAGTGGTTGATGATGAGAAAGGTGATCAAAGAAAAGAGTTACTTCTTACCCCTTTTGAAAATATTCTGATTAGTCGATGTCATGGAGTTATATTTTCATAAATAAAATCAGCTTTATGCAAAACAGCCATAAAACTTTGAAAGCCTCATCGAGCTAAAGCTCTATATTTAATCGTCGAACTCAACGTCGTTT
Organism: Poa pratensis; assembly: GCA_947311845.1. Taxonomy (NCBI): domain Eukaryota; kingdom Viridiplantae; phylum Streptophyta; class Magnoliopsida; order Poales; family Poaceae; genus Poa; species Poa pratensis. Next base: position 38,527,949 of record CAMZMU010000034.1, read on the forward strand.
GTTTTGTTTCAGAGGAGGACTTCACCGACCTCGAAGGTGGATTCTTTGTGAACGTCGACGAGTAGTCTGGGGTTCCCAGGTGGCAGCTTGGGACATCTCGGAACAGCTAGCGCTTGAATGTTTATCTATAGGCCTCTTAGGCCATAATCTGGATCTTGTTGTTTAGAACAACTTAATTCGCTTCCGCATGATGTACTGTTGGGTCTGTGACCTCTGGTTGTAATTTGCTATCTTTCTCTATTATAAGAGTTGAACTATAATGATTTGTGTCGTAGAGTCTGTGATGTGCCAGTTGTTTCACAAGTCTTGATCTCTCTATTATGCTTTGATAGTTGTGCCTGTGTTAAGGCATCAATCGGGGTGTTGCGTTGCCGATGATCCATTCCGAGCAACGCCTGCCAAAGGTTTTGGCCGGGGATTGGTAAACCCGTAACCTCTGGTTGTATCGCTTAGCCGGTGATGCACAATATCACTGTATAGCTATCGGGTCGGGGCGCCACATTAGTCCCCCAAGTTTTGAGGAGAAAATTTTCTTTGATGATACTTTGCCTCCAATTTATGATGATTATAATGATAGTGGTATTTTGGTGCCACCTACTATGGAGGATAAAGTTTATTATGATTATACTATGCCTGCAATTTATGATGATTACAATGATGGTTGTGATAGTTTTACTCACACTATTACTAATAAAATTGATTATGCTTATGTGGAGAGTAATGGTACTTTTATGCATGTGGATCATGATAAGAATGCTTTATGTGATAGCTACACTGTTAATTTTGATGAAAGTTTTGAGCTTTATCTTGTGTTGCCTTTATTTTCTGCTTGCTTTGAGACCTACTGGTCATTATGAGAGAGGGAGACATGGATTCATATATCACAATAATATTAAGTCTCCTCTCTTTATGTTGAAAGTTTTGATGTTCCACTTGTTTTGCCTTCCTATGCTAGTCACTTTTTGCTTCATTGATTTATTTTCTTACAAGATTCCTTTGCATAGGAAGTGGGTCAGACTTAAATGTGTTTGATATTTTCTTTTTGATGCTCTCTTATATTCAACTCTTATACATATGAGAGCATCATCAAAATTATCATGCCTAGCTAAAAGGCTTTAAAGAAAAGCGCTTGTGGGAGACAACCCATGTTGTTTTATCTGCTGCAATTTTCTTTTTATTGAGTCAAGGTGTTTGTTTACTTCTATAGCAACTCCTTTGTATCTTTACTTTTTCGAATTGTTGTGCCAAGAAGAGTCTCTAATGATAAGATGGTGCTAGATTTTGATTGCTGCGCAGAAATAGATTTTTGCTGTTCACTGTACTAAATTCCTAAATTCATAGAAATGTGATTTAAATCTGATTTTTTTTGTGCATAATCCTGATGTATGTACGCATCTTTCGTTGGTTCAACGTTTTTCGATCTGAGTCCAGTAATTACCTCGAAACAATTCGTCTTTGCAGACTGTTCTGCTTTAGACAGATTTTGTCTTTTATTTTGCATTCTCTCTTTTACTAGTGTTAGGTGGAATTCTTTCTTTTTTGGGTGGAAGAGTCTCACATAAGGCTAGTGGCTGTAGTTAATGTTTAAAATAACGGTCATGTTTGCGTCCTTACAGAACATGTGAGTTTTTGATTGATGCACTAACCCTCTAATGAGAATTACTTTGAGTTTGGCGTGGCGGAAGTTTTCAAGGGTCAAGAAAGAAGAGTGATATAATAGGATCAAGAAGAGTGAAGAGCTTAAGCGTGGGGAGGCTCCCATAGATCTCCCCAGCATATTTCAAGAAGACTCAAGCGTCTAAGCTTGGGGATGCCCAAGGCATCCCCTTCTTCATCGTCAAAATTATAAGGTCATCTCTAGTGAAACTATATTTTAATTCTTTCACATCATATGTGCTGTTCTTGGAGCGTCTGTGTGCTTTTATTTTCGGTATGTTATTTTTATTTTCTGATCTCAACTTGATTGGGTCCTAGCATTCTTGATTGGGAGAGAGACACGCTCCGTTTTTTCATGAGAATACTCCTATTCTTCACTTATACTTGTTGAGTATTCATATCTAGCGCTGTTAAGCTTTTAGCTCTTGTTTTCATGTACCGCTTGTCAAAGCTATTAGTTGTTTTAAAGACAGTACTCTCTTGCTTCACTTATACATGTTTGGAGAGTTATTGAAATAAATTGATTGGTGTTTGGTTGGAACAGAAAATGTTGCATGTGGTAAATGGTATAATGGAAAAGACTTACATACTCTTGTAGATCACTAACTTGGATAATTTGATACTTGTCAATTATTTTGAGTTAACAAGTAGGTCATGGTTAAACTTTTGCATCATGTAAGTAAAGCCCATTAGTGAAGAACTACCGCAAAGCTTGTTGAAATTTGGTTTGCATGAGTGGTAATTTTAAGGTCTAGATATTTTCTAGTAAAAGGGTTTGGTTAACAAGGAAGACAGTGTGGAGTCTTATAATCTTTACAATATGTTGTCATATAAGTCTTGGTGTACTGGTTGATAGTCTGTGTTTGCTTATATAACTTTGCTAGCCTAAACTCTGTACTGAGAGGGAATGCTTCTCGTGCATCCAAATCCTTGAACCAAAATCCATGCCATCCGTGTCCATCATAACTACCTATATGTGGTATTTTCCTGCCACTCCAAGTAAATTTTTCATGTGCTACCTTTAAACTATTCAAAATTATTATTACTCCTTATTTGTGTCAATGTTTACCAGCTCATGAGGAAGTAGTGGGTTATTCTTTATTCCACTTGTCAAACAGACTTTACCTTCAGACTAGAGGCATATACATCCGCTTATCTACTAATTTTACAAAAAGAGCTGGCAACAGGGTGCCCAGTCCCAATTAATTACAACTTGAACCGCTTAATCTCTTCACATTTTGTCAACTGAATACTCAGTGAAACATCTGCATGTGTAAACAAAAGATAAAGAGGGATGATCTGCCTTGCTGGTAGAAATAACGTCCTTCATGGGAGCCGCTCTTAAAAGTCTGGTTGACAGGGGGAATACTGTTTTCATCCGCTGCCATTCGTTGACAATTAGCACACACCACTCAAAACTTATGTTTTTACTCTCTATATGATTTCAAAACCTTAAAAAGCTCTAGCACTTGATTTAATCCCTGCTTCCCTCTGCGAAGGGCCTTTCTTTTACTTTTATGTTGAGTCAGTTTTCCTACTTCTTTCTATCTTCCACAAGCAAACACTAGTGTCAACTTTGGTACAACAATTGTTATATGCTATATATTGGATTTATTATATTGCTTTGTATTGACAATATCCATGAGATAAATATGTTGAAGTTGAAGCAAATGTTGAAACTAAAATCTTTCTTTGTGTTGGTTAAATACCTTTTACTAGAATCTATTGCTTTTTGAGTTAACTCTTATGTAAACCTGTGGATGCAATGTCTCCAAAGTACTATTCATGAAAAAGTTGTGCTTGTATGATTCAGTGTTTACTCATTATTTATTTGGTAGCAAACTATAGACCATTGACTTGGATCACTTCATTCATTTACATGTGCTTTACAATACTATTTGATCAAGATTATGATGGTAGCATGTCACTTCAAAAATTATTTTGTTTTATCGTTTACCTACTCGAGGACGAGTAGGAACTAAGCTTGGGGATGCTTGATACGTCTCAAACGTATCTATAATTTTTGATGTTCCATGCTGATATTATACCAATTATTACATGTTTTATATACACTTCATATCATTTTTATACATTTTCTAGGACAAACCTATTAACAAGATGCCACAGTGCTAGTTCCTGTTTTCTACTGTTTTTGTATTTCAGAAAAGCTATTAAGGAAATATTCTCGGAATTGGACGAAAATCAACGGAGGTCCCTATTTCACCGACACGTCCACGGAGTCCAAAGGGGAGATGGAGCTGAGCCACGAGGCGGCCACACCAGGGCTCGGCGCCAGCTACAGTGCTGCCGCACCGAGGGGTGGTGTGGGCCCCTCGGGTGCCCGCTGACGCCGCCCTTTCGCCTATTTATTCCTCCCGTCTGGAAAACCCTAAAGACCAGGACGATATCTCCAGAAAAGCTCCGTAGCGCCGCCACCACCAAAAACCCTAATTCGGGGGACAGAAGTCTCTGTTCCGGCACCCTGCCGGGATGGGGAATTGCCCCCAGAGCCATCTTCATCGACGCCACCGCCTCCATCATCGCCGTTGCTGCCTCCCATGATGAGGAGGGAGTAGTTTCCCTCAGGCTGAGGGCTCGTACGGTAGCTATGTGGTTTATCTCTCTCTCCCATGGTGTGATCTATATGTGATCATGAGCTTTGTAATCTAGTTGGATCCATAGATGTTACTCTTCATAATCTTATGAATATGCTACTCAAGTGGTTTTATTAATGTAAACTCCGGAGTCACCTTTGTCCCACGGTGCGAAGTTGACAGTGTGCGCACCGTGTGTGACTCTTTGGATTAAAGTTTATGTGAATACTTGCCATGAGTTGTTCTTGTGTTGGATGTCTCTATGAAATTGTGGCGTTTGTTTAGTACTATTTTGGGGCGCTCATAGTGACAGCGTGGGTTGCCCCAGAGGTGGAATACAGACTTGAGGCGTGCTTTTACAGCCCTACGCAGTGGATTGGTGTTTGTTATCCAACGGGAGAGTAGTTCGGGGTAGCAGAGTGAAGAGGAAGTATCTATGTATTCAATTATATTATTATTGTTGAGAGTGTCCACTAGTGAAAGTATGATCCCTAGGCCTTGTTTCCAAGCATTGAAACACCGTTTACAACCAGTTCTGCTACATGTTTGCTCGCTGTCATTTTTATTTCAGATTGCAATTACCACTTATAATCATCCATATCACTTGTATTTTAATATCTCTTCGCCGAACTAGTGCACCTATACACCTGACAAGTGTATTGGGTGTGTTGGGGACACAAGAGACTTCTTGTATCTTAATTGCAGGGTTGCTTGAGAGGGATATCTTTGACCTTTACCTCTCTGAGTTCGATATACCTTGTGGTATTCACTTAAGGGAAACTTGCTGCTGTTCTACAAACCTCTGCACTTGGAGGCCCAACACTGTCTACAAGAATAGAAGCGTGCGTAGACATCAATCGACCCTTCTTGGCAACAGCTGGAGCACTAATTGATGTAAAAGGTGCTAAACTCACCCTGAGGTTTGGAACTGAGGAAGTCATGTTTGATATGAAGCACCAAACACATGTTCCTTTCCCAGGTGATTTTTGCATGAGGATTGATACTGTTGGACTATGTGTTGAGGAAATGTTTACTGACAAGGAAGTGTTAACTGAAGAAATTCTGGAAGAAATTGATCAAGATGAAGTTCACTATGCTGTTTATCAAATTACAGATGGTAAGGTCAGAGAAGAAGAAGCTGTGAACCAAACAAGTGATGGAATTGAATTGAAACCCCTTCCTGAGCATGTGAAGTATACCTTCCTTGGGAAAGGAGAGCAATTCCCAGTGATTGTTATTTCCAAGTTGTCTTTTTTTTTAAGCGCAACAGTGGGAAAGGCTCCCACTGCAATTTTGTATTTTCCCTTTCCATATGTACAAAAGGTTACAAGGGTATTTACAAAGGTTTAAAAAACATCAAAACAGGATCTAAGTTTGTATCTGTAACCAATCCTTAAACTGCTGGGCATACTTATTTCTAATTCTGTAGCTCACAAGCTGCAGTTCTTGAAAGTAAATAGCTTTCCAACTAGAGAGACTAGGTGTCTGATCTTTAAAGATCTTATTATTTCTAACAATCCAGATGCTCCAAGCAGCAAGAATTATTATTTTCCATGTGGAATGGCACAACAAGCTTGTCTTTGATGTCAGAGAATGCTTCATGAACTGACAAGTTTCTTGCTCTTTGCGGACATACATAGTCCCAACATCTTTCAGCGAAAGGACATGTCCAGAAAAGATGCATGAGGGTTTCTTCCTGGTTGCATTGTGTGGTGGCACAATTATGTGTTTGAAGAACAAAATTTTTCCTCCTCAGCAGATTTCTTGCATTTAATCTATCATGGAGCAACAGCCAGAAGAAGAACTTGTGTTTGGCTTGGCATGACGAACGCCAGATCCAACTGAAGTGGGGAATTGTGGGTTGCGATTCTGTGGGGGACCCCGGACTAGCCGTCCGAAATACCCGGTTATGCTTAACACAACGATCCCGTGATCAGTCTGTCGTTGCACATAATCCGAACTGAATACCGAAGTTTACATCCATTACAGTACCGAATTAAAGTCTTGCATAAATGGTCATTTAGACCAAGTCTTACATAGGTGCCTTCATGGGCCAAACCAAAATAATCAGCGGAAGCTACGGCGTAGTAGACATCATATTCTAACAACGACCCGACAGGCAGCTGACTTATGGAGATCCCTAGTTCACGTAGAAGTCGCCATACTCCTCCTCGGCGTAGTGCTCCTCGAAGTCTGGCTAAGACAATAGCAGGGACGAAACCAATATGAGTACATTTGATTGTACTCGCAAACTACCCCAACATGAGTATGCACTAGTTTTATTTTAAAATCAGACCTTTATTTATTTAAAACATTTCTATATCTTTATTTAAAAAGGTAAGAATTTTTTTTATAACTATCTTTAAATAAAATCACCATTTTATCTGTTTCTCCAAAACTCCTCCTTTTTCCGACCATAGCCCGTCATGGTCCACTTGCCTCCAACAACCTCATACCGATCCGTTGGTATAGGTGTATGAAACATTCTCCACTTCATTTTCTTTATAAAACCCAAATCTTTCCAAAACTTCCACATGGTCAAAGTAGGGCCTTCCAACTGTCCATATCCGAGGACTCGGCTATTCGAATAGTTTTAACCCTCTGCAGAGGTAGCACGCTTTTCCCACATCCATCCGGCAACTCATCGTGTCAGCCACATCTCGCCATACAAGGTGTATGCGAAGTTGAGTCACTGACCATAGCCTGTCCTTTGCTCATGCTAGTATAGGACCCTGCCCATATGACACTTTCCATCCACACTTAACCCAGCCCGTCGGAATCTAAGTGGGAGGACTCATAGTTTTGCCCGGCGACCCAAAGGTGGCGTCTTCTATCCTCCTCCTTATCTTTCTCATAGAGTTTGAGCGAGGACCCAGGTCAGGGGTAGGTCACCAAACCATCCCCTCATGCATAACGGAGTCATCTCCGTCGATGAGGCATCCCATACTAATATGAGCAAATTATATGACTACGCCCTTTTCCCATATGTGGGTAAATGTGGTCGCACAGAGTATCGGCTGGTTGACGTAAGTACAAGGACACAATGTGCATTTTTCATAAACATCACCATTCTCCATTTCTCCACTTCAACACCGACATCTCGGCATTCCATAACCACACGAGTATTTTCAAAGGAGTTTTGAATAAACCATCTTTATTTTTCCCATCCTATAATTTTATATAAACTATCTTATACTTCTACATAGGGTGGCAAAATAGTTTCCATATACTTTTTGAAAAGGTTTTAAAATCATTGCTTTAAGAGTAAATCATGTTGTCAAAGTAGATGCATATATTTGGGGTGCAAGCTCAGAGAGTAGCTTGCTTGCTCGACAAAGTGACCTTGGTCTTGATCTTCAGGTTCAACAAATTCCCCTTCCTCGATAAATCTGACAACGCTCTCGTCTAATTAATAAACAAACAATCACAATACTACCCAATCAAACATCACAACATTACAATCTTAAATGCTATAAATAGCCACTGCACACATCAAGCCACACAATTTGGTTTCAATTTAATTGAATTAACCATTATTTATTCATGTCTTAAATGTGGCAGAAACTAGTTGAACAAATTTAATTGCACAACTCAAGTTCTGTTGGTCACAAAAATACAAACTAAATTTCTACAGAAAGCTACTGATGTGTAGAAGACAACACAATTGGATTTGGATTAATTGGAGTTACCAAACTCCCTAAACAATTGTTCTTATCCAGTAACTTAATAATGAAGTTTTAGCTACAAATCAAGTTCTGTTGATCCTAAAATTAAATACTTTTAGGGGTAACTAACCAAGGCTAAATGTGACCTAACAAAATTTGTTCTAACTCATTTGGGTTTAACAGCAACCATCTATAATTGTTTTAGTGCAGAAGGGTTTTCTAACTTCAACTTTATACTAAACAATTATCACTGCTTCATTAATTCTACCAAAATTAGGGGAGCTAATAGGTCACAGTACCAAGCTAACAAAATTGGTTTGGAATTATTTGGGTTAATAGAGTATCAGAAACAAACAAGTTTAGGTTTTAAACCTTATGTGGCATTTTTAATAATACATTTTTATTATTTATCTAAATGAAATGAAACCACTTGGGTTGGTTAAAAAATTTCATAAGCTTTCCAGAACATTTGGATTTGATTTATTTGGACTTATAAATCTCGAGATATTAAATTTTAAAGTTGGTTCCAGTACTGAAATTCCAGAGGAAACTAAATTAGAAAATCTCTCTGTTCTGGATAATGTTGAGAATCCTGACGGGTGGGGTCCACTCGTCAGTGACTCAACCGAAAACGTCTCGCGAGCACTAAAATGTTTAAAACACTGACAGTGGGGTCCACTGGTCAGTGATACGTAGATTAAAGATCTAACGGCTGAGGATCAAGCGCATCGGCGACGACCTAAAACGCGCGGCGCCGTGGCTCCGGCGACGGCGAGGTCGGCGATTAGCTCACCTAGGGGCTCGGGAGGACGTGCCGGTGAGGCAGATCGAACGCGGCGGCCTGGGGAAGCTTGCTGGATGAGTTGCGCTTCCTGGGACGGCTCCAATCGACGGCGGTGAGCAGCTCCGCTTCCGTGGCCACGGCACCAACTCCGGCGAGCTCCTGGCGGTGATTCTGTGCACGATACAGAGGGGAAAAGAAGGCGTGTGAGTGCGGTGAAATCGAGCAACAGCGTAGAGGGGTCAGAGGGAAGAAAGGGGCAGCAGCACGGCACGGTCGTGATCGTCGTCTACCTCGGGCACGGCCGAGCTCGGAGACGGTCACGGGCTGCAGCAACTTCGCAGCTACGGATCCGCCCTCCTGGCGGTGCACGAGTGAAGGTGGAGCAAGGGAGAGGGAGTGGTGCGGGGTGGAGAGGAAGTGAGAGCTCGGGTGGCTTATAAGGCCGAAGCTCGGCGCATGGTGGTCGAGGTTCACGCGGTGTCCAGAGGGTGGGAGAGATCGGCGGAGGTTGTCTGGGGGGCCGCAGGTGAGCTATGGAGTGGCTGGATGCAGCCACGCGGCGCGGGGTGCAGTGGCGCGCCGAGGTCAACCGCGATGTCCTCAGGTCGGCCATGGCGAACGGCGAGCACGGACGCGTGCTAAGAGTGCGAGTGGGGCGCGGTCTGGCCGGTGTTTTCGTGTCCAAGGGAGCAGAAGAGCGAGGGAGAGAGGGGGGGCACGGCGCTGGGCCTCCACGGCGTCGACACCTCCCTCTCCACAGTGGCCACCATGGCGGCATGGGCGCGTGGCGTCTGTCCCCTGGCGGCGACCACGGCGGCTGCTCCCTGCTCGATTCTTTGGCTCCAACGGGCGCGGTGAGAGGAGTGGAGTGAGAGGGATCGACTGGTGCCAGGGATTCGACGAATTAAACTCGGATTCGATCGATTTGATCTTCGATTTGGGGAAGAACAGGGCACTGCCACCAGGTGTTCGACCGTGTCCTCACCCAGATGAAAATTCATATTTTTGCAAATTGTTTTCATAACTTGCTTCATACATATTTACCATGATTTGTTGTGCTGTGTTGGAATTTATTTGGCAGGTGCAACAAAGCATATTTTTGATTTGAACAAGATAAAGAAAGAATTAGAATTTCAATTTAGGCTTTTTGAAATTAATATTTGGAGAGGGAAAAGTTGTAGGAATAAAATGAGAGTGATAATATTTCCACTCCACTGAATTTTGTTTGGAATAAATTTAATTTCTCACTTGGAGAAATTGTGTGACACTTGTCACATGATTTTATTGTTTCAACTTTTAATTTTATTTCTTTTCTTTTCTTCAAGTTTTCAATTAGAGCAAACAACATCACAAGCAACAAGATACAATCAACACACATAATTCAACAAAAGTTTTTGTTGGCCCCACATTTTTGGAATAATAATACTTATAATAATTTAGGGATGTTACAGATCCCACCAAGACATTGTAAGCTTTTTTTGATGTAAAGGAGTCATTTCCCCAGATGTAGGTCCATTTATCCAAATTCCCTTCTCCCACTATAATTCTTGCCTCCAATCAAATTTCTTGCAGTTGCAGATATTCTGTATATGCTTGCTGTGAGAGTGGTAAATGAAACATGTCTTCCAAATGCTCTTGATGAATTACCTCGAACACTGTTGTGTTTGTTTTTTTGGCAAAAGAAACCAAGTGTGGCATCCTGTGATGAAGACAGTTTTCATGCCAAAGATCAGTCCAGAAGTAAACCGATTTTCCATTTCCAAGATTGCATCTCGCCATAGCTTTGTAGTAGTCTAGAAGTTTGAGTTGTGATTTCCACCAAAAGGAACATTCAGTATGTTGTCCTGGGATTTTTCCATCTGAGTAGTAAGTATCCCACACCAGCTTCACCCATGGCACATCATGATTGTTGTAAAATTTATGAAGGTTTTTGAGAAGCAGGGTTTTATTCTGAATGTTCAGATTTAGTACTCCAAGTCCTCCCTGATTCTTTGGTCTGCATATTTTTGTCCAAGCAATTAGAGCAGATCCCTTAGACTGTACATCTGCAGTCTTCTTGCGCCACAAGCAGTGCCTCATATACTTAATGACTTGATTCTGAATCGTGGGTGGGAGTTCAAGACAGCTGAGATAAAAGATTGGCAATGATGCTAGTACCGATTTAACCATTTGTAACTTTCCTCCATAGTCTAGGAAATCAGCAATGCTGCATAACCTTCTTTCCACTCTATTCACCATGGGAAAAAAATATTCCAGAGAAGGTTTAGTCAGTCCTAAAGGCAGGCCTAAGTAAGTGAAAGGCAAGCTTCCTTTTTGACAGTTTAGAGTCCTTGCAAAGTGATCCAGCCTTTCTGCAGACATATTTATGGGAACCATACTCAATTTTGCATAGTTTACTTTCAACCCCGTTGATTCAACATAAGAGTGTAGAATGGCTTTTAAGCAAATCAGTTGAGTGGCATCAGCTTTCATCACAAACAGTGTGTCATCCGCATACTGTACAATTGGGAAGTCAGGACAAGCGCTTGTATTAATGGGTGGTCAAATAAGGTTTAGATTCATTGCCTTGTTCATGATTGACTGAAGCAAGTCAGCAGCCAGAACAAAGAGTAAAGGTGATAGAGGATCACCTTGTCTAACCCCTCTTCTGCAGTAAAATTTCTTCCCTGGCACTCCATTCAAAAGAACTGAAGATGTTCCTGATTCAAGAATTAACTGTATCCATTTGACCCACTTTTCTCCAAATCCACTTGCTCTAAGAATTGCCAGATTCGTGTTGTGTTCAATTTTATCAAAAGCCTTTTCAAGTCCAATTTAAGGATGATCACTTCCTCTTTTGAAGTGTGGCACTGATGTAGGTATTCAAAAGCCCATCCTAGACAATCCTGTATAGATCTTTTCTTGAGAAATCCATATTGGTTCTTGTGTACTAGCTTCAGAATTATTTTCTGCAGTCTGTTGGCTAAAATTTTTGTCAGCAGCTTTAGTGCACCATTTAGTAAAGAAATAGGTCTGAAATCATTAGCAGTGAGGGGATTATCATTTTTTGGAATCAGTGTGATGTAAGAATCATTTATGCTTTCGAGAGAATTTTTTTCTTCATAGAAGTCTTGAATGAATTTCTTAATATCAGGAGCAATAGTTCCCCAACAGTTCTTCATGAATTCATTGTTGAACCCATCTGGTCCAGGAGATTTATCATTAGGCAAATCCTTGACAATATCTTCAATTTTTTTGTCAGTAAAGGGAGCCTCCAGTTCATGAAATACATCTTGATCCGTGTTAATATCCAGCACACTAGCCAGATTAAACTTCATTTTGGTATTCTCGGATGTGTCCATTCTCTCTTTAAAAGCATTCCACAATATGGAAGCTTTCCCATCATGTTCAGTGATTTCAGCCAGATCTCTATTTTGTAACATAGCAATGTAATTGTGCCTATAGCTGATGGTTGCTCTTGTGTGGAAGAATCTAGTGTTTTCAAGGGTTTTACTGACAAGAACTATATGAACTAACACAAACAGAAGCAAATCAAGATTCAGAGGTGGATCACACAACAATACATGGATAAATCAACTAACAAACATCACAGAGGTACTAAACCAACAGATCAACACAGGTACTGGCCAACATCAACACAAAACATGCATGAACACTTAAAAAGTCGACAACTAGTTGCAACACTGAATTATACACTGACAGATGAATGTTTAACAGGGTTCAGAGTGAGAATTCAAGCAGCAAAAGGCAGACGACTAGATGTTTTCTTCCTTGGCTCGATGGAGTTCTTGATCTTGACTGTTCTTGGGTGTTGGTGAAGATCACAGCAGCAGGAGATGCAGAGGAAGAACTTGGAGCAGCAGGGGAGGCAGAGGAGTAGATGGTCTTGTTCTTCAGTCGAATTGGTCACCAATCTTTTTGGTGATGGAATTATTGCATCTTGTTCATCCTCTGTTCTTGGGTCTCCTGGTGGTTGGTGAGATTTGGTGGAAAGAAGATGGAGTGGTGGATGGGTGACTCGAGGCAGCTTCCTCTCTGCTTTATGCAGGCAGCACACACACGACAGGGACTAGTGTGGTGGTGGTGGAGTGCTGCTTTTTGCCTTTTTGCCTTTAGTCCTTCTTCTTCCTTTATTCTCCCACAAGTTGGTCCCCTTTGCTTTATTGCTTCTTCTCCTTTTAGTCCTTGCTGATCACCAAATGTAGGATTTATAGTGCCTTTTCGCATTGTTCTGGAAAAGAGCAGTAAAAGTATGTGAAATGCTCATTTTGGCCTTTTTATGCACTGTGATCATGGTTTTGTAATACAATTTGGTGTAAATGAAGGTGCAAATGGTATAAACAGGGGGTATAAATCATATAAATTTCATGCATATCAGCAGACCAATTGCCGGGACCAGACTGGCGGATAGTTCAAAAATTTGAGCATAGGCGGACCTTCAACGTATCCGAACATGTTAAGATGGACGTCAATAAGGAACAGGACCTTAATATGGAGCATGACCTTAATATTACCCAGTTATCTTTCGTTAATTGCTAATATTCCATTACTCAACTGCTAGACATCTTTAATCTTACCATCTTTTCTTTACACTGCATTCCGGCCTTGATTACTGTCGCTCCAAGAAATCCACATGGCCATCTTTTAAGTGCACATACATTCTTCATCCCTGGTGATTTCATAACGGTGCACATGGCACCAAGGTGGGGCACGCGCGGTCCTTGCAGGTCAAACGAGTCAAACTGCACAGAATGTGGCAGCGCGACGAAAACCGGCGTTTCGTCGAAGGAATATGCGTTCAAGCTGGGCTAATGGGCCGGGACGATAATCCAGGACGTAAAATATGCGAAAGGTCGCGCGCAGCCGGCCCATTACTAGGAAAACCAAAACATCGAGAGCAATATCGACTTTCCGGTCGTCCTCGACTGAAACACGGGACGTTATTGGAACATCGCGGCAGAAACGTCGTGGATCGCTGGATTTTTGGTCTTCAACCTGCGCATGCTTGACAATCGATGAGAGCCTTTGCGGGGGTAATGCGTCCACCCCCGCGAACGGTCCGTTTCCCTCTGGCCTAGTACCCGCGGATAGTGGAGTGGGCTCCCGGAAGGTATAGCGCTCTTAGTGGTACTGCTACTGTGGCTGGCAGTCAGAGTACTTGGCACCTAAGAGACCTCCTCAGAAAACTTGACAGCGCGTTACTGCAAAGGAAGATTTGGGAAATGACCACGGGAGTTGAGCCATAGGTTGCATTCATCTGAATTTAAATTCTGAATTACAATTCCGAATTACATTTAGTTGCTCAACTCTCTAAGTACATATCTAGCATGTGCTACTAAGGCCAGCTCAGGTTTCCTAGCTGCGCAGATTTGTCTTGTGCTTATTGCCTGCCGGGTAAACTCTTGACTCCCGGGGACGTCTGGGGAGAAGGAGGGCACTTGCGTAGGATCTTCAGGGACCCCACGGGCCAGGGAACTTTCTGGCGAACCCTGGAACATGCTGGTTGCAAACAAAGTACACATGGTCCACAAACTTGTCCATGGCGTCCTCTTCTTCCTGCACGAGAAGGAGAAAGTGCGTCAAGACGCAAGTTCTTACCAAGATCTACTTGCCAAGGGCCAAGGAAGCCTTGCCTTGAAGACATCGTCAAGATCACAAAGGAGGCGGATCAATCTTGGATTGCCCGCAGCCCCTCTCCACAAGTTCGCCTTGATGATGTTCTTCCGGGTGGCCAGTACCACCGCTGCCTCCATGGCGGCGGAGCCAGCAATGTTCCCCACCGCGGGAAAAACCAGAGAAACTCGAGGTCGAGGAGCGACCTCTCCTTCCTCAGCAGCTCGGGCCCCAGCTCCCATGGGTGCCTCCGCCGCACCGCGGAAGGCCGACTCCGCCGTCGATACGTCGGAAGAAGACATCCCTGCCTCACTAGACATCGTTCTGCGATCTATGGAGGGGCAGAGAAAGAAGCAGAAGGGAGCAAGACGAGAAGATGTGTCGAGAGAACTGGGGGCTGAGGAGCTTTTATAGGCCTCTCACTCTCCACCTACCCCTCGACAGTGTGACTGCCGCAATAATGGGAGCGCGTTTTGCAAAAAACCGTTCTCATTCACACGAGTACAACTTGAAGACCAATAGACAAGGTGGAGACAAGTTCTTCTTCACTTACAAGGACTACAATGGTGACCTACTTTTTACAACAAAATGGTTGGCTCCCGGCGAACAAGGAGCACCGCCGCACAACAGAAGACGCTACTTCCAGAAGTACGTCGACGAGGCGGCCAAGAAGGAGGTCAAAGAGATCTTCGGGGCCGTCGCCTCGAATCTCCTCGCCCTCAGGAAGACGAGCTCCCCTCGACCTTGATGCTAGATGAATTTTCTTCATCTTCATCCTCGTCGTAGGAGCTGGTGCAGCCGCTGCTGCTTTCGCTCTCCATGCAGCACTCCACGCGCCCTCCGGCAACGCCGAAGATCTTCACGGAGAGCGTCGCATCTCCGTCGTACTGGAACACCAAGCACTGCCCCCGGGTCAGGCGGCGGGAGTGAGAGAACGACTTCCATCCTTGACCCAGGAGCATGGTGCCGTCAACAGTGTACTCCACGTAGGCCCAGGAGGGGCCATTGGGACAGTCGTCCACCTACAGCCAGAAGCCGGTGGGTTTGTCATCCTCCATCGCCGCCGCGAAGGAGTCCGACAGCTGAAGCCGGCTGCGAAGCCTGCGTTCCAGATCTACGACGAACTCGAACGATGCGAAGCCGGTGTGGGTCGCGCTCCTCGGAGGAGGAGCAATTGAGCCGCAGCCTCCTCGACCGCCGCAGCCACGTTTTCCATGACCTCGTGGGGCGGCCCGACCACGGCTGGAGGGGCCATCCTCCGCTGCAGCAGACGAAGAACGAGGACGCCCAACTACCCACTTCGCCCTCGCCATTGACGCCAATGGCCTAGGTGGGATTTGGAGTTGGGATGAAGGAAGAGATGAATGAAGATGCAAGGGGCGCACCCCGCTTTTATAGCCTCGGCGGCGCCTTCATCGGAGATCTTCTCATTTTGTCCGTTACCGAGAATCGAGGAGGCCAGCGCAGTTATTCCCCAAGCGCAATAACTCCAAGACCATCATGCAGACTGATGGGACAGAACAAGGAAGACCAAATGCCAGGGACCCACTTTGACCTATTTTTAGGTCATAGCCCAGGCAGCTGGAGCAAGAGCCGTCGGGACCATGCCCGGGGGCTACTGTCGCAACAGTGGAACATGGTTCCCCTAGTGCTGCCAAAGTGGGTCCACCGCACGTGGGCCCAGGATTCAAGACAGGTTGGCGGGTCCGCCCCCCAACCTCATGAAGACCATGCAAGAGCTACATCGACTAAGGACTCTGATCCTGGGGGCCTGCCGGGTCCCCTAACCACACGGGAAGACGGCGAAGTCCCCGAGAGCCCGAGTTCCCGGCAGGAGGCTAAGCTCTCTCTCGGGTACCTCTCCATACAGCTACGGATAAGCGCTCAGCTCCGCAGAAGACTTGGGAAGCAAGGCGAAGGAGGCGCGGGTCGGGAACATGGCACGTGGTGTTGTCAACCTCTGTCCGCCCCGCTTTCTCCAAAGGTGGACGATCCCACTTAACCCAAAGGAGATACTTGGAGGAGGAGAGGCCACGTCTCCTCCTAAACCAGCTGAGGGGGGTTCTTCCCGCCTAAAACCCCCCACGCTTCTCGCGTGACCCTGTGGTATCCCCTTGGCCTATAAAAGGAGGACCAAGGCACGAAGGAGGGGGGACAAGTCGAACCAGAGCAAGACTAGACTAGGGCTGCGAGGGTAGAGAAGGAAGGTGATCTCCGCAGGGTCAGGATCTGTCCTTCGTCTGCCTCGAGCCAAAACCCTTCCGGGTACCTCATCCGGAAGCCTCCATTGTAAGCTACACCATGAAGAACTCATCAATCCAGACATGCAGGAGTAGTGATTTTAGCCTCCGGGGGCCTGAACCTGGGTAGCTCCTTGTGTCCCTTTGGTAGCTTGCTTTGATCGTGGAGAGGAGAGCTTGATCTAGACCACCCCCGAGAGACGATTCTCAGCCTCCTTCGCGCCCCATACTGAACCTAAAAAGGAGGTATCCTTTATCCCCGGTGTCCGTCCTTCGAGACACGACACAGTTATAGCATAAAGATATAAACATTAATAATAAACTTGGAGATAAATAATAACTAAATTATTATTGTCTCTAGGGCATATCTCCAACACCATGTACTATAAGAGCTACCACATCTAGGGTACCACATCAAGATCCACTGAATACTACCAGACACTACCAAATCTAGGGTACCAATGGAGGAGGAGACTTACACTTAAGCTACGTACAACCGGGGAAGCAACGGAGGAGGAGCAGCTGGAGGAGGACATCTCAGAGTCCGGGAAAAAGACGGTGGGGGAAATGGACCAGCTCCGACCGTGGGGGAGTAGCCGCCGCTCCTCTGTGGAAAATATGCAAAGGGGAGAACTCGAGGGGGGGGGGGGAATGGTGGTGGGAGTTATGGCAGGGAGGTGGAGGGGGTGAAATAGGCGAGCGAATTTGGAGGGCGGTGAACAAAAAATTTCCTACCGCTTTTTCGCCTGCGCGCACGAGCTCGCGCCATCTCCGAGGTTGGCCGAACTCGGCTTCGTGTTCCCCTTATCTGCGCGAGGAATGGGGCAGCCGAGGGTGGCTCAACGGAAACGACCGGTTCGGCTGTTCCTAGCGGGCCTAGCCCGAGGCTGCTTTAAGGTTCGTGCAGTGCAGGAACGCGAGCCAGGCCATGGAAATAAATGGCCGAAATTAGCATCTCAGGCCCTGGTTGGGCTCTCTGTGGGTACCAAACACGCTCTAACTGTCGCTGAGTCGTCGACGGCGTGAACCAGTCGTCGTTTTGCCAATAACAAAATTATGTATTTCGGTGGATATACTTTACAGCTCTCATTTCACCTTTTGAGCGAGTTAATAGACGATATAGCTATCTCTACTATATATATAGGTAAATGCCACAAAGCGCAGCTGCGCTATTCGGTGCTTCCGAGCGCTCACGCTATACGACAAAGATACGAAGCTGGAAATCCCCTTCGTTTCCAATCTTGGTAAGGCAAGCAGCTCGCCCCGCCATGGCGCCATGGCCTTTTCTCGCAGCGCCGCTACACTGGAAGTCGCCAAGGGCCCTGCTCACCGGCACGAACCCTCTCTCTCTGCATCGCGTGGATCTGCACGGCCGCCGCCGGCCGCCCTTCACCTTTATCCCAGCCGCGGGGTCGTGAACCACGCGCCGCCACGTCCGACCGGGGCTCTCGCCAGCCTCCTCCATGAGATTGTAGTTCAATCATTGAACTCCGCCGGCTTCCCTGCTCGAGCGAAGGCTCCGACCTCCTATAGCTCCAAGCCCCTCACACCAGAAGCCATGGGCCGCCATGGCCATACTGCGGAGGTCGCGAGCGACGCGCAGAGGTTGTCCCTGCCGACGATAGTGCCCTCCCCGAGCGCGGCGGAGCTCTGGGACCTCGCCTAGATCGTCGGTTTACCTAGCTGGGGCAGCCTACGGCCGGCCGGTGGCCCGTTCCCATGCTTCTCAGTGCGTCTGCCCGAGGTAGCCAGAGTGGCTCAGGATTTGATCGCTGGACCCAGCGTAAATTTTTATTTGACGCCCCAGGGAAATGGAAAAGACGACCAGAACGACCAGAGCAGTTCATGTCGATTAGTGTGTGCAGTATGAATGCAAAAGCCTTCTCCGGGCAAATGCATCAGTGAGGTTGTAAAAGTTGTCAGACTAGCGATGTTTATACAGTTAGGAATTTGCATTTAGTAGTTATAAAGTTGCTTATTGCCTCATCGCACACAAAGAGGTTTACCGTGGTTGAGAAGTTGCCTCATCATACATCAGAGTTTGCTTCAGGTTGTAACAAATTTTCTTACCGTAGTTACGAAGTTGCCTCATCACACATCAAACTTGCTTACCGTTGTTGAGAAGTTGCCTCATCGCAAACCAGAGTTGCTTCGGGTCGTACCAAATTTGCTTACCGTTGTTACGATGTTGCCTCATCGCACCCCAAACTTGCTTACCGTTGTTGAGAAGTTGTCTCGTCACACACTAGAGTTGCTTCAGGTCGTAACAAATTTTCTTACTACTGTTACGAAGTGGCCTCATCGTACACCAAACTTGCTTACCGCCTTTGAGAAGTTGCCTCATCACACACCAATGTTGCTTCGGGTCGTACCAAATTTTCTTGCCGCTGTCAAGAAGTTGCCTCATCGCACACCAAACTTGCTTACCGCTTTTGAGAAGTTGCCTCGTCGCACACCAGAGTTGCTTCGGGTTGTACCAAATTTGCTTACTAATGTTTCAAAGTTGCCTCATCGCACACAAAGATGTTTATCGCTATTGAGAAGTTGCCTCATCGCACAGCAAAGTTGCTTACTGCTGTTGAGAATTTGGCTCATCGCACACCAAAGTTTCTTACCGTTGGTGCGAAGTTGCCTCATCGTACACCAAAGTTGTTTACCGTTGTTAATAAGTTGCTTCATCGCACACCAAAGTTTCTTACCGTTGTTGATATGTTGCCTCATCATACACCAAAGTTGCTTCACGTCGTACAAAAATTGTGTCACACCAGGGAGTGCTGCTACCGAGCATCACATCCTAGCCTCGCCACCAACCAGGCCCCATTCGAAGCCCAAAGTATCGGTGATTTTAAAACCCCGCGACCATGGTCCTCTCATTTGGTGGCTTTGGCGCTACCGACGCCTCTCCAAAACCACCGTCACACCGGCCGATAAGCCGCACAACTTTGTTGTACAACAGGCAACTTCACAAAGTTGCTTTCACATATTAAAACTTGCTTGTAAAATAAGTTGGTCAAAATATACTCATAGTGGATCTAGTTTTGAAGAGTTCATCGTGAGAAACCTAAAGGCGGAGTCGGATTTTAATTTTGACATTCGAACGAAAAGTTGTGACTTTTGAAAGAAAAATGAAGACGCTAATGAATGCACGTGGGCTGATTCTTTTGCATGGTGCAGCTCTCGCGGTCTTTTTGACTTTCTATTACGCGGGTCGGAGGTTTTCCAGGTCATTAACTCTATTAAATGGCTGATTAACTTTTCCTTAAATGTGAGCGCTCCAGGCAGCCAACGAGCGCCTAGGCGCTTCCTAGACCGACCCGGGCTAGGCCAATGTATGGCTTCCCATCGGACCCGGGCTAGGCCGTACAATTGGAAGCATACTGGACGTCGGATTTTCAACAGCCCCGAACTCTCTCTGTGAAATCAGTGCCAGATTGCATGCTTCCCTAATAACCCTTAGTAATTAGTGGGATACGCAATTAACTGCAGCCCAATCTAGCTTACCCAGATTTTCGATTCCCAGACTAGCTTTTCCAGATTTATAGGAAACGAAATCATGTCTTGAAAGGAAAATAATAAATTCAGTACGTACAATTTAGGCATGCAGTGCTTCGGTGGGAAGCAAAAAAAAAAAAAAAACCACTTTCCAATGTTATTTAGTTTTGCTTCCGTTGCAACGGAATTTTGCTTCCATTACAAGTTGAATTTCGCTTCAGCCTGAATATTGCTTCCGTGGTGATGATTTTGGAAGCACGTCGTTCATTATTTTTCCAGAAGCTTAATTGTTACTAGGTAAATGTGGCGCGTCGTCACGCCGCGCCTTTAGTGAGAAAGAGTAGTGATATTTTTGGTAGAAGTTAAATTATGGTGGAAGTAAATCTATATGTAACAACAAAAATGCATTTAATTATTGGAAAGGAGTAGAAGTGTAGAACATAAAAACATTAATCTTTGCGAAATAAATGAAAACAAAGTGTACACAATGGTTTTTTTTAGTGTAATTTTTCTGTGAAAAGTATGGGAATTCGTTAAATTTGAAGATTTTTGATGAGGTAGAAGCTTATTTGCATGTTTAGATATGGTTGTCAATTAATTTTGTAATCATCGGGATTCGAAATGTTGAAATTCACTGGAATTTGTCATATGGAGTATCTCTAAATGTCTAGCAATTTGAGATGTTAATTTTTTTTTCATTTATATTTAATTTATGTTTGTAATAAGTGGGAATGTACATTTATTGAATTGAGTTCCGTAATTAGAGTTATTTTTGTTTGGATTTCATCCAAACAATTACAAAATTGAAATGTTCATTTTGAGTTCGTAGTTAGACGAAATGTTTTTTGAGCATCTAATAAATTTACCATTAGGGGAAGTGCATTTGGATTTTTTTTGAAATATTTACCAATTTGGAATTTTTAAATATGTTTGTTGTCTGACATAAACAGCTAGCATTTAATATGTTTGTTTTTTTATCATAAATAGTTACCACTTTATTTTTCTGACCATTTGGATATGTTATGCATATTTTACCGATGGATAGATTCAAAATTATTGTTTTTTGTATACTTTTTTATTATACGGAAATTTAAATAAATATGGTTAAAATTTGTTAAACATGTATGCAATTGATATAAATAGACAGGTTACATTTTTATGCACATTTTGGTACATTAATTACATTTTTTTGATTCTAAATAAATTAGTTACGAATTTGCAAAGTTTAATTAGAGAAAATATGTTTAGCACATTTATGAACATGTAATAAATTGAATTGTTCAAAAACCTATTAATTTCGACATAAATTGATTGGATTTAGTTTTATGGACATTTCGATGTATTAAATATATTTTTCTGGTAAATAGATTTAAGGTTATTGATTTTATAGCATTATTCATTTTAGCATTTATTTTGCTAATCATCTTGGTATTTTTTTTTTTTGTGTATGGTGGACAGATTTGAAGTTATTGGTTTACAACACTATTTTTTTTTTAAATTGTTTAGATAGACTCCATAATTAGGAAAAAAATGTGTGTAGGATATTTATAACATTAATTACATTTTTCTGTTTTTTAAATAATTTAGGCATGTATTTCTGGAGTTTAGTTAGAGAAAATATGTTTAGAACATTTGTGAACATATAATAAATTGAATTGTTTAAAAAATGTATTAATTTTGACATAAATTGATTGGATTTAGTTTTCGGTTTAGAACATTATTATTTGAAACTGTTTAGATAGACTTCATAATTAGAAAAAATGTGTTTAGGATATATACAAATATCTACCAACTTGAATTGCTAAAACATGTACTAATTTTGACACAATCCGATCGGATTTAGTTTTTTGAACATTTTGATATATTGAACACATTTTTCTGATAAATAGATCAAAAGTTATTGGTTTTACAGCATTAATAATCATTGTTTGGATTTATTTTAAATAGGCTGTCCCCACATGTCAGATTTTTATTAATTTCCAAAACCATTTCCAAAAAAAATAATCTGACAGGCCGGTCCCACCGCTGACGTCATGCTGACGTCAGCAATGGCAGCACGGCTCTGCTGATGGTGAACTCGAGCTCGTCGATTTGAGCGCGGGAGGGTGGGAGGGGTTGCGCAACCTAGCGCGTTGAACGCGCACGTACGTACGCTGCCGAAAGGTGGCGGCGCCGCCAACCAAAGGTCGCCGACGGCGCCGGAAATCTGCTGCAAACCCGGCGGCCGGACCTGGAGAAAAAACGCGCGATTTACCCGCCTCAGGCCATCCCAGCTCATGAAAATCCATGGCGAGGAAGAGTGGAGGACGGCGAAGCTGTTGGATGCTTCGGTTCGCTCTGGGGAGGCCGGAGACGGCGGCGACGCGGCGGAGGCAGTGCGGCTAGGGTTTCGCCCAGAGGAAGGAGGAGAGCATGGGGAAGGAGATGTGTTGGATCGTTTTGCAGCAAAGCCCTTGAGTTTTCGCAAAATGACGAATAGGTCCTTCGTGCGTGGATGGTGTGGCCTGCGGAGGCAATTCGTAGGAAGTCTAGGTTCTTTTTTGTAAGACAATCACGGGGACCGTCTGATCGAGGGGATCGGACGGCGCGGATGCGTGTGGGTACGGGAGCGGGGCACAGTAACGTGATTTACTGTTCTAGGAACAGTGAAGCAATGAGAGGGCGCCGATCTGGTCGAACTTAATATATAGAGGTAATGCCTAGTAGCATAGTGCAGTCATGTTAGAAGCAATATTAGCGTGGTAACAAAACTTTGTTCACTTGCGTAGGATGTATACAAGTATTGAGAAACCTGCAGCATTCCTTTTTGTTTGACTATAGAAGTTTCATTCTAATACTTCGAGAAATTTTTAGTGTTTCATACATTCACTTGACATATCTCGGACAACTTACACATCTGCGACCGCCGAACACCGATAGCTCCAACTGAATTTTCCTTGTCCAAGTACATGACGGGACTTGGTCGGCCCCGAGAGAGAAACCTTCCTGGACTCACCGGCGACAGCGTGAATTGCGCCTCTGAAATATCGACCTTGTACAACAGTGAGTATCGGAGGAAAGCAACAAAGAACCAACAAAGATTCAGAGATTTGGCACACAATATTGTCTCTTGGCGTGATTAATAGTTTGGCGCGCAGTAATTTGTTTCCTGGCGCCATATATTATTTCCCTCTAGATTTTGTGTTCACGTTGTGCAAGTGCAAGCATTTTGGCGGAGACGAACGGAATTGTAGCTGATCGGATCCGTATTTCCAAAATATGCTGTACTAGCTCAGATCGCGTCATAAATAGGTATGGGAAAGAGATAAATCAAGGATACATTCCTATTATCATTAATTAACCTTCCTACATTAAGAGGATCCCCGCGCGCCAAAACTCTTTGGCGCTCCCGCCAAAATAGTTGGCACGCATACTGGCCTATATAATATGCCATACTACGTCCTACGTTCCTACACACCCAGTTGCAAATGGCGCCTACCCTACCCATTGTTACCTCTTCTAAGCCCAGGAAAGTCACCGTTGTCTTGGACGATGACGATGACGAACAAGTCATCCACAACGATAATCCGGCGGTCGTCGTAATCTCCTCCTCCGAGGATGATGTGTCTCCGGACGACGACTGCAACAACAGCGACGGTGATGACGAACAAGTCAACCACAATGATGATCCGCCGATCATCCCAATATCCTCCTCCGAGGATGAGTCTTCGCCGGACGACGACAACGACGACCCTTCAGATGCATTTTCGGACGGCGTCAACCTAAACCAAAGTGGTGGCGACGTCGACAACGCCAACGACAACGGCAGTGATGCCGACGTTGACACCGGCATCGAGAGCGACAACGACGACGGCAGTGGTGCCCCATCCGACGGCGACGACGACGGCACCTCCTCCATTGTCGCTGTCAAATCCTACAAAAAGTGGAAGCACCAGGACATCCTCAGGCTGGTGAGGACTGACGGCCGGCTCCAAAAGGAGAATATGGGCGAAGCCGTGTCCGCCTCTACGCTCCTCCAAGAGCTGCAGAAAGGACCGCCGCTCATTCGTCGCAACCTCGACGCCAAAATGGTCCAAGGTCAGATACGTAACCTCAAAGAGAAATTTTACAAACTAGCCAAGAAGGGTGGGCAGTACAAACGCAAATACAACAGCCGGCGCCGACGCTGGGAGTCCAAGTTCTATGCATGCTGCAAAGAATTTTGGCCACAGATTGAACAAGAGGCCCGTGCTGATGCTGACGGCAGCGTCGATCTTCTCTACTATATAATATAGCTAGAGGTGATGGTTGGTACGTTTTTCAGTTTTCCGGTTTTACCCTCCAACAAATCACATATTACGCACCACTGCCACCCATAAGTAAAAAACGGTCGGTTCGCTAGAAAAACAAAAGCCGAGCTCCGACCGTACCTATTGGCCGCCGATGAGAACCAGGCCATGTGCAGAAGCTCCATGCCATGTGCGGCGATGTCGAGCGCCGGCAGAGGAGGCGCAGTTGGGGGACCCAAGTCCCTAGCCAAAACCCCCGACCAAACCCATCCTCCGCCTAACCCCGTCGCCGCTCCAGCTCTTCCCCGACCTACTCCGGCGGCTCTGCAGTTTGGTTCGCCCCGGGAACCGACGAATCCCGACTAGGTGGGGCACGGCGGCGCCGGGAATCGACCATACTAAGCAAAGAGGAACAGGAGGAGGTCGAGGATGAAGATCCCGGAATCTCCGTTGTTAGGCGACTTCATCGGTGACCTGAATTCGAACTGGGGCGTGCTCCAGCGCAGGCGTCGGCTGCGGCAGCTGGTCGCCATGATGCGCGGGGTGGCCGACGCCGCGGAGCTCAGTGGAACGGTGCGGGTAAGGTCCCTCAACCGCTGGCTTGACCTGCTGCGGGATGAGGCACTGGGCGCCCAGGCCGTGCTCGACGTGAGCGGGTACCCGCCGGCGGACGCGGGCTCCGCCAAGAAGTTCCTCGCTATGGTGAAGGCTCTGTTCGTCTGGAGCGCCGAGGATGACCGGCTCAACGACGCCGTCGACGCGCTCGAGCGACTCACGGGCCCCGGCGGCGACCTCGACATCTTCCTCAAGGTGCTCGCCAGTTCGATGCCGCCATGGACATGGACGGCGCTTACGCCGATTTTCTGCTACCGCCCCGGGCGCGAAGACGAGGCGCGGCTGGAGCTTTCGCGTGGACTAGGCGGGTGATGCCGGCAACAAAGAAGGCGAGGCGGCGTCCCTCGGCTGGGTCCACCTGGAGCGGGCGTGCCGCCATTAGCGTCGGGCCCTGACGTGCAATGCAAGCGGCACACCGGCTCCGGCCCTCCGCCGTCGATTTCCGTGGAGGTAGAATGGCTCAGTTAGCATCCTATAGTGCCCTTGTGCCGCGCCGTCCCCTACCGCCGCCGCCGCCGCCGCCCCTGCTCCATCCCCGAGAGCCGCCGCCGCTTTTCTTCCTCCCCTAGCCGCCCCTTCCTCCACCTGCGCCGCCCCCGGCCTCAACCCTCAAGCCGCCGGTCCGGCGCATGGCAGGGAACCTCGCTGTCCTTTCGCCGACCTTGGTTCCATTCCATGGAGGAGGGAGAGGGCGCGACCACCCAGCAGCTCGTCGGCCCGGATCGAGTCCTCAGACTGGATCGAGGACTGGATCGAATCGATCCCACCGGCCTGGCTGCTTGAAGATGCCGTACAGAGCGGGTCGCGGCTCCTCCTCCTCAGTCCATCTCTGACGATTCGTGGATGCAGTTCATCCACTGCGTATGCTCGATGCTGGTCAATGGAAATATTCAATTTCGTTTTGGTTTTGTAGACAGCGATGCAAATTTTGTTTGTTACACATCAGTGGCTCATGTCCATCATGATGGCCGTATTC
Source organism: Poa pratensis (assembly GCA_947311845.1). Taxonomy (NCBI): domain Eukaryota; kingdom Viridiplantae; phylum Streptophyta; class Magnoliopsida; order Poales; family Poaceae; genus Poa; species Poa pratensis. Next base: position 38,553,852 of record CAMZMU010000034.1, read on the forward strand.
CAGCAACAGGACAATATCAATTTAGCGACTTTAGATTAGCAAGCAGGCAGCAAGTACTCCCTCCGTTCTAAATTAGATGACTTTCCATTCATTCACATGCAGATGTACCTATACATGTAACATGTATAGGTACATCTGCATGTGGACAAATGAAAGTCATCTAATTTGGAACGGAGGGAGTACTTGAGAAAAGGCTGGGACGAAAGCTTTGACTTTGGAACACTGGGTTTCAGCTTTACAGTATAAATTGCACCTGAGAATAATATCAGGTTATTATTTGTGAAGTTATTCATCGGAGACGGTTAACGAAACCTCAATATTAAAAAAGGGAATACAATGGCATTTCCGGTTATCAGCATTTTCAGAATAAGCCGTAATGATATTGCTATGAGTGTGTTCCCTTAGAATTATTAGAGTATATTTGTATATTTTCTACGAAAGAAAACATTGAATTCCCTTTCTTTTTTGAGTTGTAATGAACTAACAATGAATATGACGTTTGAAATGTTCTGTTTTTGAAATAGGCTACATTGACAATTACTAGCAGCATAGTCTGTCCACTTGCGTCACCGCTTCGTGTATGAGATGCCGCCAAGTGAACAAATTTGCAATCTTGCAGGCATGATGACAATCAGAAGGCCTACATGAAGCTGACCCAAGAGTACGTATACTTTTGGTGTTGCCAACAATAGTGGCATCAAGTGAGGGTCATGTCGTAGTAAATAAAAAGTAAAAAATAATAGACGAAAAAATAAAAACGATGCTTATCATGTTCCCAGCCAGAAAAGATGGACGACAGTGTCATGGTAGACGAAGACTGTTTGTATGATGAATCCAAACATAATCGGGGTGCATACTACAACGAAAATGTAGGAGCACACTGCGGTTGTAAGATTCCTCCAAGGAGTCTCCGTGTCGCAGTCGTCCCTCTCAATTCTTGACGATTTCATTCTAGGAGTTCGAAGGTCCATGATTTTATTGGGATTTTCATGAGAAAACCGGGCTAACATAATAATACTAAAACGAAAAACCAAGCAATTTTACTAATATGCCGATTTGTGCATAGAATAATAGTATTAATAATTCATAGCGTGGTTATGTTTTGTTTTATTTCGATCCAGCAATAGCTTTGCTGTTAACGAACTTGTTTTAAGGGCTTGTTTATGTTTTGTTTTATTTCGATCCAGCAATAGCTTGAATTGTGTAACGAACTTGTTTTAATTATGGGCTTGTTTTTGGTTCAATTGGTTCCCTGGTTTCAGGCCAACATTGATGTCCGATTTTGTTGTCGCTGCATCCGTGTATTTGGTTCAATCTGCATGTACTACATTCGTTCGATCGATCGTGCCTCGACTTGTTGTTTTTTGTTCGATTGGGTCCTTTGGTTTCACGACCACGACCAACGCTAGTGACGCCTGTCTGTAGTCGTTGCATCCGAGTATTTTGGTACGCGCACGTACGAGTTCTTTCGTTCGATCGATCGCGTGTGTCCCAGCTCGCCGGCGCCAGTTCAGCGGCACCGCGCCAGCAACGCTCCCAGCCGCCGCCCAGTCCGCAAAAACTGCCGGCGTGGGCCGCTACCCAGGCTCCAAAAAAAGGAAGACTTTTGTGGTTCCTCAGATGGATCACAACCATTTATTTTCATCCATCCAAACGCTAAAAACGTTTCATACTGATGCTGAAAAGATAACTAGTACGGAGTATAGGTCATACTCTTGCTCAGTTGGAGCCTTGGCCCAATAACTTAGAAGGGCGGTGGTCCAAGAAAAAAAAATCCTTAATCGTTCAATCCCCCAAATTTTTTCATCAAATAAAACCCTAGATCGTCCTAGCCTCCGACGACGAGCGTAGCAGAGCAGCCATGGTTCTTCGGCAGCGACGAAATCGCTGAGCGCGTCGAGGAGGAGGCGCGGCAGGTTGACCGATGCGGCGACGGTGGGGCGAGCTCCCCACGGCGCGCGGCCATGAAGCGCCAGATCACGGGGACGTCCATGCGGCGGCATATGCACCGGAGCACGCCACTGCGATGGATTCAGAGGTTGACGCGTCGTCGGCGGCCACAACCTCGTCCACACACGCGGAACGGGCGGTGACGTCCTTGTCGAGCAAGTACGATCTCCATAGCAACTCCCCTACACTCAATGTGTTCTCCAGTTTTGAATCAGTTAGGTGAGATAAAAGATTTTAGTTTACTGTGACCACGGGACTAAATCAGTTGTTTCAGCTTTCCTTTTCTTCGAAAAATTAGTATTTCTTGTTTCCTTGCCTCAGGATCTTGTGTGAAAACAAACTTAGTCTCAAAAAGTCGAGCGTGGGCGATCTCAGGTAGATTAGTGCGTGCTAATATCTTTTTTTTAAGATTTTCTTTTTGGAGTATGTGATGTTCTACACACATGTTGACCTCAGTCACTCATGATCATGCATGGATGCACACAAAGAAAGACCCATACTAGTATTCTACGGTTTCTCGCAATCTCAGCGATTAACTTCTCGTTAACGTATGACTGAGCGACATGTACGTGCCTCGTCGTTATTGTTGACTTTTTATCCTTTTTGATTCAGCCACTGTCAAGTGGATCCTTTGCTTCAGCAGTTCTGATATTTCCTTCTCGCTTGTTGCTTCCGGTCTCCTCTCTCTCACGCTTCACACAATTGCTTCAACTTGCCGGTTGCTAGATGTCCATTTTCGTTGCTTCCTATTCTGCTTGAGCCGGTTGAGCTGTACCTAGCCGGTAGGTGGTAGGCTGTCACCGGTTGGTTGCTCATGTACTCCTTAACATCATGTGGGCCATATTATTATTTTTCTCAACCTGTAAAACAGACATTTATTGTTCCTGTCAGCCTTATCTCTCTTTGTCCCTAATCACTACTCCCTCCATTCCAATGAATAAGGCCCTCGTTTAACGTGTTTTTTCTTTGACCAAGAATTACTCCAAATATATAAAGATTATTGGTACAAAATTAGCATCATTAGAAAGTGTTTTTCAATATGAATCCAACTATACTAATTATGTAGAATATAATCAAGATATTTTTGCTCAAATTTCTCGGTCAAAGTTCGTCTTGAAATGCGCGTGCGCCTTATTCATTGAAACGGAGGTAGTAATCAGTACGTCTCCCTCTTCCTCACGTCTCTCTTTCTCCTACACAGCCATACCATGCATGACGGGTGAGAGCGAGGGCAGATGGGTAGCTAGGTCCCCAGAGCTTTGCGGACGACGCCGTACAAGAGAGAGGAGGGGCCGACGACGACGCCGACCTTTGCCCAAAGCGGCAGGAGGGAGCAAGCGGAGGAGGCATCCATGTTGCCGGATTCGATAGCTCTGAGGTCCAGAGCGACATCAGTGGATCACCTTGAGCATGCCGACAGTGGGGAGGTGAGATCCGGGCAGAGAGAGGTGCACCTCCTACGCGCCCTCGATCTCGGCCAACGCCGCGGCCTCTACTCCTCGCCCCGACCTTCTTGTACGCCTTGACCCAAACGTGCGTCCTCGTCTCCGCGCCCTCATCCCCAAAGGAGTGATACAACATCGCCTTAGCCCAGAACCGCCTGCCCTAGCCTTCTGACTCTACATCAACTCGTTACGGAGTTGTCTTAAGGTGAGCCCACATAGCTGTATCATTTTACTTGTTAGACTGTGTCATTGCAGATACACTCCGGAGTCCACCTCTTCCACGCAGCGGATGGAATCCTACCCGTGGTGGAGTGTCTCGAGAGCTCAGATTAGAGAACTGGTAAAGGCTCTGTATTCTTCTACCCTTATATTTCTTTCATCTACCGAGTCAAGTTCATGGAGCTGAGGCTGACAATATCCAAGCAGGAAGCATAGGTCGGATGGTACCTTTTTAATCCACGATTTTAATAATCACCGATGGCAGTTTTTTTGTTGGAATCAAGGGAAAGAAGACTGATTCCACTTGTATGTTAGGATGATCCTCTTTAATTGTTCTAGATGCGTATGCTCCCAGGCTCCGTTTCTCTGATGTCTATTTTCTTGAATTTTCTAGGTACTTCTTTGGCCTTTGGTCATTTGTTCATGGCAGGAGGATGTTCATTAGATTGACATGTCTAGCCATAACTGTGTGAGTTTTCCCATCCGAACAGAATTTAGTCAAAGAGGGGACTCATTTTAACGGAAGCAAGGGTTTCGCTCTATGAAATTTCATATCCCCATGGAATATAAGGATACTTGTTTGTTTGCGCCTTGAAAAGTGTAAATTTGTATGATCTGTTTGACCTTTGGCAAGTGTAGATTTGTATGATCTGTTTGATGTGTTTGTTCGGCACTGTGTGGATTAGCTAGGAGCATAGATCATGTTGGATTGTGGGGAATGCATGTTAGAGTATCTAATACTGCGTATTGAAGTGTAGAGCTTGTGTAGCTGTAAAAAAGTGCATGATCACCATTGTGTAGCAGTTTTACCGATTATGTGCCGATTTTTGAAAGCTTGTCTGCTGTTGTACTCCCGTCATATGGCGATTTTGAGTTATAAGTATATTTGCGCTAGTTACAAATATTGGGCGGGTGTTACCACAACATATGATCGCATATTCCTCTTATAACCTGTGCTAGATTAGGTCTTGATAAGTTTGTCAATATTATGTATGACTTCCTGATACTAACTTCTTTGAATTTTTGCGGTCAGTTGACTCACTTCTTCCTAACTTTGTCACATGTGAGAAACTAAAGGACTGGTAGTATCGGTTATATGATTTCCTTCTTGTCAACAGTTTTTTTAATTAGTGATAGTACTGCATTTGGTAAATGAGATAATTAAGGCCATATTCTGGTTGCAGAAGGAAATCTCCCAATTGTTGCTCACGATAGGCAAGTTATGTGGCTAGGAATTTCTTTTGCTGAATTTTTGCTACAGTTGTGAAAGGGTATTTCTCTTTGTTGGCATATCGTAGGATGCAACATTCAGAATCTTCGCTACAGTTGTGAAAGCCTATTCTATTTGTTGGCATATCAGAGGATGCAACGTTGAGAGCTATAGCTGTTATTTCATAGGGAGCTTGGAAATTTCGAAAGCGAACATATTTTCTACACCTAAAGATGTCATCTTTTTTGTGTCATTGAGGATATATGAGGTGCCCTTCTGCTCATTATATAGCTTGTTACTTTGTTAATGCTAGCTATTGTTTCCATACTTTAATAACTTGCTTTTACACAAATCTTATGCCAGGGCAGCGACGTAGGCTAGCTTGGGTGCTGGTTTCGGTGTTGTTTTGGGCTTTGTGGGTTACTCGTAACAAACTTGCAATTGAGGGGATTATTCCCAATCACCCATCTGATCATGTATTCAAAATCATGATGTTTCTTCAGATGTGGGCACAGCTATCAAAGGAGCAGGACAAGGTGGTGCTCGAGGACATGGCCGGAGGGCTAAAGGCGATCTACTCCGCGCTCAAGCCAAGAAGTGATCCGCTGGAGTAGTTGGTTCCTTGCCCGGCTTGTAGGAGGTTGGCCGGCCCCGGTATCGTAGCTCTACTTTCGCTCGGAGAAGCTGTAGTCCTCAGCGTTTACTTTTTCTCGGAGACGCTGTAGTCCTCAGCATTTGTAATAACTTGTGGGGAACCTCGCTTGCTTTATTAATTTAAAGCATGGCCTTAGCCTTTTATCTAAATAAAACAAATCTTATGCCTTCCCTGTGTTGCTGGTTGGTTGTAAGCTCAGCTTACCGAGGAATTTTGCATTTAGTGTTAGGATCCATAATGCCAGTGGAAGATCATAACTAATTATGAGGTGAACTTACCCATTCAGTGTTGTCCCTTCGGTTTGTTAATGTCGACAGTTTTGCGCCCAGTGACAAATTCCACTAGAACAACCCCAAATAAGTAGACATCGGCCCTCTCAGTAATTTGCCCACCGTAGGCATGTTCAGTGCCAGAAAACTACATAATGAAAAAAAGACTCAGATTTCCCAGAATTACAGGTTACATTATTGGTGCTTCTGTCAGCAAGATCTGATGTATTTACTTTGCCGACCAAAGTTTCTATAACCCCATGCCTAGATATGCAGGATGTAACATTTTCTGAACCAGTACAAGCAACACAATATTGTGATCACATACTCAATATACCTATAGAAGACACTAGTAGGCCTTGGTGCGGCGGCACGCCGCGCCCGTGGAGTATTTTAATTAGCTTTGATCTTAAGATAGCTTAAACCGTGTATATTTACTGCAAACCAGATCGCATGTAGATAGCAAAATATAGTACTGAATTGGCGGACTGTTCACATCTTACAAGACTAAATACCGGCAACACAATAACGCCCGCCTGGTCTAGCCTGCAGGCAGTATACCCCAGGCGACTCCTCGAGTTAGACATCTGCGACACGGTCAAGCCTCGTCTCTAGGATGCGCCTTCGCTCGTCGCCCTCATCCACAGCCTGGGTGAGCCCTGCCTCGCCACGTTCTTCCATGTTGTCGCCACTGATGTCGGGCAATTCCTGTTTGGACTCCTCGGGACCTCATGCTTCTTGTAGTAGACCTTTACGCTAACCATCCCCGCAACCCGGGTGGCGTAGCCTGACACAGACTGTAACACCTCCCGTTGATCTACATGCGTCCCGTCCTGGTATGTGTTCGGCATACACTTTGTTATGTAGTTAATATTAGCCTCAGGGTGATGAGCCATCATGAGTCCAAGCGCTGCCTTGGCGCCGCCTCTGGCAGCCGATTGCAGGTCATCCTCGCGCTTATCTATTGCCCTCTGAAGTAAACCCGGAACAGCTCCAAGGTGAGTAACCTCGCTCCTCGTTTCCGCCGAGAAGAACTCGGTAGAAAACTGTTCGCTAGACTTGATGATGTCCTCGAGCAGCTCACCTAGTTGCAAGACGTGGCATGGAAGAAAGGGCGATCCTCCATTGTTGCTGAAGCCCGCTGGCTCTGCAACCGTAATAACGACATTGAGGGAATGGTGGACTCGTAAAGAACAAGAAGGAAGGAAGGGATGCAAGGAATGTTAATTAACTTACCGAAAACATACTCATGCATAGCTTTTAGCAAGTCTTGCTGGCTGCTCAGCACTTCTTCGGCTACTCTAACAGCCTCTCTGTCTTCTTCGTGCTGTTTTTTAGCTGCATCTTCCGCCTCGACAATGCGTCTGCGTGTAGCTTTTAGCTTCTCCCTTAGGCTGCTAACTTCCAACCTATGCTGCTCCTCCTTACCTGCCAGCAAGGTGCATGCGAGGCTGCCGACTCCAATACCTCGTCATTCAATCTGCGGCATTCTTCCTTTAGACGCTTCAGGTATGCATCGGCCCCTGTGTTCAGTAAAATTAACAGTAAGAAGAGTTATGAACCAAAGCAAAACAGATTGAGAGGCATCATAGAACATACACCTTCGGTCGTGTCGTGGGCCCCCTGTAAACGCGCTATATCGTCTTTTTTTCCTCTATTCTCCTTCTGAGCTCGGAGCACTCAGCATCTCGTTTGGACAGAGAATCACGTATGCTCTCCAGAACATTTGGATTTGATTTATTTGGACTTATAAATCTCGAGATATTAAATTTTAAAGTTGGTTCCAGTACTGAAATTCCAGAGGAAACTAAATTAGAAAATCTCTCTGTTCTGGATAATGTTGAGAATCCTGACGGGTGGGGTCCACTCGTCAGTGACTCAACCGAAAACGTCTCGCGCGCGCTAAAATGTTTAAAACACTGACAGTGGGGTCCACTGGTCAGTGATACGTAGATTAAAGATCTAACGGCTGAGGATCAAGCGCATCGGCGACGACCTAAAACGGGCGGCGCCGTGGCTCCGGCGACGGCGAGGTCGGCGATTAGCTCACCTAGCGGCTCGGGAGGACGTGCCGGTGAGGCAGATCGAACGCGGCGGCCTGGGGAAGCTTGCTGGATGAGTTGCGCTTCCTGGGACGGCTCCAATCGACGGCGGTGAGCAGCTCCGCTTCCGTGGCCACGGCACCAACTCCGGCGAGCTCCTGGCGGTGATTCTGTGCATGATACAGAGGGGAAAAGAAGACGTGTGAGTGCGGTGAAATCGAGCAACAGCGTAGAGGGGTCAGAGGGAAGAAAGGGGCAGCAGCACGGCACGGTCGTGATCGTCGTCTACCTCGGGCACGGCCGAGCTCGGAGACGGTCACGGGCTGCAGCAACTTTGCAGCTACGGCTCCGCCCTCCTGGCGGTGCACGAGTGAAGGTGGAGCAAGGGAGAGGGAGTGGTGCGGGGTGGAGAGGAAGTGAGAGCTCGGGTGGCTTATAAGGCCGAAGCTCGGCGCATGGTGGTCGAGGTTCACGCGGTGTCCAGAGGGTGGGAGAGATCGGCGGAGGTTGTCTGGGGGTCCGCAGGTGAGCTATGGAGTGGCTGGATGCAGCCACGCGGCGCGGGGTGCAGTGGCGCGCCGAGTTCGACCGCGATGTCCTCAGGTCGGCCATGGCGAACGGCGAGCACGGACGCGTGCTAAGCGTGCGAGTGGGGCGCGGTCTGGCCGGTGTTTTCGTGTCCAAGGGAGCAGAAGAGCGAGGGAGAGAGGGGGGGGGGGGCACGGCGCTGGGCCTCCACGGCGTCGACACCTCCCTCTCCACAGTGGCCACCATGGCGGCATGGGCGCGTGGCGTCTGTCCCCTGGCGGCGACCACGGCGGCTGCTCCCTGCTCGATTCTTTGGCTCCAACGGGCGCGGTGAGAGGAGTGGAGTGAGAGGGATCGACTGGTGCCAGGGATTCGACGAATTAAACTCGGATTCGATCGATTTGATCTTCGATTTGGGGAAGAACAGGGCACTGCCACCAGGTGTTCGACCGTGTCCTCACCCAGATGAAAATTCATATTTTTGCAAATTGTTTTCATAACTTGCTTCATACATATTTACCATGATTTGTTGTGCTGTGTTGGAATTTATTTGGCAGGTGCAACAAAGCATATTTTTGATTTGAACAAGATAAAGAAAGAATTAGAATTTCAATTTAGGCTTTTTGAAATTAATATTTGGAGAGGGAAAAGTTGTAGGAATAAAATGAGAGTGATAATATTTCCACTCCACTGAATTTTGTTTGGAATAAATTTAATTTCTCACTTGGAGAAATTGTGTGACACTTGTCACATGATTTTATTGTTTCAACTTTTTATTTTATTTCTTTTCTTTTCTTCAAGTTTTCAATTAGAGCAAACAACATCACAAGCAACAAGATACAATCAACACACATAATTCAACAAAAGTTTTTGTTGGCCCCACATTTTTGGAATAATAATACTTATAATAATTTTGGGATGTTACAGATCCCACCAAGACATTGTAAGCTTTTTTTTGATGTAAAGGAGTCATTTCCCCAGATGTAGGTCCATTTATCCAAATTCCCTTCTCCCACTATAATTCTTGCCTCCAATCAAATTTCTTGCAGTTGCAGATATTCTGTATATGCTTGCTGTGAGAGTGGTAAATGAAACATGTCTTCCAAATGCTCTTGATGAATTACCTCGAACACTGTTCTGTTTGTTTTTTTGGCAAAAGAAACCAAGTGTGGCATCCTGTGATGAAGACAGTTTTCATGCCAAAGATCAGTCCAGAAGTAAACCGATTTTCCATTTCCAAGATTGCATCTCGCCATAGCTTTGTAGTAGTCTAGAAGTTTGAGTTGTGATTTCCACCAAAAGGAACCTTCAGTATGTTGTCCTGGGATTTTTCCATCTGAGTAGTAAGTATCCCACACCAGCTTCACCCATGGCACATCATGATTGTTGTAAAATTTATGAAGGTTTTTGAGAAGCAGGGCTTTATTCTGAATGTTCAGATTTAGTACTCCAAGTCCTCCCTGATTCTTTGGTCTGCATATTTTTGTCCAAGCAATTAGAGCAGATCCCTTAGACTGTACATCTGCAGTCTTCTTGCGCCACAAGCAGTGCCTCATATACTTAATGACTTGATTCTGAATCGTGGGTGGGACTTCAAGACAGCTGAGATAAAAGATTGGCAATGATGCTAGTACCGATTTAACCATTTGTAACTTTCCTCCATAGTCTAGGAAATCAGCAATGCTGCATAACCTTCTTTCCACTCTATTCACCATGGGAAAAAAATATTCCAGAGAAGGTTTAGTCAGTCCTAAAGGCAGGCCTAAGTAAGTGAAAGGCAAGCTTCCTTTTTGACAGTTTAGAGTCCTTGCAAAGTGATCCAGCCTTTCTGCCGACATATTTATGGGAACCATACTCAATTTTGCATAGTTTACTTTCAACCCCGTTGATTCAGCATAAGAGTGTAGAATGGCTTTTAAGCAAATCAGTTGAGTGGCATCAGCTTTCATCACTAACAGTGTGTCATCCGCATACTGTACAATTGGGAAGTCAGGACAAGCTCTTGTATTAATGGGTGGTCAAATAAGGTTTAGATTCATTGCCTTGTTCATGATTGACTGAAGCAAGTCAGCAGCCAGAACAAAGAGTAAAGGTGATAGAGGATCACCTTGTCTAACCCCTCTTCTGCAGTAAAATTACTTCCCTGGCACTCCATTCAAAAGAACTGAAGATGTTCCTGATTCAAGAATTAACTGTATCCATTTGACCCACTTTTCTCCAAATCCACTTGCTCTAAGAATTGCCAGAATCGTGTTGTGTTCAATTTTATCAAAAGCATTTTCAAAGTCCAATTTAAGGACGATCACTTCCTCTTTTGAAGTGTGGCACTGATGTAGGTATTCAAAAGCCCATCCTAGACAATCCTGTATAGATCTTTTCTTGAGAAATCCATATTGGTTCTTGTGTACTAGCTTCAGAATTATTTTCTGCAGTCTGTTGGCTAAAATTTTTGTCAGCAGCTTTAGTGCACCATTTAGTAAAGAAATAGGTCTGAAATCATTAGCAGTGAGGGGATTATCATTTTTTGGAATCAGTGTGATGTAAGAATCATTTATGCTTTCGAGAGAATTTTTTTCTTCATAGAAGTCTTGAATGAATTTCTTAATATCAGGAGCAATAGTTCCCCAACAGTTCTTCATGAATTCATTGTTGAACCCATCTGGTCCAGAGATTTATCATTAGGCAAATCCTTGACAATATCTTCAATTTTTTTGTCAGTAAAGGGAGCCTCCAGTTCATGAAATACATCTTGATCCGTGTTAATATCCAGCACACTAGCCAGATTAAACTTCATTTTGGTATTCTCGGATGTGTCCATTCTCTCTTTAAAAGCATTCCACAATATGGAAGCTTTCCCATCATGTTCAGTGATTTCAGCCAGATCTCTATTTTGTAACATAGCAATGTAATTGTGCCTATAGCTGATGGTTGCTCTTGTGTGGAAGAATCTAGTGTTTTCAAGGGTTTTACTGACAAGAACTATATGAACTAACACAAACAGAAGCAAATCAAGATTCAGAGGTGGATCACACAACAATACATGGATAAATCAACTAACAAACATCACAGAGGTACTAAACCAACAGATCAACACAGGTACTGGCCAACATCAACACAAAACATGCATGAACACTTAAAAAGTCGACAGACTAGTTGCAACACTGAATTATACACTGACAGATGAATGTTTAACAGGGTTCAGAGTGAGAATTCAAGCAGCAAAAGGCAGACGACTAGATGTTTTCTTCCTTGGCTCGATGGAGTTCTTGATCTTGACTGTTCTTGGGTGTTGGTGAAGATCACAGCAGCAGGAGATGCAGAGGAAGAACTTGGAGCAGCAGGGGAGGCAGAGGAGTAGATGGTCTTGTTCTTCAGTCGAATTGGTCACCAATCTTTTTGGTGATGGAGTTCTTGCATCTTGTTCATCCTCTGTTCTTGGGTCTCCTGGTGGTTGGTGAGATTTGGTGGAAAGAAGATGGAGTGGTGGATGGGTGACTCGAGGCAGCTTCCTCTCTGCTTTATGCAGGCAGCACACACACGACAGGGACCAGTGTGGTGGTGGTGGAGTGCTGCTTTTTGCCTTTTTGCCTTTAGTCCTTCTTCTTCCTTTATTCTCCCACAAGTTGGTCCCCTTTGCTTTATTGCTTCTTCTCCTTTTAGTCCTTGCTGATCACCAAATGTAGGATTTATAGTGCCTTTTCGCACTGTTCTGGAAAAGAGCAGTAAAAGTATGTGAAATGCTCATTTTGGCCTTTTTATGCACTGTGATCATGGTTTTGTAATACAATTTGGTGTAAATGAAGGTGCAAATGGTATAAACAGGGGGTATAAATCATATAAATTTCATGCATATCAGCAGACCAATTGCCGGGACCAGACTGGCGGATAGTTCAAAAATTTGAGCATAGGCGGACCTTCAACGTATCCGAACATGTTAAGATGGACGTCAATAAGGAACAGGACCTTAATATGGAGCATGACCTTAATATTACCCAGTTATCTTTCGTTAATTGCTAATATTCCATTACTCAACTGCTAGACATCTTTAATCTTACCATCTTTTCTTTACACTGCATTCCGGCCTTGATTACTGTCGCTCCAAGAAATCCACATGGCCATCTTTTAAGTGCACATACATTCTTCATCCCTGGTGATTTCATAACGGTGCACATGGCACCAAGGTGGGGCACGCGCGGTCCTTGCAGGTCAAACGAGTCAAACTGCACAGGATGTGGCAGCGCGACGAAAACCGGCGTTTCGTCGAAGGAATATGCGTTCAAGCTGGGCTAATGGGCCGGGACGATAATCCACGACGTAAAATATGCGAAAGGTCGCGCGCAGCCGGCCCATTACTAGGAAAACCAAAACATCGAGAGCAATATCGACTTTCCGGTCGTCCTCGACTGAAACACGGGACGTTATTGGAACATCGCGGCAGAAACGTCGTGGATCGCTGGATTTTTGGTAGTGATACCATCAACCTGCGCATGCTTGACAATCGATGAGAGCCTTTGCGGGGGTAATGCGTCCACCCCCGCGAACGGTCCGTTTCCCTCTGGCCTAGTACCCGCGGACAGTGGAGTGGGCTCCCGGAAGGTATAACGCTCTTAGTGGTACTGCTACTGTGGCTGGCAGTCAGAGTACTTGGCACCTAAGAGACCTCCTCAGAAAACTTGACAGCTCGTTACTGCAAAGGAAGATTTGGGAAATGACCACGGGAGTTGAGCCATAGGTTGCATTCATCTGAATTTAAATTCTGAATTACAATTCCGAATTACATTTAGTTGCTCAACTCTCTAAGTACATATCTAGCATGTGCTACTAAGGCCAGCTCAGGTTTCCTAGCTGCGCAGATTTGTCTTGTGCTTATTGCCTGCCGGGTAAACTCTTGACTCCCGGGGACGTCTGGGGAGAAGGAGGGCACTTGCGTAGGATCTTCAGGGACCCCACGGGCCAGGGAACTTTCTGGCGAACCCTGGAACATGCTGGTTGCAAACAAAGTACACATGGTCCACAAACTTGTCCATGGCGTCCTCTTCTTCCTGCACGAGAAGGAGAAAGTGCGTCAAGACGCAAGTTCTTACCAAGATCTACTTGCCAAGGGCCAAGGAAGCCTTGCCTTGAAGACATCGTCAAGATCACAAAGGAGGCGGATCAATCTTGGATTGCCCGCAGCCCCTCTCCACAAGTTCGCCTTGATGATGTTCTTCCGGGTGGCCAGTACCACCGCTGCCTCCATGGCGGCGGAGCCAGCAATGTTCCCCACCGCGGGAAAAACCAGAGAAACTCGAGGTCGAGGAGCGACCTCTCCTTCCTCAGCAGCTCGGGCCCCAGCTCCCATGGGTGCCTCCGCCGCACCGCGGAAGGCCGACTCCGCCGTCGATACGTCGGAAGAACACATCCCTGCCTCACTAGACATCGTTCTGTGATCTATGGAGGGGCAGAGAAAGAAGCAGAAGGGAGCAAGACGAGATGTGTCGAGAGAACTGGGGGCTGAGGAGCTTTTATAGGCCTCTCACTCTCCACCTACCCCTCGACAGTGTGACTGCCGCAATAATGGGAGCGCGTTTTGCAAAAAACCGTTCTCATTCACACGAGTACAACTTGAAGACCAATAGACAAGGTGGAGACAAGTTCTTCTTCACTTACAAGGACTACAATGGTGACCTACTTTTTACAACAAAATGGTTGGCTCCCGGCGAACAAGGAGCACCGCCGCACAACAGAAGACGCTACTTCCAGAAGTACGTCGACGAGGCGGCCAAGAAGGAGGTCAAAGAGATCTTCGGGGCCGTCGCCTCGAAGCTCCTCGCCCTCAGGAAGACGAGCTCCCCTCGACTTGATGCTAGATGAATTTTCTTCATCTTCATCCTCGTCGTAGGAACTGGTGCAGCCGCTGCTGCTTTCGCTCTCCATGCAGCACTCCACGCGCCCTCCGGCAACGCCGAAGATCTTCACGGAGAGCGTCGCTTCTCCGTCGTACTGGAACACCAAGCACTGCCCCCGGGTCAGGCGGCGGGAGTGAGAGAACGACTTCCATCCTTGACCCAGGAGCATGGTGCCGTCAACAGTGTACTCCACGTAGGCCCAGGAGGGGCCATCGGGACAGTCGTCCACCTACAGCCAGAAGCCGGTGGGTTTGTCATCCTCCATCGCCGCCGCGAAGGAGTCCGACAGCTGAAGCCGGCTGCGAAGCCTGCGTTCCAGATCTACGACGAACTCGAACGATGCGAAGCCGGTGTGGGTCGCGCTCCTCGGAGGAGGAGCAATTGAGCCGCAGCCTCCTCGACCGCCGCAGCCGCGTTTTCCATGACCTCGTGGGGCGGCCCGACCATGGCTGGAGGGGCCATCCTCCGCTGCAGCAGACGAAGAACGAGGACGCCCAACTCCCCTCTTCGCCCTCGCCATTGACGCCAATGGCCTAGGTGGGATTTGGAGTTGGGATGAAGGAAGAGATGAATGAAGATGCAAGGGGCGCACCCCGCTTTTATAGCCTCGGCGGCGCCTTCATCGGAGATCTTCTCGTTTTGTCCGTTACCGAGAATCGAGGAGGCCAGCGCAGTTATTTCCCCAAGCGCAATAACTCCAAGACCATCATGCAGACTGATGGGACAGAACAAGGAAGACCAAATGCCAGGGACCCACTTTGACCTATTTTTAGGTCATAGCCCAGGCAGCTGGAGCAAGAGCCGTCGGGACCATGCCCGGGGGCTACTGTCGCAACAGTGGAACATGGCTTCCCCTAGTGCTGCCAAAGTGGGTCCACCGCACGTGGGCCCAGGATTCAAGACAGGTTGGTGGGTCCGCCCCCCAACCTCATGAAGACCATGCAAGAGCTACATCGACTAAGGACTCTGATCCTGGGGGCCTGCCGGGTCCCCTAACCACACGGGAAGACGGCGAAGTCCCCGAGAGCCCGAGTTCCCGGCAGGAGGCTAAGCTCTCTCTCGGGTACCTCTCCATACAGCTACGGATAAGCGCTCCAGCTCATGCCAGAAGACCCCAGAAGACTTGGGAAGCAAGGCGACGGAGGCGCGGGTCGGGAACATGGCACGTGGTGTTGTCAACCTCTGTCCGCCCCGCTTTCTCCAAAGGTGGACGATCCCACTTAACCCAAAGGAGATACTTGGAGGAGGAGAGGCCACGTCTCCTCCTAAACCAGCTGAGGGGGGTTCTTCCCGCCTAAAACCCCCCACGCTTCTCGCGTGACCCTGTGGTATCCCCTTGGCCTATAAAAGGAGGACCAAGGCACGAAGGAGGGGGGACAAGTCGAACCAGAGCAAGACTAGACTAGGGCTGCGAGGGTAGAGAAGGAAGGTGATCTCCGCAGGGTCAGGATCTGTCCTTCGTCTGCCTCGAGCCAAAACCCTTCCGGGTACCTCATCCGGAAGCCTCCATTGTAAGCTACACCATGAAGAACTCATTAATCCAGACATGCAGGAGTAGTGATTTTAACCTCCGGGGGCCTGAACCTGGGTAGCTCCTTGTGTCCCTTTGGTAGCTTGCTTTGATCGTGGAGAGGAGAGCTTGATCTAGACCACCCCCGAGAGACGATTCTCAGCCTCCTTCGCGCCCCATATCCTTTATCCCCGGTGTCCGTCCTTCGAGACACGACACAGTTATAGCATAAAGATATAAACATTAATAATAAACTTGGAGATAAATAATAACTAAATTATTATTGTCTCTAGGGCATATCTCCAACACCATGTACTATAAGAGCTACCACATCTAGGGTACCACATCAAGATCCACTGAATACTACCAGACACTACCAAATCTAGGGTACCAATGGAGGAGGAGACTTACACTTAAGCTACGTACAACCGGGGAAGCAACGGAGGAGGAGCAGCTGGAGGAGGACATCTCAGAGTCCGGGAAAAAGACGGTGGGGGAAATGGACCAGCTCCGACCGTGGGGGAGTAGCCGCCGCTCCTCTGTGGAAAATATGCAAAGGGGAGAACTCGAGGGGGGGGGGGGAATGGTGGTGGGAGTTATGGCAGGGAGGTGGAGGGGGTGAAATAGGCGAGCGAATTTGGAGGGCGGTGAACAAAAAATTTCCTACCGCTTTTTCGCCTGCGCGCACGAGCTCGCGCCATCTCTGAGGTTGGCCGAACTCGGCTTCGTGTTCCCCTTATCTGCGCGAGGAATGGGGCAGCCGAGGGTGGCTCAACGGAAACGACCGGTTCGGCTGTTCCTAGCGGGCCTAGCCCGAGGCTGCTTTAAGGTTCGTGCAGTGCAGGAACGCGAGCCAGGCCATGGAAATAAATGGCCGAAATTAGCATCTCAGGCCCTGGTTGGGCTCTCTGTGGGTACCAAACACGCTCTAACTGTCGCTGAGTCGTCGACGGCGTGAACCAGTCGTCGTTTTGCCAATCACAAAATTATGTATTTCGGTGGATATACTTTACAGCTCTCATTTCACCTTTTGAGCGAGTTAATAGACGATATAGCTATCTCTACTATATATATAGGTAAATGCCACAAAGCGCAGCTGCGCTATTCGGTGCTTCCGAGCGCTCACGCTATACGACAAAGATACGAAGCTGGAAATCCCCTTCGTTTCCAATCTTGGTAAGGCAAGCAGCTCGCCCCGCCATGGCGCCATGGCCTTTTCTCGCAGCACCGCTACACTGGAAGTCGCCAAGGGCCCTGCTCACCGGCACGAACCCTCCCTCTCTGCATCGCGTGGATCTGCACGGCCGCCGCCGGCCGCCCTTCACCTTTATCCTAGCCGCGGGGTCGTGAACCACGCGCCGCCACGTCCGACCGGGGCTCTCGCCAGCCTCCTCCATGAGATTGTAGTTCAATCATTGAACTCCGCCGGCTTCCCTGCTCGAGCGAAGGCTCCGACCTCCTATAGCTCCAAGCCCCTCACACCAGAAGCCATGGGCCGCCATGGCCATACTGCGGAGGTCGCGAGCGACGCGCAGAGGTTGTCCCTGCCGACGATAGTGCCCTCCCCGAGCGCGGCGGAGCTCTGGGACCTCGCCTAGATCGTTGGTTTACCTAGCTGGGGCAGCCGACGGCCGGCCGGTGGCCCGTTCCCATGCTTCTCAGTGCGTCTTCCCGAGGTAGCCAGAGTGGCTCAGGATTTGATCGCTGGACCCAGCGTAAAATTTTTTTTGACGCCCCAGGGAAATGGAAAAGACGACCAGAACGACCAGAGCAGTTCATGTCGATTAGTGTGTGCAGTATGAATGCAAAAGCCTTCTCCGGGCAAATGCATCAGTGAGGTTGTAAAAGTTGTCAGACTAGCGATGTTTATACAGTTAGGAATTTGCATTTAGTAGTTATAAAGTTGCTTATTGCCTCATCGCACACAAAGAGGTTTACCGTGGTTGAGAAGTTGCCTCATCATACATCAGAGTTTGCTTCAGGTTGTAACAAATTTTCTTACCGTAGTTACGAAGTTGCCTCATCACACATCAAACTTGCTTACCGTTGTTGAGAAGTTGCCTCATCGCAAACCAGAGTTGCTTCGGGTCGTACCAAATTTGCTTACCGTTGTTACGATGTTGCCTCATCGCACCCCAAACTTGCTTAGCGTTGTTGAGAAGTTGTCTCGTCACACACTAGAGTTGCTTCAGGTCGTAACAAATTTTCTTACTACTGTTACGAAGTGGCCTCATCGTGCACCAAACTTGCTTACCGCCTTTGAGAAGTTGCCTCATCACACACCAATGTTGCTTCGGGTCGTACCAAATTTTCTTGCCGCTGTCAAGAAGTTGCCTCATCGCACACCAAACTTGCTTACCGCTTTTGAGAAGTTGCCTCGTCGCACACCAGAGTTGCTTCGGGTTGTACCAAATTTGCTTACTAATGTTTCAAAGTTGCCTCATCGCACACAAAGATGTTTATCGCTATTGAGAAGTTGCCTCATCGCACAGCAAAGTTGCTTACCGCTGTTGAGAATTTGGCTCATCGCACACCAAAGTTTCTTACCGTTGGTGCGAAGTTGCCTCATCGTACACCAAAGTTGTTTACCGTTGTTAATAAGTTGCTTCATCGCACACCAAAGTTTCTTACCGTTGTTGATATGTTGCCTCATCATACACCAAAGTTGCTTCACGTCGTACAAAAATTGTGTCACACCGGGGAGTGCTGCTACCGAGCATCACATCCTAGCCTCGCCACCAACGAGGGGCCTCGCCACCAACCAGGCCCCATTCGAAGCCCAAAGTATCGGTGATTTTAAAACCCCGCGACCATGGTCCTCTCATTTGGTGGCTTTGGCGCTACCGACGCCTCTCCAAAACCACCGTCACACCGGCCGATAAGCCGCACAACTTTGTTGTACAACAGGCAACTTCACAAAGTTGCTTTCACATATTAAAACTTGCTTGTAAAATAAGTTGGTCAAACACTACTAGAAAAATGACCTCTAGTCGCGGATCCAGAGGACCTTTAGTCGCGGTTGGGCAACCGCGACTAGGCTGGCGGGACTAAAGCCCCCATCCTTTAGTCGCGGCGGATTCCGAACCGCGACTAGAGGTCCCTCCACGTGGGCTTTAGGGGGACGTGGGGTGTTGGGACCTTTGGTCCCGGTTGGTAGCACCAACCGGGACCAAAGGGTTTTGGTTTTTTTTTTCTTTTTCGATTTAATTGCAGGGTTTAGGGTTTATATATGCCGGGGTTTGGTTATAGCTAGGTTCCCGTGTCCCGTGGTAACGGTAACCCTTCCCGTTGCGATGACGGTTACGGTGACGGTAACCGTTACGGTAACCGTGACGGTTACCGTTACGGTAACCGTAACGTTTTCGATGTCGTAACCGTTCCCGTGTCGTATGAAGTCGATGCACATATTTATAACACATACAATTAAATTAAGTAATACTTGAAGATCGTAGACAAGAGTTCGTTGATGCGCCAAGAGTTATCGTAGTACAAGAGTTGAAGCAAAACAACAAGTTACTTTAACGATTTCATGCTTTCAGCATCGTAGTACTCTCCTTTCTCCTGTAAGGCCTCTGAAAGGTAAAATCCCGCCAATTCCTCTCCAATTGCTCTGAAGCGGTGGTCGAGTGGTAGCCTCTCGCGCTTTTTTGCCAACTCTGCATCCTTTCTCATATTCCATTTCTCGGTGACTAATACATATATATACTCGCAAACGAAGAATCCACAGTACTCAGTTCCCTTTGGTTGCTCCATGCAAGACTATACAAGAATAGATTTCAGTCAATAATAATGAAGTATGCATGAGAAATGTTGTGTGGACGAAGAGGTAGCAGTACTTACTTGGTTTAACTTCCAATCCAGCTTTTGGCGCCACCCACCTTCAGGATCTTCCGCTCGAAACCTTTCCCAAACTCTGCCCGACAAAGAACATTCACAAATGAGTTATTCGTTAATGACTTGACATCAAGATATGAATGACAGAGGCGGTAAGAAATGAATGTACCTTGCTAGTAAGTCGAAACAACTCCTGTAAGTGTCAGGATGATACCTCAATGAGTCAAGTGAATGAATAAGTCCTTCGTGATGTCTAATGACAAGAAGAATCCAGTGGTAGCTGGGCACAGTCATGCATAACTCATCAGTTAAACTTAACATCGGGTGAGCAAATTAGAATGTGTAGAAGACACTAAAACTTACCGGAAGTGGTAAGGCCAATATATAGTTCTTTTGTCGCGGTATCGCTTGAACACCCTTAGCAAATCATCCGGTGTGTTCTTGTTATACAAGGGATTTATTATGGTTTCTTCGTTATATTTATCCGGGTCAATGAACCCAATGTCATGCTGGTTCAGCTTTTTGAGCTCGAGCATCTTCAATCTGCATAATATAGCACACAAAAGATTAAAGTGAGAATAATTACAAACAATGAACGAGACTAGGTAAAGACTTAAATAAATCACTTACAGGCAATAGGAACTCATGATAGATTTGTCGAGTGCCCGCAGATTGTATAGCTGAAAAAGTTCGCTAAACGTAACAGTGTGATTGTAGTCTTCTAAGAAGTGCTCATCGTCTTCCCTACATTTCAGAACGATAGCAGATGTCTTCTTTGCATTTTTCATGTACCATTGATGCAGAGTACGCATTTTTGTTGGAAGGCCCCTGATTTGCACCAAAGCTTTCCCCGGAACGAAGTTTCTTACTGGAGGAGCTGGTGGTGCAGTCTCAAAATTCAATCTCGAAGCATATTCATCTATAGGCATTTGCGCTTCGGCGGCAAGACGACGGATTACCTCTATGTCAAACACCATCGGCTCTTTAGGGTCAGATTGTACTGGTTGTTTTCCGCGCTGGGGAACTCGACTATCTTTGTTCGTCGGCGGCGGGACAATTAGCGGGGGGACAGAACGTACGGGTTGTTCTCCGAGCTGGGAACTTGTTTACCTATCTTCGGCGGCGGTGGGACCGATGGTGCTGCTTTTGTAGCTTCCTTCGCCGGCGGGACCGATGGTGCTGCTTGTTTTTCGTTTGCCGCCGGCGGCGGGACTGACTCTGCGTCTTTTCACCTTTCTTCGGCGCCTCCGCCGCCGTCACCTCGTCATATGACTTCTGAATAGAACGGACATAGTCAGATGGCGGCTTCTCTGGAGGGACATATAAGTTGTCAATGACTTTATGACAAGCCGCTGCAGTATAGCCCTCGGTAAATGTTGGCGGCGGCACTTTCGGTGCGAACAATGATTTATTATGCTCCTCGATGGCTGCTTCGTTTTGGTCAAGAGTCTTCTGCCAAGGTTGCCTCAGATCAGGCGTTGTGGCCCTTTTAGCAGGTCGCCTCTTGACCGGGGAAGACGCGCGCCTTCTCCGTTTAAGCGGTACGGACACTTCCGGTGGGGGGTTCCGTACCGGAGATGGAGATGGAGATGGACTTTGCTGACTGAGATGGTCCTCTAGATTATTTTCCGGTGTGGGGTCCCTGTCACGCGGTGCCGGAGATGGATGTGTCTCATCGATACCCCGGCAGGGTGGGCTTTGCTGAGTCGGTGGCTTTGAGAACTTGATGTATTTCTTGTTCCACTGGACGAAACCACCCTTGACATCGCACAATGCCTCCTCACCGTTACCTCCAGGAATCTCAAGAGCCAATGATTCCGATCCCGGCACAATTTCATCCACCCCGACAACAGCATAGCCAGGATGAATGACACCATTATGGTAGCTTGCTGTGTCGACAATCGGTAAAGCATAGCCGACCGCCACCTTCATGGATATGTTGCTCACAGGCGTATGTAGCTCACATGGTGTCGGTTCCGTGATATCATCCACGGGGTAGCGAGCATCGAGTTCTAGTTGCGTGGAACCCACGCTGCTTCTAAGCTGAGATCGAGCATCCACGACTTCAGGATCTTGGGGCTGCTGCACCTGGCGTTCATTAATGAGTTGCTTCATCTGGCGTTCCAAATTCGCTATCCGCTCTTCACCCTGCTTCTTCTTTCTTGCACGGCTTCTATAAGTGTCAGCGTGCTGCGGATACTGTTTTTTCAAGGTGGCACCGCCGGGTAAGCCTCGTAAACGTCCCCAGTGTTCAGGTTTCCCTAGGGCCCGTGCCAGCTCGTCTTCCTCTCTATAGGGTTCCCACGTACCCGCTAGAACTTCCTTTATTGCATCTTCAATTTTTGGGACCATGGCTACTACTGTTGCCTTGTATTTTTCAACCCTCGGGACAATCTTCCCTTCCTCGTTCAACGTTGCGCCATGCGCGAACAACCAGAATTTGGACCTTTCGGGCCAGCTGTATGTCTGTGGAGTGAAACCTGCAGCCACGAGTTTATCTTCCATGGCTAGCCACTTAGGAATGGCTGACCTGTAGCCACCTGGCCCCAAGTTATGGTGGTGTGTCTTACTCGCAGCATTTAGCTTATTTTTTTCCGATCGGGCCACAGCCGCAGCCGAGGTCTTATACGCCTTAAAGGCTTCCCAGTGATCTCTTAGCTTCACCAGTTTTTTTTGACTGAAATCTGGATCAACCTTTTCATATTTTGCCCATAATGTTTGCTTATATTTCCGAAAGGCGTCGGCCATCTTGGAGAGAGTCCAGTGCTTGAGTTTCAACTTCAAGGCGGGCTCAATACCATCCGGGAGGTTAAAATGCTGCAAGAGTGTGTCAAAGCAGAAATCTTTATAATGCTGGTGGACATAGCAAGGGTCATCCTCGGCAACGCCTGCTGGCTTAAGCCATTCTGCTATGGAGATCGGGACCTCGTCCCTAACAATAACTCCAGCTTGACTAATATATTTTCTGCGGTTCTCTATCGGTTCCACCGGATCGCCATCTACATCAATTTTATAGATTGGTAACTTTGCATCTTCGCTAGTCATTCTTTTCGCTGGGCCTCGAGGAGCTTGATTCTTAGCCTTTTTATGCAAGGTGGACGCCTAAAGTAAGAAATATAATGCGTTAATAAGTGCAATACAAATCAGTTAATGCATTTTGTGTTCAAGCAAATATAGAATTCATATATAAACCTCGAGGTGGAGGGTGTTCGAGGTGGAGGCTGTTATTTCTTCTTCCTCTAAAATACCCTCACCAGACGGGTTTAAAAATTGTGATGCAAATTGCTCAAAATCTTCGTTTCGATCGTCGGCGGCGCCTTCTCCACCGGCAGCATTTGCATCGCGATGCTCAAAAATATCCTGCATGAATAAGTTTTCTCCTTCCTCGTCTCGCACAATTAAAGGGTCATCCATAGCTGAATGTTCCTACACTCAATAAATTTGCATAATTAGTATTCAAACTTAGCAACCGTTACGGTACCCGTCACGGCAACCGTTGCCGTGACGGCAAATTTTCAAACTTAGCAAATTTACAACTTAGCAATACTAACTTAGCAAATTTACATATTGACATATTTACACATAGTAATATTCACATATTCAAATTTTCTAAACAACTTCAAACATAGAAAATCAACTATAATGACAATTCACATAGCTCTAATAACCTAACTATAATGAAAAAAGGAAAAAACTTAACTAAACAAAATTTACATAATACCTATAATTTACAACCTAACTATATTAATCTAACTAAAATGAACTATATATTGCTAACACAGTAACTCTCCCACTGTATGTCATTGCTAACACAAAATTGCTAACACAAAATTGCATCTATTTTGATCTATTTTTCCTAACACATTGCAATTAACCTAGTTCTAACACATTGCTAAAAAATTGATCAAAAGTTCTAACACATCTATTTTTTCTAACACATCTATTTGATAAAATTGCATCTAGTTCTAACACTAGATAATAATTAACCTAAATATGCAAAAAAAGATAAGAAAAACTAACCTCCAAAATGGCGATCGAGCAGCACCACGGCGGCGGAGGCGGGACGGGACGGCGGCGGCAGGGGCCCAGGGCAGGGGATGGGACGGCGGCGGCGCCGGTGGTGGTGCTCGAGGCCGAGGGAGGCAGGCCCAGGGCGGCCGGCGTCCAGGGCAGGGGACGGGACACGGCGGCGGCGGCAGGGCGCCCTGGGCGGCGTCGTCGTCGCGCGGGAGACGGCCGGCGACGCAACGGAGGGCGGGGGCGCAGCAGCGGCCGGAAGGCGGGGCAGCACGACGGGGCGGCGGAGCAGCACCACGGCGCGCGGGTCGTCGGCGGCGTCAGGGGAGCCCGGAGGCGGTTCAATTCGTCGATTTGGGGGGAGTTTGCAAAAAAATTCGCAAACTCCCCCACTAAACGGCGCGGAATCGACCTCTAGTCGCGGTTGCTGGCTGCAACCGCGACTAAAGGGCTTTTTTTTTTCTATTTCTTTTCTTGTATTTGTTTTCATTTATGTACTTAGATTTTAATTCTTTTATATACTTAGATTTGTTTTCCTATTTTTCCTAGAAACTAGTACACTTAAAAGGACTCCATGGCAAAGGGTTTATTTTTTTGAGTATTTTTTCTCTTTTTCTCATTTCTTTTCAAAAAATGGTCAAAATGGAGAGCATGGCTATTCATCTAAGGTGGTCGAATTTCCAAAAACTATGGATGGTTCTATGTTGTAACCACTACTTGTGTACCCTAAAATTATTTTTGTAACAATTTTAGAGCAAACTATCACATATTTGTAAGATGAATGTTTGGTGTTGTAAAATGCAGAAGAAAGCAGATAAAAATATTAATTCATTTATCTTAATGCATTACATAAAAGGTTTAATACATTATTACACATGATACAACGTCTCACAAGCGCTTGAAAGAAACACACCCCTGATCCAACATCACCAACATTATTCTACATAAACGGACTTGCTGGCTCGAAGGCCGTAGGATTAGGGGGAACGGCGGGAGGAGCCAGCCCCGTGGGCGGCCGCCCGGTTCTCGCGCGCACGTTTGCGGCGGAGGGCAAGATCCATGGAGGATGAGTCTTTCAGCGCCCAATCCAGATCGGAAGCCTCCTTCGCCTTGAGCTGGTAGGAAGTCTTGGCTCGCTGGACAGGGTAGTCGCGGATAGACTGGAAGGAGGCTTCCATGGCCTTCTGTATCTGCAACCCACAACCTTCTTCCCCGTCGTCGCTCCAGTCGAAGTCGTCGTCCTCCTCCTCCTCCGCGGGAGGAGCGGCGGCGCCTGGTGGAGGTGCAGCGCCGCCAGGTGGAGGTGCGGCGGCACCTGGTGGAGCAGGAGGCCGGTAGCTGGGCATTCCTCTCCACGCCGGGCTCGTGGGCATACGGCGGGATAGACTCCCGCGGTTGCGCCCAAGCGCGCTCTGCCGAGCACGCTCGACCTCGTCCAGAAGGCGCTGCGGCGGGCGTGGCGGATCCATCTCGTGGAGACGATGCGTTCGTGGCTAGGAATGGTGGATTAGGGTTTACCCCGTCGGCGACAATATATAAAGACCTCCAGGGCAGCGCTGGGGGAGGACACGTGCCCAGGGAAGCGCTGGGGGAGGACACGTGTCGTGACCGCAAAGCCCGTCTTTAGTCCCGGTTGGTGTTACCAACCGGGACTAAAGAAGCACACGGATCGTGTGTTTCTTTCGAGCGCTTGTGAGCCGTTGGATCAGGGGTGTGTTTCTTTTGAGGGATTGTGAGCTGTTGGATCAGCAGTATCACGACCACTTCGTGAGCCACATGACCCGGTTGGTGTTACCAACCGGGACTAAAGAAGCACACGTACCCTATATATAGCCGCCCTCCTCAGACAGGTTACTCACTCACACAAAACATTCCAGCGTCACTCGGAGAGGCATCTTTGGGCAACCAGCGGCAAGACGTCTCTGATGACCTGCGACCGTTCCAAACGGTTGCAGATCATCAGAGATGTGTTGCCGGACGGTTGTAGATCATCAGAGACGTCTTGCCGCTGCTTGGATCGAAGTGGCGCTCAAACACAAAACATTCCAGCGTCACTCGGAGAGGCATCTTTGGGCAACCAGTGGCAAGACGTCTCTGATGACCTGCGACCGTTCCAAACGGTTGCAGATCATCAGAGACGTCTTGCCGGACGGTTGTAGATCATCAGAGACGTCTTACCGCTGCTTGGATCGAAGTGGCGCTCAAACTCACGAGCCACCGTCGGGCTGTATGCAGGGGGAACTGTGTTTGGACGGTCGAAGCTGAGGTTTGAGAGGTTCCCACGGGAGGTGTGGGAGCCGACAACCACCTACCACGCGTGTTTCACCGGTCGTCATGCAATTAATTAACAGAAAACAAAAAAGAAAACTCACAAAGGTTTAATACATTATTACACATCACCAACAACATCCCTATGTATTGTTCACTTGTTCTTCTTGTGTGCCCCTTTCTTTTGAACGCGCCGTAACCATGGACAATCTTCTTGAAGTAACTTGATGGTTGGGTCAATGTTCACTTTGAAGGGCGGAATTTCATGAAACTTATTGTAATCTTCTGACATGTCTGTGTGGTCCTCCACTCCCACGATGTTTCTTTTACCTGAAAGAACTATGTGGCGCTTTGGCTCATCGTTTGATGTATTCGCTTGCTTATCTTTTCTTTTTGTTGGTAGGGTAGACATGTCCTTCACATAGAAAACCTGAGCCACTTCACTGGCTAGAATGAATGGTTCGTTCTCGTAATGAAGATTCTTGAAATCCACTGTAGTCATTCCGTACCGTGTGTCTACGGCTACACCGCCATCTAGGTTGAACCATTTGCACTTGAACAAAGGAATCTTAAATGAAGGTCCATAGGACAGTTCCCATATCTCCTCTATGTAACCATAATATGTTACCTTTTCCCCACTGCAGCCATCTATTGCATCAAAGCGGACACCACTGTTTTGGTTGGTGCTCTTTTTATCTTGGTCGGCCGTGTAAAATGTATTTCCATTTATCTCGTACCCTTTAAAAGTCAATATAGTCGAAGACGGTGTCTTGGCCAATAAGTATAGCTGTAGTTCATTTGTGGTGACATTCATCAGTCTTTTCTGTAACCAACCGCCAAAAGTCCTGATGTGTACTCCATCAATCTCATCTTCTGGGTATTTGGAGCGTAAATCATTCTTGTGTTGCTGGATATACGGAGCCACCAAGATGGAACTATGCAGAACTGTGTAGTGTGCTCGAGTGAAAGAATCCACGTCTTCACATATGATTGCTTTCTTTCCTAGCGTGCCTTTTCCACGCAGTCTCCCCTCATGACGCGATTGAGGAACACCAATCGACTTAAGATCAGGAATAAAGTCAACACAAAACTCAATGACCTCCTCAGTTCCATAGCCCTTGGAGATGCTTCCTTCTGGCCTAGCACGGTTATGAACGTATTTCTTTAAGACTCCCATAAACCTCTCGAAGGGGAACATGTTGTGTAGAAATACAGGACCGAGAACACGTATCTCTTCCACCAGGTGAACTAGAAGGTGCGTCATAATATTGAAGAAGGTTGGTGGGAACACCAACTCGAAGCTGACAAGACATTGGACCACATCATTCTCTAAATCTTTTAGAGTAAGTGGATTGATAACCTTCTGAGAAATTGCATTCAGGAATGCACATAGCTTCACAATGGGTACTCGAACATTTTCTTTTAGAAGTCCCCTCAATGCAACCGGAAGTAATTGTGTCATAATCACGTGACAGTCATGAGACTTCAGGTTCTGAAATTTTTGCTTTGCCATGTTTATTATTCCCTTTATATTCGACGAGAAGCCAGATGGAACCTTCATACTGCGAAGACATTCAAAAAATATTTTCTTCTCTTCTTTCGTAAGAGCATAGCTCGCAGGACCTTGATGATTATCAGAATGATCGTCGTCTCGTGAATGCATACGTCGATGGGCCTGTCTTGCTTCCGGTGTATCTTTTGACTTTCCATACACGCCCAACAAGTTAAGCAGGTTCAAGCAAAGATTTTTTGTCACGTGCATCACGTCGATTGCAGAGTGAACCTCTAGCATTATCCAATAGGGCAGCTCCCAAAATATAGATTTCTTCTTCCACATGGGAACGTGGTTCTGAGCGTCATTCGGAACAGATAGTGCTCCAGCACCCTTCCCAAATATTACTTTTAAATCCTTGACCATATCATGTATAACAGAACTAGAAGGTCGAGTAGGCTTCCGCCGAATATCTTCCTCACCTTTGTAATGTCGGCCTTCCTTTCTTCCTGCATGCCTCGGTACAAGCCATCGACGATGGCCCAGGTACACAATCTTGTTACCTATATGTTTACCTTGAGTCTCACCTAAACAATGCGTACATGCATTGTATCCCTTGTTTGACTGTCCTGAGATGTTACTAAGAGCAGGCCAATCATTGATGGTTACAAACAAGAGCGCTCGTAGATCAAATTCCGTTTGCTCGTGCTCATCCCACACACGCACACCTTCATCACTCCACAGCTGTAAAAGTTCTTCCACCAATGGCCTCAGATACACGTCAATGTCGTTGCCAGGTTGCTTCGGGCCTTGGATGAGCACTGGCATCATAATGAACTTCCGCTTCATGCACAACCAGGGAGGAAGGTTATATATACATAGAGTCACAGGCCAAGTGCTATGACTGGAGCTCTGCTCTCCAAATGGATTAAATCCATCTGTACTTAGACCAAATCTTAAGTTCCTAGCGTCATCCGAAAATTTCGGGAACACTCTGTCGATTTTTCTCCACTGGGACCCATCAGCGGGGTGTCTCATCATCATGTCTTTTTTACGTTCTTCTTTGTGCCAGCGCAACAACTTGGCATGCTCTTTGTTTTGGAACAAACGTTTCAGACGTGGTATTATAGGAGCATACCACATCACCTTGGCAGGAATCCTCTTCCTTGGACAACCTTGCTCGCCCTCAACTTCACCTGGGTCATCTCGCCCAATCTTAAACCGCAATGCACCGCATACAGGACAAGCATTTAAATTTTCGTGCTCGCCGCGGTAGAGGATGCAGTCATTAATGCATGCATGTATCTTCTGCACCTCTAATCCTAGAGGGCAGACAACCTTCTTTGCTTCATACGTACTAGAGGGCAATTCGTTTTCATTTGGAAGCATCTTCTTAACTATTTTCAGCAAACTTTCAAAGTGCTTGTCGGTAGTACCACTCTCTGCCTTCCATTGTAGCATTTCCAGTATCGTACCGAGCTTTTTCTGGCCATCTGTACAAGTTGGGTACAACAATTTGCTGTGATCGGCTAACATGCGCTCCAACTTCAACCTCTCGTTTTCACTTCCACAGTCCATTTGTGCATCATGAATGGCCTGACGAAGATCATCGTCGGGCTCATCAAAGATGGCATCCTCTTCAACTTCGTCTTCCCCCATTGTAGTATCAGCGTGTTCATTGAACAGAGGATAGTTGTCATTATCCTCCTCTTCTTCATTCTCTTCCATTATAACCCCTCTTTCTCCATGCTTGGTCCAACAATAATAACCAAGCATGAAACCATTTCGCAACAGGTGTTCGTGAAGCCTGTCTGTGGAAGAGTATGTATACTTATTCATACAGAGACTGCATGGACAACACATAAAACCATCCTTTCGCTTGCTTGTCTCAGCCACATGGAGAAAATTATGCATGCCAGTAATGAATTCGGCACAAACTCGGTCACCGTACATCCATTGACGTCTCATCTGCATTATATAAGTATATCAAAAAAATTATGCATGCCAGTAATGAATAGATAAGTGACCATAATAATTCAAGCAAAGTAGAGTGGCGACAAATGTAATACATTGTAGCATTAAATATCCATTAATTTAAACTAACATTGAACTATTTAAAAATTTAAGTCCAACAACAAATGCGATCAGAATCGCAACTAAGGTAACTATTGAACCAACAGCATAATGATACCAAGCCTCTTGACTAATGGCATATCTTCTAATTTTTTTAAGCTTCAAGCGCATCGCATCCAACTTGATCTCGTAAGCATTAACGACGTCGGCAAGCTTCGAGCGCATCCCATCCAACTTGATCTCGTAAGCATCGACGACGTCGGCAAGCTTGAACTGGTGTTCATCGATGATGTTGACAAGCTTAACCTCCAATTCCTTCTTCTCTTCTTTGCGGAGATCTTCACTTATTTTTAATTTAGCTTTCAAATCATCGTTTTCTTTCACAAAATATTCAACAATAGGGTCCACTGGAATTTCCGGTTCAACTACCTCCTAGACAAATATATATTTATGTCAAAGTTGGTCCGCATGATTGTCATAAACGCGAAACGAAACAAATATATAGTTATTAAAAGTCATACCACATCCGAATAATAGAGCGGACGAGAGCCGGTGGGGGTATTTGTGAAAACCATGGCACTATATATATATATATAAAACAATTATACAACTTATACAAAAAAACAAATAATAATTATGGAACAAAATCATACAACATAGATTTTTTTTAAATAAAAAAGAAAGCTCACCTAGGTGGTGTCGGTGACGAGACGGTCTATCGACGACGGTGAGGAGGTGAATGTTGTGACACTGAAATACAAAAACATAATTTAGTTTAAGATCAAATTGACAATACAAAATTGAGCTAAATAAGCAAAATGAGCTAACTTAGGCATTTCATCATACACCTACCTAGCACTACAAATATGAATTGAGCTAAATGAGCTAGACAACCAACGAAACGGGCGCCGAAAGAGAGAGTTTGCAGTTGCTAACCCTTGGATAGATGCACCACCGTCAATCTTAACAAATGGTGCAAAAAATCGTGGATGAAATCGAGCTCGGTGGAGAGAAAATGGAGATTCAACTCGAGCTCGAAATGGCCAAGGCTGGCTCGGGGTGGAAGATGAAGGCGACTGACCTTTGATCGCGGTTGGTGGCTCCAACCGCGACTAAAGGTCCTCGCTAGGACAGGCGGCCTTTTTGTGCGGGACCTTTAGTCGCGGTTGGAGCCACCAACCGCGACTAAAGGTCCTCGCGCGTGCCCCGCGCGGCTCCGGCCGCAGGTGGAGGACCTTTAGTCGCGGTTGGTGGCTCCAACCGCGACCAAAGCTCCAGCACAAACCGCCACCTGTCCTAGCCGTTGGATCTGTCGGAGCCGCGAGACCTCTAGTCGCGGTTCGGAAACGAGCCGCAACTAAAGGTCCGCCTCTAAGGCCACTTTTCTACTAGTGAAAATATACTCATAGTGGATCTAGTTTTGAAGAGTTCATCGTGAGAAACCTAAAGGCGGAGTCGGATTTTAATTTTGACATTAGAACGAAAAGTTGCGACTTTTGAAAGAAAAATGAAGACGCAAATGAATGCACGTGGGCTGATTCTTTTGCATGGTGCAGCTCTCGCGGTCTTTTTGACTTTCTATTACGCGGGTCGGAGGTTTTCCAGGTCATTAACTCTATTAAATGGCTGATTAACTTTTCCTTAAATGTGAGCGCTCCAGGCAGCCAACGAGCGCCTAGGCGCTTCCTAGACCGACCCGGGCTAGGCCAATGTATGGCTTCCCATCGGACCCGGGCTAGGCCGTACAATTGGAAGCATACTGGACGTCGGATTTTCAACAGCCCCGAACTCTCTCTGTGAAATCAGTGCCAGATTGCATGCTTCCCTAATAACCCTTAGTAATTAGTGGGATACGCAATTAACTGCAGCCCAATCTAGCTTTCCCAGATTTTCGATTCCCAGACTAGCTTTTCCAGATTTATAGGAAACGAAATCATGTCTTGAAAGGAAAATAATAAATTCAGTACGTACAATTTAGGCATGCAGTGCTTCGGTGGGAAGCAAAAAAAAAAAAAAACCACTTTCCAATGTTATTTAGTTTTGCTTCCGTTGCAACGGAATTTTGCTTCCATTACAAGTTGAATTTCGCTTCAGCCTGAATATTGCTTCCGTGGTGATGATTTTGGAAGCACGTCGTTCATTATTTTTCCAGAAGCTTAATTGTTACTAGGTAAATGTGGCGCGTCGTCACGCCGCGCCTTTAGTGAGAAAGAGTAGTGATATTTTTGGTAGAAGTTAAATTATGGTGGAAGTAAATCTATATGTAACAACAAAAATGCATTTAATTATTGGAAAGGAGTAGAAGTGTAGAACATAAAAACATGAATCTTTGCGAAATAAATGAAAACAAAGTGTACACAATGGTTTTTTTTTAGTGTAATTTTTCTGTGAAAAGTATGGGAATTCGTTAAATTTGAAGATTTTTGATGAGGTAGAAGCTTATTTGCATGTTTAGATATGGTTGTCAATTAATTTTGTAATCATCGGGATTCGAAATGTTGAAATTCACTGGAATTTGTCATATGGAGTATCTCTAAATGTCTAGCAATTTGAGATGTTAATTTTTTTTTCATTTATATTTAATTTATGTTTGTAATAAGTGGGAATGTACATTTATTGAATTGAGTTCCGTAATTAGAGTTATTTTTGTTTGGATTTCATCCAAACAATTACAAAATTGAAATGTTCATTTTGAGTTCGTAGTTAGACGAAATGTTTTTTTGAGCATCTAATAAATTTACCATTAGGGGAAGTGCATTTGGATTTTTTTTGAAATATTTACCAATTTGGAATTTTTAAATATGTTTGTTGTCTGACATAAACAGCTAGCATTTAATATGTTTGTTTTTTTATCATAAATAGTTACCACTTTATTTTTCTGACCATTTGGATATGTTATGCATATTTTACCGATGGATAGATTCAAAATTATTGTTTTTTGTATACTTTTTTATTATACGAAAATTTAAATAAATATGGTTAAAATTTGTTAAACATGTATGCAATTGATATAAATAGACAGGTTACATTTTTATGCACATTTTGGTACATTAATTACATTTTTTTGATTCTAAATAAATTAGTTACGAATTTGCAAAGTTTAATTAGAGAAAATATGTTTAGCACATTTATGAACATGTAATAAATTGAATTGTTCAAAAATCTATTAATTTCGACATAAATTGATTGGATTTAGTTTTATGGACATTTCGATGTATTAAATATATTTTTCTGGTAAATAGATTTAAGGTTATTGATTTTATAGCATTATTCATTTTAGCATTTATTTTGCTAATCATCTTGGTATATTTTTTTTTTGTGTATGGTGGACAGATTTGAAGTTATTGGTTTACAACACTATTTTTTTTTTAAATTGTTTAGATAGACTCCATAATTAGGAAAAAAATGTGTGTAGGATATTTATAACATTAATTACATTTTTCTGTTTTTTAAATAATTTAGGTATGTATTTCTAGAGTTTAGTTAGAGAAAATATGTTTAGAACATTTGTGAACATATAATAAATTGAATTGTTTAAAAAATGTATTAATTTTGACATAAATTGATTAGATTTAGTTTTCGGTTTTGAACATTATTATTTGAAACTGTTTAGATAGACTTCATAATTAGAAAAAATGTGTTTAGGATATATACAAATATCTACCAACTTGAATTGCTAAAACATGTACTAATTTTGACACAATCCGATCGGATTTAGTTTTTTGAACATTTTGATATATTGAACACATTTTTCTGATAAATAGATCAAAAGTTATTGGTTTTACAGCATTAATAATCATTGTTTAGATTTATTTTAAATAGACTGTCCCCACATGTCAGATTTTTATTAATTTCCAAAACCATTTCCAAAAAAAAAAATCTGACAGGCCGGTCCCACCGCTGACGTCATGCTGACGTCAGCAACGGCAGCACGGCTCTGCTGATGGTGAACTCGAGCTCGTCGATTTGAGCGCGGGAGGGGTTGCGCAACCTAGCGCGTTGAACGCGCACGTACGTACGCTGCCGAAAGGTGGCGGCGCCGCCAACCAAAGGTCGCCGATGGCGCCGGAAATCTGCTGCAATCCCGGCGGCCGGACCTGGAGAAAAAATGCGCGATTTACCCGCCTCAGGCCATCCCAGCTCATGAAAATCCATGGCGAGGAAGAGTGGAGGACGGCGAAGCTGTTGGATGCTTCGGTTCGCTCTGGGGAGGCCGGAGACGGCGGCGACACGGCGGAGGCAGTGCGGCTAGGGTTTCGCCCAGAGGAAGGAGGAGAGCATGGGGAAGGAGATGTGTTGGATCGTTTTGCAGCAAAGCCCCTGAGTTTTCGCAAAATGACGAATAGGTCCTTCGTGCGTAGATGGTGTGGCCTGCGGAGGCAATTCGTAGGAAGTCTAGGTTCTTTTTTGTAAGACAATCACGGGGACCGTCTGATCGAGGGGATCGGACGGCGCGGATGCGTGTGGGTACGGGAGCGGGGCACAGTAACGTGATTTACTGTTCTAGGAACAGTGAAGCAATGAGAGGGCGCCGATCTGGTCGAACTTAATATATAGAGGTAATGCCTAGTAGCATAGTGCAGTCATGTTAGAAGCAATATTAGCGTGGTAACAAAACTTTGTTCACTTGCGTAGGATGTATACAAGTATTGAGAAACCTGCAGCATTCCTTTTTGTTTGACTATAGAAGTTTCATTCTAATACTTCGAGAAATTTTTAGTGTTTCATACATTCACTTGACATATCTCGGACAACTTACACATCTGCGACCGCCGAACACCGATAGCTCCAACTGAATTTTCCTTGTCCAAGTACATGACGGGACTTGGTCGGCCCCGAGAGAGAAACCTTCCTGGACTCACCGGCGACAGCGTGAATTGCGCCTCTGAAATATCAACCTTGTACAACAGTGAGTATCGGAGGAAAGCAACAAAGAACCAACAAAGATTCAGAGATTTGGCACACAATATTGTCTCTTGGCGTGATTAATAGTTTGGCGCGCAGTAATTTGTTTCCTGGCGCCATATATTATTTCCCTCTAGATTTTGTGTTCACGTTGTGCAAGTGCAAGCAATTTTGGCGGAGACGAACGGAATTGTAGCTGATCGGATCCGTATTTCCAAAATCTGCTGTACTAGCTCAGATCGCGTCATAAATAGGTATGGGAAAGAGATAAATCAAGGATACATTCCTATTATCATTAATTAACCTTCCTACATTAAGAGGATCCCCGCGCGCCAAAACTCTTTGGCGCTCCCGCCAAAATAGTTGGCACGCATACTGGCCTATATAATATGCCATACTACGTCCTACGTTCCTACACACCCAGTTGCAAATGGCGCCTACCCTACCCATTGTTACCTCTTCTAAGCCCAGGAAAGTCACCGTTGTCTTGGACGATGACGATGACGAACAAGTCATCCACAACGATAATCCGGCGGTCGTCGTAATCTCCTCCTCCGAGGATGATGTGTCTCCGGACGACGACTGCAACAACAGCGACGGTGATGACGAACAAGTCAACCACAATGATGATCCGCCGATCATCCCAATATCCTCCTCCGAGGATGAGTCTTCGCCGGACGACGACAACGACGACCCTTCAGATGCATTTTCGGACGGCGTCAACCTAAACCAAAGTGGTGGCGACGTCGACAACGCCAACGACAACGGCAGTGATGCCGACGTTGACGCCGGCATCGAGAGCGACAACGACGACGGCAGTGGTGCCCCATCCGACGGCGACGACGACGGCACCTCCTCCATTGTCGCTGTCAAATCTCTACTAATATAAAAAGACAGAGTATGTCAGATCCGGAGGATCCTAACCGTACACCAGACTAGATCCAACGTCTCATGTAAGCCCAATGTTGTATGATGTGCACCTAATCATTAACGGAAAAAAATAAACAAAAAACGCAGCCCAATAGGAACCGCTGTTTCAACACCACGACGCCACCTTCCTCGCTCGCATCGCCTCCAGGAGACGCCGCCTGCACAACCGCCTCCACAGGCGGCGTCGCTTCTCCCGTTCCACCGAATCCACACGCGACGCCGTCTTCCCCGCACCGCTGCCTAGACGCCGACGATCCGCACGGTCAAATCCCAGACGCCGACGAGCGCCCCATCGTGGCCGTCCCGAAACCCATCGTCGCGCGCTCCGGAGTCCACTGCGCCCTCGCCCCACCAACGCCCTCGCCCCACCAATGGCAGCCTGCCCATCCGCGCCTCATCGCCGGCCACGCCCGCCGCGGTCCGTCGGCCATCCGCAGCTGAACAAGTCCCCGTCCCCGCCGTTGTTGATCACTTGATCCCCTCCGCTCGGCACGCAACTTGCAATCACGCCGCCGTGCTTACTTTCTTAGCACTTGCAATTCCGTTGTGTACAATCATCCATACATGAGGCATTCAGGCTGGTACGTGTTGTTCAACTCAAATTGCTTACTTTCTTAGCACTTGATTACAGTGGATCGTACGTGTGCTTCAATGGCAATGACCCAAAACGGGTTCAGACTGGTTCACACTGTATTATATGCTACTGATGCATCGTTTTGTAATGATTCAGTTTTTATCATACTCTTGTCCCCAATATCTGCTCATAATTAGTTGGCTTTTGAAGAGGCACTAACAGCTCGGCTGTCTTTGTTCAAGCCATCCTTACACTAAGTTAACGAATACATGGAGAAGAGGCCCCGGAATAAGTTATTTCAGACGTTTATCACATGGAAAATATTTTGATATCTCACTGACTAAGGGATGCAACATTAAGTCTAAGAGCAACATCATCCTAAAGAAGTAATTCTTGAATTGTGCAAACACATTCTTCCTGTGTTTCTTGACTAAAACTTGCTATGTCTGAAGATTTTGTTTAACATAAGAGAAAACAAATATTTTGTTTACTGGTAAACTGTACCAAGATGCATGATCCAATCTTGCACTTTTCGGTTTGTTTCTCTTTTTAGATTCTATTATCATGGTCGTTTACTCAACCTCAGAACTTTTGTTTTTCATATTGAGATGCCATTTCCCTTGCCTAAAGGTTATTCTCATGGCACAAAGTTAGGCACATGCTTATTAAGGAGTGAGAACTTGAACGTTTATTATTGTGTATCGGATGTGCATGGAAGTATCATCATTCAAAGGTACATTCTATTTTTTACTTTTGCAATTACCAATTCAGATTTCAAACAATTATTATTTGTGGAACCGGAGGGGTGGCCTTCTGTTGAGATGTATGTGCCAACAACTCAGCATGACGGCCTAATGATAATCTACATTTTCCTATGTAAATTCAGACGATCATGGCGCCACATGAGAGTCCATTTTGCGCTTCCGCCTCAGATCCCGCTCTGTAAGCTATTTTCATAGTACAAGACAAATGAAGAATATGAGGTATCTGAACCAGTTGCTTCATTCTCATTAGAGGATGGACTATTGTGCTGAACAAGCACAAGAGCAACAGAAGTCCTTTCCTGGAGAGGTACGTGGTGCCTTCTGCTTAAATTCATTCAGTTGTATGCGAGTATTGGATTTTGGGTTTCTGATGTGGTTGTTCTGGATGCATAATTAAGAAAAATCCTGAGCTCTAATCTGAGAGTTAACATATTAGTTTCTAATCTGTTTATGGTTCAAACCACACAACGCAAAATAAGATAGTACATTTTTGTTGTTATATGGTTTTAATGTATTTTCATGAGCTCTTAAGAAGGGTTCACATGCTGATCAACCACACAATGTAGCAATTTCAGGAGACAAAACAGAGTGGGCAGTCCAACGTGTTCATACTTCTTGGGCCAGAAGCCTGTGAATGAGGAGACTGGAACACACTAGCTCGGGGTGATGTAGATGTGTCAGATCCACGCATGTTTTGATCTCATTAGTCCACTGTTTTATCCAATTGTAAGCCGGTAAAAGATGTCAATTCAATTAGCTTGTTTTGTGTGTGGACGTACTATGTTATGATTTATGTGCTTGGACGCCTCGCAGACATGCATGCAAGCTACTCCAACTGTGTTACCTGTTCGAATCTACAACTCTTTTTCTCCAATTTTTTCGCGAAATTTCCCAACAAAAATCCCGAATTGAATCCAAAATTGACGCGTTAATGTGAGCTTGACAGACAATGAACCCAATTCTTCTTTGATGTTTTTACTTGGGGCTAGCATACAATGAAACTAAATAATATTCTCAATTGATGTTTTAAATTGTTGTAGATTTTTTACTCTGGGATAAATGTTGTTAATGGCTCAAATATATGTTTAAGTTTTTGCTAAATTTCTTAGATGCTCGAGAGAGTGTCAGCTGGGCTTGTTGCATTTGTTGATACATAATGACCTACTTCTCAAAACCATTCGTACGAAAATCTAAGCCATATAAGCGCCGCTACGATGTAAAAGCTTTAAAATGGATTAAGGTGATCGTCGGATATGAAAATATTTGATTTTATTCACTATGGATTGAAGGTAGCTTTTTCTCCATATGGGAAATCAAAACTTCATTGGTTGGTTAGTGTATCACGACCGGGGACACCTGGCACTGACTCATTCCCGTCTTCT
Source organism: Poa pratensis (assembly GCA_947311845.1). NCBI lineage: Eukaryota > Viridiplantae > Streptophyta > Magnoliopsida > Poales > Poaceae > Poa > Poa pratensis. The sequence continues at coordinate 38,591,807 of CAMZMU010000034.1, forward strand.
CAAATGGAGTCGGACTGCTAGACTACCTCGAGTGATGAATTCAATGATTTAAAAAAAATTAAGAGATGGATGAAATTACACAAGTAATCTTTGTCTCAAAGAAGAGGAAAAAGGGGATATAGAGAAATCGGTAGACGCTAAAGACTTGATTGTATTGAGCCTTGGTATGGAAACCTGCTAAGTGGTAACTTCCAAATTCAGAGAAACCCTTGAATTAAAAAAGGTAAATATATGTCTATTGAGTAGGATGAGCGGAATAAGTCGCAAGGTTACACGTGCATTGCACGTGCGCAATTACTAGTCCTACAAAAAGTGGAAGCACCAGGACATCCTCAGACTGGTGAGGACTGACGGCCGGCTCCAAAAGGAGAATATGGGCGAAGCCGTGTCCGCCTCTACGCTCCTCCAAGAGCTGCAGAAAGGACCGCCGCTCATTCGTCGCAACCTCGACGCCAAAATGGTCCAAGGTCAGATACGTAACCTCAAAGAGAAATTTTACAAACTAGCCAAGAAGGGTGGGCAGTACAAACGCAAATACAACAGCCGGCGCCGACGCTGGGAGTCCAAGTTCTATGCATGCTGCAAAGAATTTTGGCCACAGATTGAACAAGAGGCCCGTGCTGATGCTGACGGCAGCGTCGATCTTAATCAGTAGTATTAATAATTCATAGCGTGGTTATGTTTTGTTTTATTTCGATCCAGCAATAGCTTTGCTGTTAACGAACTTGTTTTAAGGGCTTGTTTATGTTTTGTTTTATTTCGATCCAGCAATAGCTTGAATTGTGTAACGAACTTGTTTTAATTATGGGCTTGTTTTTGGTTCAATTGGTTCCCTGGTTTCAGGCCAACATTGATGTCCGATTTTGTTGTCGCTGCATCCGTGTATTTGGTTCAATCTGCATGTACTACATTCGTTCGATCGATCGTGCCTCGACTTGTTGTTTTTTGTTCGATTGGGTCCTTTGGTTTCACGACCACGACCAACGCTAGTGACGCCTGTCTGTAGTCGTTGCATCCGAGTATTTTGGTACGCGCACGTACGAGTTCTTTCGTTCGATCGATCGCGTGTGTCCCAGCTCGCCGGCGCCAGTTCAGCGGCACCGCGCCAGCAACGCTCCCAGCCGCCGCCCAGTCCGCAAAAACTGCCGGCGTGGGCCGCTACCCAGGCTCCAAAAAAAGGAAGACTTTTGTGGTTCCTCAGATGGATCACAACCATTTATTTTCATCCATCCAAACGCTAAAAACGTTTCATACTGATGCTGAAAAGATAACTAGTACGGAGTATAGGTCATACTCTTGCTCAGTTGGAGCCTTGGCCCAATAACTTAGAAGGGCGGTGGTCCAAGAAAAAAAAAATCCTTAATCGTTCAATCCCCCAAATTTTTTCATCAAATAAAACCCTAGATCGTCCTAGCCTCCGACGACGAGCGTAGCAGAGCAGCCATGGTTCTTCGGCAGCGACGAAATCGCTGAGCGCGTCGAGGAGGAGGCGCGGCAGGTTGACCGATGCGGCGACGGTGGGGTGAGCTCCCCACGGCGCGCGGCCATGAAGCGCCAGATCACGGGGACGTCCATGCGGCGGCATATGCACCGGAGCACGCCACTGCGATGGATTCAGAGGTTGACGCGTCGTCGGCGGCCACAACCTCGTCCACACACGCGGAACGGGCGGTGACGTCCTTGTCGAGCAAGTACGATCTCCATAGCAACTCCCCTACACTCAATGTGTTCTCCAGTTTTGAATCAGTTAGGTGAGATAAAAGATTTTAGTTTACTGTGACCACGGGACTAAATCAGTTGTTTCAGCTTTCCTTTTCTTCGAAAAATTAGTATTTCTTGTTTCCTTGCCTCAGGATCTTGTGTGAAAACAAACTTAGTCTCAAAAAGTCGAGCGTGGGCGATCTCAGGTAGATTAGTGCGTGCTAATATCTTTTTTTTAAGATTTTCTTTTTGGAGTATGTGATGTTCTACACACATGTTGACCTCAGTCACTCATGATCATGCATGGATGCACACAAAGAAAGACCCATACTAGTATTCTACGGTTTCTCGCAATCTCAGCGATTAACTTCTCGTTAACGTATGACTGAGCGACATGTACGTGCCTCGTCGTTATTGTTGACTTTTTATCCTTTTTGATTCAGCCACTGTCAAGTGGATCCTTTGCTTCAGCAGTTCTGATATTTCCTTCTCGCTTGTTGCTTCCGGTCTCCTCTCTCTCACGCTTCACACAATTGCTTCAACTTGCCGGTTGCTAGATGTCCATTTTCGTTGCTTCCTATTCTGCTTGAGCCGGTTGAGCTGTACCTAGCCGGTAGGTGGTAGGCTGTCACCGGTTGGTTGCTCATGTACTCCTTAACATCATGTGGGCCATATTATTATTTTTCTCAACCTGTAAAACAGACATTTATTGTTCCTGTCAGCCTTATCTCTCTTTGTCCCTAATCACTACTCCCTCCATTCCAATGAATAAGGCCCTCGTTTAACGTGTTTTTTCTTTGACCAAGAATTACTCCAAATATATAAAGATTATTGGTACAAAATTAGCATCATTAGAAAGTGTTTTTCAATATGAATCCAACTATACTAATTATGTAGAATATAATCAAGATATTTTTGCTCAAATTTCTCGGTCAAAGTTCGTCTTGAAATGCGCGTGCGCCTTATTCATTGAAACGGAGGTAGTAATCAGTACGTCTCCCTCTTCCTCACGTCTCTCTTTCTCCTACACAGCCATACCATGCATGACGGGTGAGAGCGAGGGCAGATGGGTAGCTAGGTCCCCAGAGCTTTGCGGACGACGCCGTACAAGAGAGAGGAGGGGCCGACGACGACGCCGACCTTTGCCCAAAGCGGCAGGAGGGAGCAAGCGGAGGAGGCATCCATGTTGCCGGATTCGATAGCTCTGAGGTCCAGAGCGACATCAGTGGATCACCTTGAGCATGCCGACAGTGGGGAGGTGAGATCCGGGCAGAGAGAGGTGCACCTCCTACGCGCCCTCGATCTCGGCCAACGCCGCGGCCTCTACTCCTCGCCCCGACCTTCTTGTACGCCTTGACCCAAACGTGCGTCCTCGTCTCCGCGCCCTCATCCCCAAAGGAGTGATACAACATCGCCTTAGCCCAGAACCGCCTGCCCTAGCCTTCTGACTCTACATCAACTCGTTACGGAGTTGTCTTAAGGTGAGCCCACATAGCTGTATCATTTTACTTGTTAGACTGTGTCATTGCAGATACACTCCGGAGTCCACCTCTTCCACGCAGCGGATGGAATCCTACCCGTGGTGGAGTGTCTCGAGAGCTCAGATTAGAGAACTGGTAAAGGCTCTGTATTCTTCTACCCTTATATTTCTTTCATCTACCGAGTCAAGTTCATGGAGCTGAGGCTGACAATATCCAAGCAGGAAGCATAGGTCGGATGGTACCTTTTTAATCCACGATTTTAATAATCACCGATGGCAGTTTTTTTGTTGGAATCAAGGGAAAGAAGACTGATTCCACTTGTATGTTAGGATGATCCTCTTTAATTGTTCTAGATGCGTATGCTCCCAGGCTCCGTTTCTCTGATGTCTATTTTCTTGAATTTTCTAGGTACTTCTTTGGCCTTTGGTCATTTGTTCATGGCAGGAGGATGTTCATTAGATTGACATGTCTAGCCATAACTGTGTGAGTTTTCCCATCCGAACAGAATTTAGTCAAAGAGGGGACTCATTTTAACGGAAGCAAGGGTTTCGCTCTATGAAATTTCATATCCCCATGGAATATAAGGATACTTGTTTGTTTGCGCCTTGAAAAGTGTAAATTTGTATGATCTGTTTGACCTTTGGCAAGTGTAGATTTGTATGATCTGTTTGATGTGTTTGTTCGGCACTGTGTGGATTAGCTAGGAGCATAGATCATGTTGGATTGTGGGGAATGCATGTTAGAGTATCTAATACTGCGTATTGAAGTGTAGAGCTTGTGTAGCTGTAAAAAAGTGCATGATCACCATTGTGTAGCAGTTTTACCGATTATGTGCCGATTTTTGAAAGCTTGTCTGCTGTTGTACTCCCGTCATATGGCGATTTTGAGTTATAAGTATATTTGCGCTAGTTACAAATATTGGGCGGGTGTTACCACAACATATGATCGCATATTCCTCTTATAACCTGTGCTAGATTAGGTCTTGATAAGTTTGTCAATATTATGTATGACTTCCTGATACTAACTTCTTTGAATTTTTGCGGTCAGTTGACTCACTTCTTCCTAACTTTGTCACATGTGAGAAACTAAAGGACTGGTAGTATCGGTTATATGATTTCCTTCTTGTCAACAGTTTTTTTAATTAGTGATAGTACTGCATTTGGTAAATGAGATAATTAAGGCCATATTCTGGTTGCAGAAGGAAATCTCCCAATTGTTGCTCACGATAGGCAAGTTATGTGGCTAGGAATTTCTTTTGCTGAATTTTTGCTACAGTTGTGAAAGGGTATTTCTCTTTGTTGGCATATCGTAGGATGCAACATTCAGAATCTTCGCTACAGTTGTGAAAGCCTATTCTATTTGTTGGCATATCAGAGGATGCAACGTTGAGAGCTATAGCTGTTATTTCATAGGGAGCTTGGAAATTTCGAAAGCGAACATATTTTCTACACCTAAAGATGTCATCTTTTTTGTGTCATTGAGGATATATGAGGTGCCCTTCTGCTCATTATATAGCTTGTTACTTTGTTAATGCTAGCTATTGTTTCCATACTTTAATAACTTGCTTTTACACAAATCTTATGCCAGGGCAGCGACGTAGGCTAGCTTGGGTGCTGGTTTCGGTGTTGTTTTGGGCTTTGTGGGTTACTCGTAACAAACTTGCAATTGAGGGGATTATTCCCAATCACCCATCTGATCATGTATTCAAAATCATGATGTTTCTTCAGATGTGGGCACAGCTATCAAAGGAGCAGGACAAGGTGGTGCTCGAGGACACGGCCGGAGGGCTAAAGGCGATCTACTCCGCGCTCAAGCCAAGAAGTGATCCGCTGGAGTAGTTGGTTCCTTGCCCGGCTTGTAGGAGGTTGGCCGGCCCCGGTATCGTAGCTCTACTTTCGCTCGGAGAAGCTGTAGTCCTCAGCGTTTACTTTTTCTCGGAGACGCTGTAGTCCTCAGCATTTGTAATAACTTGTGGGGAACCTCACTTGCTTTATTAATTTAAAGCATGGCCTTAGCCTTTTATCTAAATAAAACAAATCTTATGCCTTCCCTGTGTTGCTGGTTGGTTGTAAGCTCAGCTTACCGAGGAATTTTGCATTTAGTGTTAGGATCCATAATGCCAGTGGAAGATCATAACTAATTATGAGGTGAACTTACCCATTCAGTGTTGTCCCTTCGGTTTGTTAATGTCGACAGTTTTGCGCCCAGTGACAAATTCCACTAGAACAACCCCAAATAAGTAGACATCGGCCCTCTCAGTAATTTGCCCACCGTAGGCATGTTCAGTGCCAGAAAACTACATAATGAAAAAAAACTCAGATTTCCCAGAATTACAGGTTACATTATTGGTGCTTCTGTCAGCAAGATCTGATGTATTTACTTTGCCGACCAAAGTTTCTATAACCCCATGCCTAGATATGCAGGATGTAACATTTTCTGAACCAGTACAAGCAACACAATATTGTGATCACATACTCAATATACCTATAGAAGACACTAGTAGGCCTTGGTGCGGCGGCACGCCGCGCCCGTGGAGTATTTTAATTAGCTTTGATCTTAAGATAGCTTAAACCGTGTATATTTACTGCAAACCAGATCGCATGTAGATAGCAAAATATAGTACTGAATTGGCGGACTGTTCACATCTTACAAGACTAAATACCGGCAACACAATAACGCCCGCCTGGTCTAGCCTGCAGGCAGTATACCCCAGGCGACTCCTCGAGTTAGACATCAGCGACACGGTCAAGCCTCGTCTCTAGGATGCGCCTTCGCTCGTCGCCCTCATCCACAGCCTGGGTGAGCCCTGCCTCGCCACGTTCTTCCATGATGTCGCCACTGATGTCGGGCAATTCCCTGTTTGGACTCCTCGGGACCTCATGCTTCTTGTAGTAGACCTTTACGCTAACCATCCCCGCAACCCGGGTGGCGTAGCCTGACACAGACTGTAACACCTCCCGTTGATCTACATGCGTCCCGTCCTGGTATGTGTTCGGCATACACTTTGTTATGTAGTTAATATTAGCCTCAGGGTGATGAGCCATCATGAGTCCAAGCGCTGTCTTGGCGCCGCCTCTGGCAGCCGATTGCAGGTCATCCTCGCGCTTATCTATTGCCCTCTGAAGTAAACCCGGAACAGCTCCAAGGTGAGTAACCTCGCTCCTCGTTTCCGCCGAGAAGAACTCGGTAGAAAACTGTTCGCTAGACTTGATGATGTCCTCGAGCAGCTCACCTAGTTGCAAGACGTGGCATGGAAGAAAGGGCGATCCTCCATTGTTGCTGAAGCCCGCTGGCTCTGCAACTGTAATAACGACATTGAGGGAATGGTGGACTCGTAAAGAACAAGAAGGAAGGAAGGGATGCAAGGAATGTTAATTAACTTACCGAAAACATACTCATGCATAGCTTTTAGGAAGTCTTGCTGGCTGCTCAGCACTTCTTCGGCTACTCTAACAGCCTCTCTTCTTCTTCGTGCTGTTTTTTAGCTGCATCTTCCGCCTCGACAATGCGTCTGCGTGTAGCTTTTAGCTTCTCCCTTAGGCTGCTAACTTCCAACCTATGCTGCTCCTCCTTACCTGCCAGCAAGGTGGCATGCGAGGCTGCCGACTCCAATACCTCGTCATTCAATCTGCGGCATTCTTCCTTTAGACGCTTCAGGTATGCATCGGCCCCTGTGTTCAGTAAAATTAACAGTAAGAAGAGTTATGAACCAAAGCAAAACAGATTGAGAGGCGTCATAGAACATACACCTTCGGTCGTGTCGTGGGCCCCCTGTAAACGCGCTATATCGTTTTTTTTCCTCTATTCTCCTTCTGAGCTCGGAGCACTCAGCATCTCGTTTGGACAGAGAATCACGTATGCTCTACCGTACACGGCATTAACCACATGCGAAAAACAGACACATAAAAACACAGCATCCCGTGAACTAAGACAAACACCCCATAAGACGACTAAAAAAAGAGGCTGGAGTGTGGACTTACTTCAAGCTGACGCTGAAGCGTTTGATACTTAGTTTTCTGATGAGTGGCCCAGGTCATGTTCTCTTTAGCCAATTCCTCGACTGTCTTTACAGCATTCTTCACCATGTCGTCGACAGTGATACCCCGTTGCGATGACTGTCCACCACGCTGATCAAGGGGAGCAACACCGCTATTACCAAGACGTCCTGATGGGGTGGCGTCGTTAAGAGCAGAGCGTACTATCAATTGTTGACCAGTCAACTCCGTGTCTGCGCAAACGCCACCTGCACGTGCAGCCTCTACCATGGAAGAGCGAGCAAATACAGCACCTTCCCCAGACACACCAGCCGCGATGGAAGGCTGGTTAGAAGCTGGGACACGCGAGTCTCCCACTGGAGGAGCAACATCTGGAGACGGCTTCGCAGCTTGGACTGTTGCAGAGGCCACTCGTGGTTCTAGCCTAACCCCGTAATGCTTCCTCCTGCGGAAAACAGACAGACAAAATGTCAACAACGTGTAAACCGCGATGACATTGTAAGAATCGGCAATGATTTACAATACTTATTTTGAGGTATAGAAATGCCCAAGTTCTCGTCGTCGCCAACGTGGGAAGGGTGGTATTTTTTTCTTCTCGTCGTTGTCTGGTGAGTTCCACGTCTCTGTACTTCGAGGTCTCCTGTTTGTGGGCTGCTGTGTGTCACCGCTGTCTGTGGCCAACTCGCTGTCTCCCGGCGCCAAAGCTGCAGGAAAAGCTTATATTAAGACATCCACACGAGGCACGGACGCGCAGCTCATTAGCTGCGGTCTTGTTGGTCGGACCTACCGCAGACGTTAAGTTAACAGCATCAGATACAGGATAACTATTTGAACAACTGTAAAAGTGCACCCTAATAAAACCCCCCAATTGCGTGGCTAAAGCTACCCTTGTAAGCATGAGGCTACGCACGGGGAGCGACTGACCCGTACAAACGTCATATTCATACAGCATCCGGATGCACTGGCATAACGGCTAGACCCGCCTTAACATTCAACGGAGAATCGTGTGGACGCCACCGAGACCCATGGACGCCAAAAATTCAGCCTGCCCTTATATTAGACGGAGTGCCGGTGACTAAGTTGCCACAGCTCTTTTTCTCTACCAAGGACTGGATTCAGGCGTGAAATTTACAAAGAGCAAAACCGTTACACTAAAAGGAGGTGCCAATCGAACCTTTGACAGAATCAACAATCGAAACCTTTAGGAACCATACCCCATGCTGATGGCAGCTGAAAGCAATACCGCCGCACGTAGTCAGCACACCCCCCATCACGTTCTGGTGATGGACATTGATCCGACGCTCAAAAAAACATGAAACGGGGCTTATGTGTAGATAACATCTACACGGGACCGGGAAGCTGGCTAAAACAAGTATAATTTATGACTCAGAGAGAAACCGGAGAACGACGAAGCCACAACGTGTAAAAGATGGGAGGCAGGGATTACCTGCTCATCCTGCGTCGGAAGAGGCACGTGGTCGCCACCGGCGGCCCCCCCTTGAAGGGGAGGTTGCCGCGACAGTACCTGCTCACCCTGCGTCGGGGAAGGCCCGCGCTCGCCACCGGCCAGCCCCTCCTGAAGAGGAGGTTGCCCCGATAGTACCCGCTCACACTGCGTCGGAGGAGGCCCGTGTTCGCCACCGGCCGGCTCCTCCTGAAGAGGAGATTGCCCTGACAGTGCCCGCTCACCCTGCGTCGGAGCAGGCACGTAGTTGCCACTGCTTGCTGACCACTGAAGAGGAGATTGCCCCGATAGTGCCCGCTCACTCTGCGTCGAAGCAGAATGGGCGTCGGCACCATCCAGCGGCCGGCCACAGAAGAGAACATTGCCCCGGTAGGTAATCCTCATATAGCACGCTTTGGTCGACTAGGGATGGAGACGACGGAGACCAAGAAGGCAGGTTCATCGCGCCTTGGCCTCCTCCCACTCCTTCCCTCGCCACTCCGCTTGAATGCTCTCCCTCCGTCGCATACATATTCGCCGCCGCCATTGTTGCGGCGGCGGAACCGCACGGCTCAGACGCCGTATCTAAGACGGCGCCCTCCGCTTTGGTGTAACGACTTTGTATCCACTGCCTCGGCGACGCCACAGGCTGCTCGTCGGTAGAGGCCATCGGCGAACCACTCATGTATCTCCTCGCGACGGAAGGAACCCCGACGGTTGGGTGCTCAGAGGAGAGAAGACGAACGGAGACGTGGTGGGTGGGCTAGTTTTCACCGTATGAATAAAATTGTGCTTAAATGAGCATCGCCGAGATTAGAACGCAACAGTGCAAACGCCGCATGATTAGTGCCACGCGTCTTCCACCGCTGGCGGTAATTTCGCACCCACTCAACAGCGTGCCTCGCCGCCTGCCCACGACGCCTTGGTCCCTATGCAGGGCCAAAAGACGTCATTATGATCTAGGCCGTCTAGTCTAGATTAAACTGAGACGGCCTGCTTACGCCGCGGACGTGATGTGCAGTGGCTTTCGCGGTCAATGTCATGGGACAATTCAGCTCCGATCCCTTCGGCGGGAAGTCATCGTCTGCCTTATGAGACGACGCAGCACAGCAGTTGAGTGTCATCGTTGTCTAAAGGGATGGCAGCGTTATTTTACAGGAATCAATTTTACATCGAGCCGTATCGGCGAAGGACACCGTTCACCAACCTGACCGAGAGCGGCGACCAGCTGCAGGTCATCGACCTCTACTACGACTGGCACGGCGGCCGCAACCTCAACCTCATCCGCAACCAGCTCTCCAGCGACCCCAAGTACGACGTGGAGTGGACCAACGGCACCTCCTACATCTTCGATTCCGCCTCCTGCCGCACCACACGGTTCCCCGTGGGCATCCCGCCCCCGAACTGGCTCGACGGCGCCGTCTACCTCGGCCGCGAGACCACGGACGGCTTCGACTGCCACCTGTGGACCAACTATACCTACAACAAAGGACACGGGAACGACCTCTGTGGCGAATAGAAAAAACCCAAACAACCAAAAATAACACGCTACAATACTGGACGGACACATATTTTAATCAGAGCGTGTTACAACCTCTCACTTTATATCTGATTGGGCGTACGTGCCGTCACCCACGATACATCTCAAAGAAACTTCAGGTAAAGACACACTGGTAATGAGAGTTACCGTACACATGGGTACTATATATAAAAGTACGTCCGATTCACTGCCCATTTCGCTATCCACGTCGCGAGATGAACGCCGGCCGTCCGATCGCGCAAAATGGACCGCCCAGATGGCTTTAAAAATCGTGCGCACTGTAGCACGGGAGTTTCTACCAATCAGCGACCGCGCACGACTTTTGGCGCAGCAAAGTTTGCAAAAACGCACTCGCAAAGCGAGAAATTGCTCCGCAGTCCACATTTCAACGCTGCGAGGGATCTATTTAAAATTTTTGGAAACAACGGGTATCTAATTGCAAAATCATCCGCACATCCCCCAAACCCTTTCTCTCTCCCCGCTAGAGGCGACGGCGGCGGCGGCCGATCCACGCAGCGGCGACGGGTAGCAGGCCCGAGCTCGCCCGCATGCTTGAGCCGCGGAAGACGGAGACGGCGGCCGGAGGGCCGCCTCCCGCGGCGGCGGCGGCCGAGCCACGCAGCGGCGATGGGCAGCATGCCTGAGCTCCGGCCACCTGGGAGCCGGTGGCCGCGAGATCCTTCACAATTTCTACTGAGTGTGATCCAACCAAACTTAACCAAGCTAGCCAGGCAGTCAGCCGCGCCGCCGCCGGCGTCTTCCTCCTCGGCGTCGATCTTGTGCCCATCCGCCCCATACGCGGCGCATGGTCCCTCCAGGAGGACATCACCGCCAGCGCCAGGTGCGGCGCCGCCGTGCGGACGCTCATGGACGACAAAGTCTCCGAGGTGACAGCAGCGCTTACGTCCCCTTTGCAATTTCACCTATCTTTTCTTTTCCTGCTTCCTATCCGATTTACTGCTCAGGGTCGCCAGTTCATACTAAATCTTCTTGCTTCTTGGTTTACTTAAACTTAATGCTGGTTAGATCCAATATGGTTACAGACTTACAGCTTATCTTACAGCCAAATGTCATGGATTTGCAACAAAGCTTACTTCTAAACCCCCCTATTCTCATTTACAGAACAATCAAGAATCAAATTTACTGAACATTAGAAACAGTACAGATGATTTTTACATTTTGTAGTTGTAGCAGACCCTTCAGCCAAAATAATGGATTTGGGACGAGGCCACTACTTAGTTCTCTTTTTCAGTCCAATTTTTCATTCGATGTGAACATAATACTTATTTTCTCCTTTTTCTTTTACAGTTCATAATTTCGCTAGCTGCAACAAACAAGGACTCAACCTCTCAAGGTAAATTCTCCGCTGGTTTCTTCCTCCAACTTCTTTGCATGATCTCTTATCGAGCCATTCCTATTATTTACCGGCTAATAAGTTACGGCTTAGATTGACTAATTGCATGAGCTTCTGGATTGATTGTACTGCTAGAGGTATTCACCGATTCCGAAGGTCTCTTATACGAGCTATTTTTTATCAAACAGCTCCATTAAAATACTGATGGCACCTTGCTCATTCTACAAGTACCAGGCTTGGTTAATTACTGCCAAGAGTGATGCCAATTCACCAATTGCAACTAAAGGTACAGATGAAAGGCCCTTTGGTTTTTAGTACTGTTGTTCCATCGCAAGTTGGTGAAATTGATCCAATGTCATTTTACCTTTTGTATTGTCGATATTTTAGATACAGAAGAAATGCACAAACGACACATGCACCTGCTCCTACTTAGTGCCTTGCCTTTGCTGAAGTTTCTTCTCTACATAGGTTATGTTAGTATATTTTTCTGTTAAGGGCGTGACTACTTCTAAACATTGAATTTTTCTACCAATATTAGAGAAGTACAGTGAGAATTGTTTAGTTGCAATGCTTTCCTATGTAGTATGTTACATTTTCTTAGGCTTCTTTTGTGCAACATAAGTTGCTCAACTGGGGTTGTTGAACTCCCTACTGATTTTGGCCTCCCTAGAACCTGGTCAGTTAGATATACTTTATTGGGCATATATATTCTACACATTTTTTCATTCACAATTTTATAAATTGCTCCCCAACTGAATAAGTAACCTTATGTACACAATATGCAACTCCTGAATATTATGGCCTTTAGATTGATACAAGAATGCACTAACTAGATAGTACTATGAAATTATATATGAGCTCTCTTCTTCATAAGTGGAATGTTTCGCTTGAGCGTCTATGCAACCCTGCCTAAATTATGTCTACATATACGGAATTTGTAGTTTATTCTCACTGTACTTATTATTACCAGATATTACTTCGTCTTTTCCTGGGATGCTTATACAATTTTGGCAGTGAAGAGTTAAGACGAAAAGGCCTACATGTTGTGATCAGAGGCTAACTAGATGTGTCTATATGATTGATTTTTTTTTTAGTTCATTGTTTTATGCAACGCTATCTTCTGGATTGTGCTTGACAATTATGCATCATTGACATATTTAGTTTTCTCCATGTAGATTTTATAAATGATGTCACCGTCACTATGTTGATGATTACCACCTGCTACATTGCTGTTTCATACGTCTACATGTTGTGATCAGAGGCTAACTAGATGTGTCTATATAATTGATTTTTTTTAAAATTCATTGTTTTATGCAACGCTATCTTCTGGATTGTGCTTGACAATTATGCATCATTGCCATATTTAGTTTTCTCCATGTAGATTTTATAAATGATGTCACTGTCACTATGTTGATGATTACCACCTGCTACATTGCTATTTTATACGTCTTACGGTTCTGCTAAAGCTATTTTGTACTTCTTATGCAACAAGTTAGGCTTCTGCCTATTTACCATGAATGATTATTTCATGTTTAACTTAACGTTCACAGTTATCTACCAATTTATTTGCATCTATGGAGTTGAGTGATTATTAAGCATATGTAATATTATATGCTTGGGTTCGTTGTTATTTTGGAATTATAATGACATGTTTTATCCCCATCGAGGTGTGGAGAGGCCTTGGAGACATAGCGATAGTATGGCTAACTAAACTTTTCAACCTCATTTTTCGGTCAAACAAGATGCCCGAAGAATGGAGGCAGAGTACATTAGTGCCAATCTTCAAGAACAAGGGGGATGTTCAAAGTTGCACTAATTACCGTGGAATCAAGTTGATGAGCCATACAATGAAGCTATGGGAGAGAGTCATTGAGCACCGTTTAAGAAGATTGATAAGCGTGACCAAAAATCAATTTGGTTTCATGCCTGGGAGGTCTACCATGGAAGCCATCTTCTTGGTACGACAACTTATGGAGAGATACAGGGAGAAGAAGAAGGATCTTCATATGGTGTTCATTGACTTGGAGAAGGCGTATGATAAGATACCACGGAATGTCATGTGGTGGGCCTTGGAGAAACACAAAGTCTCAACAAAGTACATTACCCTCATTAAGGATATGTATGATAATGTTGTGACAAGTGTTCGAACAAGTGATGGCGACACCGATGACTTTCCAATTAAAATAGGACTGCACCAGGGGTCAGCTTTGAGCCCTTATCTCTTTACTTTGGTGATGGATGAGGTCACAGGGGATATACAAGGAGATATCCCATGGTGTATGCTCTTTGCGGATGATGTGGTGCTAATTGACGATAGTCGGGCGGGGGTTAATAGAAAGTTAGAGCTGTGGAGGCGGACTCTAGAATCGAAAGGTTTTAGGCTTAGTAGAACCAAAACTGAGTACATGAGGTGCAGTTTCAGTAGTACTAGGCACGAGGAGGAAGAGGTTAGGCTTGATGGACGGGTGGTACCTGAGAAAGACACCTTCCGATATTTGGGGTCTATGCTCCAGAAGGATGGTGATATCGATGAAGATGTGAGTCATCGAATCAAAGCTGGTTGGATGAAGTGGCGCCAAGCTTCTGGCATCCTCTGTGATAGGAAAGTGCCACAAAAGCTAAAAGCAAGTTCTATAGGACGGCGATTCGACCTGCGATGTTGTATGGCGCAGAATGTTGGCCGACCAAGAGACGACATATCCAACAGTTAGGTGTAGCGGAGATGCGCATGTTGAGATGGATATGTGGCCACACAAGAAAGGACCGGGTTAGGAATGATGATATACGTGAGAGAGTTGGGGTAGCACCAATTGAAGAGAAGGTTGTCCAACACCGTCTAAGATGGTTTGGTCATATAGAACGTAGGCCTCCGGATGCGCCATTGCATACCGGACGGATAAAGCGGGATGAGAATGGTAAGAGGGGTCGTGGTAGGCCAAACTTGACATGGGAGGAGTCTGTTAAGAGAGATCTGAAGGATTGGAATATCACCAAAGAACTAGCCATGGATAGGGCTGCGTGGAAGTTAGCTATCCATGTGCCAGAACCATGACCTGGTTTCGAGATCTTATGGGTTTCAACTCTAGCCTACCCCAACTTGTTTGGGAAAAAAGGCTTTGTTGTTGTTGTTGTTGTTGTAATGACATGTTTTATGAAGCAATGAATATGCCTGGCCGCTTGATATGTCTATGGTTTCTTATATGGCCTTATATGATACTGTATTCTCCAATGCATTTCTTCTAGATTTGCTTCCCACTGTGAAGTCTAAAATAGAGTTCATATTTCTAGACAATTATTGCTACTTCGTACTGTACTTGGTACTCATTAGCATTTTGTTTTCTTACTAGTGTTTACAACCTGAAAATTACATCGCCATTGTTATGTAACTTCCAACGACAAGCGGATAGGTCAGAAACTTACACCTACCTCTTTCTCATCTATGTATGTAGATGTCCTTATTCCCCTTTTTATTTCACTCTGCCTACAACTGCACCTCTTCATGTACCATCAGTCTGTAAGGTCCCTTTTACATATCTCGGTAACTAACTGTGTGTCTCTATTCCACAGTTCAGTGGTGTTGGCGTTTGTGTGTAGTCCGACTCAGCCGCTTCAATCACTTGGTACTCTACCTCTTCGTCTTCGACACACAGGCCTATAGAGCTGCATTCTGGCTTTTCGTCTTTCACACAAAATTGTTGGGCCGCCGATGAGTTGTCGGTTTGTGTCTAGCTCACCTCAGGGAGTGGGTAACCTATTGTTTTTTCTGTCATGTTTGCGGAGACGGGCTGATATTGATGCTTGGGTAGTCTTCAAACCGACGTAAATAATTCCCCACCCTAGGACATTCTTTACTTTACTTTTTCGAAGCAGTTAGTCTACAAGTATTTTGATGGCTCCAGATAGTCTGTATATCGTTTTCCTAGATTGTTTTGTATTCAGATGTGCGTTCAGGAAGCCATGCATTCCTTCAGTTCTGGTGCTCAACATCTGTGTAAGCATTCTTAGCTATGAAATTACATTCAGTTTTTAATAATGCAGTCTGCCCGCTGCTGCTTCTGTGCTCTTTCCGTTGAAGTTTTGTTTGTACTCTGATATTACGGTTACTACACTTATTTCCATTGCTTCTATGCTCATTACGTATAAGATCCTTTGAAATATTGACATATCTCATGGGCGAGGCGTGCGGCCTTTAGCTCAACATGCAGAAAACGGAAAAAATTCTATAAATACCCATCGACAAAATATAAAAAATATATCAGAATGCTAGGGAAAAAATATGTTAACTATTTTGGACAAAAAATAAATAAGTTTGAATAATTCAAATTAGCCTATATATGGATAATTATATAGAAAAAACAATCATATTTGAGCATTCCAACTCAGATTACAAATTTGAATAATCCAAAATTCTATATAACTTTCAAACCTGACCATTTGGTAAACACTAAAAGAATTTAAATTTGAATAAATTCCAAATTGTACGATTTACAAAATCTATTTGATCATTCCAACTAAAATTTCACATTTACATATTTTAGAATTATAAATACCTTCCAAATCTGATTATTTTGTTAACATTAAAAGAATACAAATTTGAATACATTCCAATACGGACAACTTCCAAAATCTCAACATTCTTTCAAGCGCAAATTCTTCCGAATTCAAATAATATTCATATTTCAACAAAAAAATTAAAAAGATATTTGAAATTTATCAAACGGGCGCGGCATTGCCGCGCTAAGATCCCTAGTATGCTCTATGGCACGACCAGGAAATATCTTACACCATAGATCGGCAAAAGGCCGTAGGATGCAGCTACCTAACATTCTATATTTTATATATGCTTGATGGATGGACTGGCCCTCCCATCCTATATTCTACATATCTTACATGGATGGACTGGCCTTCTAACGCTGCATCCAGATGTACGGCTTCAGCCGCCCGCCTACACTGGACTACAAAACATCCTCTTGCACTCCACACCTACGCGGCACAAGTACAGACTTGTTATCTAAAGCAGTTCCCGCCAAGAATTGTGGGGCAGGGCAGAATTATGCCTGAAAAACGGCATAGAAGACCCGCTACGGCGGCAGCGCGACGAAGTAATTGTCGGAATATACCGAAAGGAGGTCAATTGCGAGCTAAGTATAAACACGCTCGCGCGGGCTTTTTCCTGGTTGCATCGGTTTTATACACTTTGGCTAAAGCAAAAGCGGGCGTAATCTTGGGGTAGCGCCTCCGCGACGATACTATCAGTTTCCCTCGGGCAGTGGAGTCGTGGGCTGAGGTCCGTACGGTCAAGACCGGTGGGTCCCTGGGGGGTTGCGCCATGTGTCAGCACTTCGGATCAGTCTGATTGCTCACGGCTGGTTAGCACTCGCGCCCTTGGATCCTTCCCGAGAGCGTTAAGCCCCCACGAGTGCAATAAAACTCATGTAATTCGGGAAAAGGTTATTTACATTCAAAGTACAAAAGTTCATAAGCCTTTCGGCGATATGATTGCAAAAGCTTGGTTCACGGCCTTTGGTATTGTCCTGTCCCTTGCAGGACCTCGCAGGCTTACGGGTTGTCCTCACGGGAGAACCCGCCACCTCAGGATCTGCGTCAACAAGCGGCAAATAAATCTTCAAGGGCCGTGCCACGGCCACGAAAAGACAATGTCCAGAACTTCGGGAGGACATACCCGGAAGCAACGAGGAGCCCGCTGGCGGTCCCGCCGGGGAAGTCGTCTCTCGAATTCGAGGAAGGGGGGTCCACGCCGCCATCTCCCCCTTTTCCTGGATGTCACGCTGCAAAGGCGGAGCTTCGACAGGAGCCGGGGGCTCCTCCACGACCATGGCAGAGCTCTCTGCGGTCTCTCCAGCTTCAACGTCATCTTCAACCCGGCGGCATTTCCTGGAACTTCCGAGTTCCGGGGATCTACGAGGAAAACAAGGCGTCACGTCATTAAAGTGTCAGGCAAGGATTCATCGCTCGGGGTCAGAAGGACTCTAACTTACCCTCGAGTCCGCTTGGCTCTGGGGACGCTCCAGCTCCTTTCCTCCAAAGCATCGAAAGGGATCGGCAACTACAGGCTCTCCTTGGCGCCGTCATCAGCTAGGAGCGGAGGAGGAAGAGCTTCGGAGTCACCTTCCGACTCTGGCTCGTCAATTGGGGTTGGGTGCGCTGACTGCTCCGGGAGCAGTTCCACTGTTGCACCCTCGACCCTCGTCCGAACCTCCCTCGCCTCTCGGGGAGAGGCAAGGTCCGCGCACCCGGCAGGTTTGTCCGGGGCAAGTTCTTCCTCAGCTTCATTGTCGGACAGATCAGGACCTTCCGGGGAAACGTCCCCGCCGAGCAAGTCAGCAGCTATAGAAGACCCTTGACCCAGTGCGACTTTCTGCGCTGGAACCGGAAGGGGATCCAGGAATTCGGTGCCAGCAATCCCAAATGCGCTGCATTTCGGCATGAGGGTCCGGGCAACCGCAGCACCTGAGCCTTCAAAGAGGGGAGGCACTCCTGGAGGAAGATGAAAAGGAACACCCGGGAGCAGAAAGAGCATCTTGCTCGACCATTCTCTCCACTTTAAGAGGAGTCCAATCCTCGGCTGAACCTTCCACAGCGGCTGTGACCTGTGCTGCAGCGGGGCGATTCCTTTTCGGATGAAGTCACCCACAATGGCGGAGCATGTCATCCTTTGGTTGCGAAACTCGGCTAGTCTTTCAATGATTGGGGCAAGAGCCGGACCTTGGGAGCTTCCATCTTTGGAGTTGGCCAGACGCTCGGCAGGGAAGGTTGGCGTCAAGAGGTGGGGATTGAAGCCTCCCACTGAAATGAAGTACCAATTGTGCGTCCACTCTCCCCAGTCCGGGTTAAGATTCACAGCTAGGTATTGGTGCGCCGACGACTTCCTGAGGCGAAAGGTAACCCCGCCGGCTATCCACTTCGACCTTCCCAGGTGGGGAATAAAGAAGTGGCGGAACAAGGCCACCGAGGGCATTACCCCAATGAATGCCTCGCACACATAGGCAAAGGAGGCCAGAATCAGCACCGCATTCGGATGCAAATGAAGCATATGCAGTCCGAACGCTTCCAGGATGGCGAGGAAAAACGACGAAAAGGGGGGCAATAGTCCCATCACCAAAAAATTGTGGAAGGTGACCACTTCATTTTCTCCCTGAAGACCTTCTCCGGGACGGATTCCCACTTCTTCACCGCCACGAAATTCCAAGGCTACTGCGCGGCGAGCAGGATCCACCTTCTTCTCATCAGCGTACGTGCTTGGAGAAAACACAGCCTGCATCACCCTCTTCGGGGGAAGTGCGGCGGCGGCGCGAGAGGCTTCAATCGCCGCTTTCTCTTCTACGGATTGCTTCACCTTCCGCACTCCTACCCTCTCGTGCCTAGGCGCCATGAGCGGCAGAGGAGTGGGCTTTCCGAAGTAAAGTCCGGGCGGCCGGAGGAGGAGGATGGCGCTCAGCGAAGAAGAAGAGTCGGATTCCGGTGGCGGCGATTTGGGGATTTCGGAAGATTTGGGAAGCAAGGGCCACAGTACTGCGAGGCGTGACTCATAAGGAACCCCACGCGTCACGTCGCGGCCCCATTACTCTGATGATGCGGGGATCGAGGGGACGTCCCGCTTCAAGCGCTCCCTCCCGTTGGATTCAAGATAGAAGTTGGCCATCCGTGCGAACCGCAACGTTCGCCGCGACCAAGTCCAAGAGAAGCTCGGGGGCTCGTCTCTACTTCGCCCTGGCGAGCCCCAGGCAAAGCAGGCAAGGCGCCGGGTACCCACTTTGGCCAACTCTTTGGCCATAGCCCCGGCAGTAGCTGAAGCAAGAGCCGCCGGGACCATGCCCGGGGGCTACTGTCGCAGCAGTGGAACATGGGGTTCCCCTGATGCTGCCAAAGTGGGTCCTCCATCGGGGCCCACCAAGAAGATGGACAAGGCAAGGAGTCAGGTACAGCAGATGGGTCAGCCCCATCTGCCCCAAGGATACCCGACAAGTTCAGCAGCAAGGCTCTGCGGCTAAAGACCAGGCGACCTTCCGGGTCACCCCCTCGCCCGGAAAACAAGGCGGGACGCCCGCGGGTCCGTGCGCCCGGCAGGAGGTCAGGCACACCCCGGGTCCTCCATCCGTACCACCGAGAGGATAAGATCGCCAGCTCGCCGGAAGCTGGTAGAAGACTTGGGTGCCAAGATGAAAGCCGCGCCCTGGTGACGTCGCCACAAGCGTAGTTGGTGGGCCGGACAGGCTTTGTCCGTCCCACCTTTTCCAAGGGCGGACAACCACGCCGCCCTCCGGAGAATGCTTGGAGGAGAGGACACCACGTCACCTCCAAGGACCGCCGAGGGGTTCTCCCGCCAAGACCCTTCACGCCTCTCGCGTGCCCATGTCGGATCCCCTTAGCCTATAAAAGGAGGACCATGGCACCGAGGAGGAAAAGGGGAGAAAATGGAAGCAAGCTAGAGCTCAGGCAAGACTAGACTAGGGTTCGGAGGGTAGAGAGAGAAGTGATCTCCCCAGGGCAGGATCTACTCTTCGTCTACCTCCGGCCGAAACTCTGCCGGGTTCACCCCAGAACACCCTTGTACACCACGCTATGATGAACCTCTCAATCCAGACATGCAGGAGTAGGGCTTTTAGCCTCCGGGCGGCATGAACCTGGGTAACTCCGTGTGTCCTTCTGTGTTGCTTGCCCTCTCCCATCGACGAAGAACTTGGCGACCTTGCTCCCGGGTAAGTCGTCTTCCAGCCTCCTTCGTGCCCCGTGCCGAACCTAAAAAGGGGGTATCATCTACTCCCGGTGTTCGTCACCCGAGACACGACACAATGTTATTACAATAAATTCTTTGAACACCATTATTGCTAATTCTATGGAAAAGTCTAAGCTTGGGGAAGCTGGTTTTGATGAATATGATATTTTTAGTCCCCCAAGTTTTGAGGAGAAAATTTTCTTTGATGATACTTTGCCTCCAATTTATGATGATTATAATTATAGTGGTATTTTGGTGCCACCTACTATGGAGGATAAAGTTTATTATGATTATACTATGCCAGCAATTTATGATGATTACAATGATGGTTGTGATAGTTTTACTCACACTATTAGTAATAAAATTGATTATGCTTATGTGGAGAGTAATGGTACTTTTATGCATGTGGATCATGATAAGAATGCTTTATGTGATAGCTACATTGTTAATTTTGTTCATGATGCTACTGAAAATTATTTTGAGAGAGGAAAATATGGTCATAGAAATCTTGATGTTATTAAATTTCCTCTCTTTATGATGAATGTTTTGAGCTTTATCTTGTGTTGCCTTTATTTTCTGCTTGCTTTGAGACCTACTGGTCATTATGAGAGAGGGAGACATGGATTCATATATCACAATAATATTAAGTCTCCTCTCTTTATGTTGAAAGTTTTGATGTTCCACTTGTTTTGCCTTCCTATGCTAGTCACTTTGTGCTTCATTGATTTATTTTCTTACAAGATTCTTTTGCATAGGAAGTGGGTCAGACTTAAATGTGTTTGATATTTGTTTTTTGATGCTCTCTTATATTCAACTCTTATACATATGAGAGCATCATCAAAATTATCATGCCTAGCTAAAAGGCTTTAAAGAAAAGCGCTTGTGGGAGACAAGCCATGTTGTTTTATCTGCTGCAATTTTCTTTTTATTGAGGCAAGGTGTTTGTTTACTTCTGTAGCAACTCCTTTGTATCTTTACTTTTTCTTATTGTTGTGCCAAGAAGAGTCTCTAATGATAAGATGGTGCTAGATTTTGATTGCTGCGCAGAAATAGATTTTTGCTGTTCACTGTACTAAATTCCAAAATTCATAGAAATGTGATTTAAATATGAAATTTTTTGTGCATAATCCTGATGTATGTACGCATCTTTCGTTGGTTCAACGTTTTTCGATCTGAGTCCAGTAAGTACCTCGAAAAAATTCGTCTTTGCGGACTGTTCTGCTTTAGACAGATTCTGTCTTTTATTTTCCATTCTCTCTTTTACTAGTGTTAGGTGGAATTCTTTCTTTTTTGGGTGGAAGAGTCTCACATAAGGCTAGTGGCAGTAGTTAATGTTTAAAGTAACGGTCATGTTTGCGTCCTTACAGAACATGTGAGTTTTTGATTGATGCACTAACCCTCTAATGAGAATTAATTTGAGTTTGGTGTGGCGGAAGTTTTCAAGGGTCAAGAGAGAAGAGTGATATAATAGGATCAAGAAGAGTGAAGAGCTTAAGCTTGGGGAGGCTCCCATGGATCTCCCCAGCGTATTTCAAGAAGACTCAAGCGTCTAAGCTTGGGGATGCCCAAGGCATCCCCTTCTTCATCGTCAAAATTATCAGGTCATCTCTAGTGAAACTATATTTTAATTCTTTCACATCATATGTGCTGTTCTTGGAGCGTCTGTGTGCTTTTATTTTCAGTATGTTATTTTTATTTTCTGATCTCAACTTGATTGGGTCCTAGCATTCTTTATTGGGAGAGAGACATGCTCCGCTTTTTCATGAGAATACTCCTATTCTTCACTTATACTTGTTGAGTATTCATATCTAGCGCTGTTAAGCTTTTAGCTCTTGTTTTCATGTATCTCTTGTCAGAGCTATTAGTTCTTTTAAAGAAAGTACTCTCTTGCTTCACTTATACATGTTTGGAGAGTTATTGAAATAAATTGATTGGTGTTTGGTTGGAACAGAAAATATTGCATGTGGTAAATGGTATAATGGAAAAGACTTACATACTCTTGTAGATCACTAACTTGGATAATTTGATACTTGTCAATTGTTTTGAGTTAACAAGTAGGTCATGATTAAACTTTTGCATCATGTAAGTAAAGCCCATTAGTGAAGAACTACCGTAAAGCTTGTTGAAATTTGGTTTGCATGAGTGGTAATTTAAGGTCTAGATATTTTCTAGTAAAAGGGTTTGGTTAACAAGGAAGACAGTGTGGAGTCTTATAATCTTTACAATATGTTGTCATATAAGTCTTGGTGTACCGGTTGATAGTCTGTGTTTGCTTATATAACTTTGCTAGCCTAAACTCTGTACTGAGAGGGAATGCTTCTCGTGCATCCAAATCCTTGAGCCAAAATCCATGCCATCTGTGTCCACCATAACAACCTATATGTGGTATTTTCTTGCCACTCCAAGTAAATTTTTCATGTGCTACCTTTAAAATATTCAAAACTGTTATTACTCCTTATTTGTGTCAATGTTCACCAGCTCATGAGGAAGTAGTGGGTTATTCTTTATTCCACTTGTCAAACAGACTTTACCTTCAGACTAGCGGCATATACATCCGCTTATCTACTAATTTTGCAAAAGAGCTGGCAACGGGGTGCCCAGTCCCAATTAATTACAACTTTAACCGCTTATTCTCTTCACATTTTGTAAACTGAATACTCAGTGAAACATCTGCATGTGTAAACAAAAGAGAAAGAGGGATGATCTGCCTTGCTGGTAGAAATAACGTCCTTCATGGGAGCCGCTCTTAAAAGTCTGGTTGACAGGGGGAATACTATTTTCATCCGCTGCCATTCGTTGACAATTAGCATACACCACTCAAAACTTATGTTTTTACTCTATATGATTTCAAAACCTTAAAAAGCTCTAGCACATGATTTAATCCTGCTTCCCTCTGCGAAGTGCCTTTCTTTTACTTTTATGTTGAGTCAGTTTTCCTACTTCTTTCTATCTTCCACAAGCAAACACTAGTGTCAACTTTGGTACAACAATTGTTATATGCTATATATTGGATTTATTATATTGCTTTGTATTGACAATATCCATGAGATAAATATGTTGAAGTTGAAGCAAATGCTGAAACTTAAATCTTCCTTTGTGTTGGTTAAATACCTTTTACTAGAATCTATTGCTTTTTGAGTTAACTCTTATGTAAACCCGTGGATGCAATGTCTCCAAAGTACTATTCATGAAAAAAAAAACTTGTATAATTCAGTGTTTACTCATTATTTATTTGGTAGCAAACTATAGACCATTGACTTGGATCACTTCATTCATTTACATGTGCTTTACAATACTATTTGATCAAGATTATGATGGTAGCATGTCACTTCAAAAACTATTTTGTTTTATCGTTTACCTACTCGAGAACGAGTAGGAACTAAGCTTGGGGATGCTTGATACGTCTAAAACGTATCTATAATTTTTGATGTTCCATGCTGATATTATACCAATTGTTACATGTTTTATATACACTTCATATCATTTTTATACATTTTTTGGGACTAACCTATTAACAAGATGTCACAGTGCCAGTTCCTGTTTTCTACTATTTTTGTATTTCAGAAAAGCTATTAAGGAAATATTCTCGGAATTGGACGAAAATCAACGGAGGTCCCTATTTCACCGGCACGTCCACGAAGTCCAAAGGGGAGATGGAGCTAAGCCACGAGGCGGCCACACCAGGGCTCGGCGCCGAGGGGTGGTGTGGGCCCCTCGGGTGCCTGTTGACGCCGCCCTTTCGCCTATTTATTCCTCCCGTCTGGAAAACCCTAAAGACCAGGACGGTTTCTCCAGAAAAGCTCCGCAGCGCCGCCGCCACCAAAAACCCTAATTCGGGGGACAGAAGTCTCTTTTCCGGCACCCTGCCGGGACGGGGAAGTGCCCCCGGAGCCATCTTCATCGACACCACCGCCTCCATCATCGCCGTTGCTGCCTCCATGATGAGGAGGTAGTAGTTTCCCTCGGGGCTGAGGGCTCGTACGGTAGCTATGTGGTTTATCTCTCTCTCCCATGGTGTGATCTATATGTGATCATGAGCTTTGTAATCTAGTTGAATCCATAGATGTTACTCTTCATAATCTTATGAATATGCTACAGCCCTACGCAGTGGATTGGTGTTTGTTATCCAACGGGAGAGTAGTTCGGGGGAAGCGAGTGAAGAGGAAGTATCTATGTATTCAATTATATTATTATTGTTGAGAGTGTCCACTAGTGAAAGTATTATCCCTAGGCCTTGTTTCCAAGCATTGAAACACCGTTTACAACCAGTTCTGCTACATGTTTGCTCGCTGCCATTTTTATTTCAGATTGCAATTACCACTTACAATCATCCATATCACTTGTATTTTAATATCTCTTCGCCGAACTAGTGCACCTATACACCTGACAAGTGTATTGGGTGTGTTGGGGACACAAGAGACTTCTTGTATCTTAATTGCAGGGTTGCTTGAGAGGGATATCTTTGACCTCTACCTCCCTGAGTTCGATATACCTTGGGTTATTCACTTAAGGGAAACTTGCTGCTGTTCTACAAACCTCTGCACTTGGAGGCCCAACACTGTCTACAAGAATAGAAGCGTGCGTAGACATCAATCGACCCTTCTTGGCAACAGCTGGAGCACTAATTGATGTAAAAGGTGCTAAACTCACCCTGAGGTTTGGAACTGAGGAAGTCATGTTTGATATGAAGCACCAAACACATCTTCCTTTCCCAGGTGATTCTTGCATGAGGATTGATACTGTTGGACTGTGTGTTGAGGAAATGTTTACTGACAAGGAAGTGTTAACTGAAGAAATTCTGGAAGAAATTGATCAAGATGAAGTTCACTATGCTGTTTATCAAATTACAGATGATAAGGTCAGAGAAGAAGAAGCCGTGACCAAACAAGTGATGGAATTGAATTGAAACCCCTTCCTGAGCATGTGAAGTATACCTTCCTTGGGAAAGGAGAGCAATTCCCAGTGATTGTTATTTCCAAGTTGTCTTTTGTTTTAAGCGCAACAGTGGGAAAGGCTCCCACTGCAATTTTCTATTTTCCCATTTCCATATGTACAAAAGGTTACAAGGGTATTTACAAAGGTTTAAAAAACATCAAAACAGGATCTAAGTTTGTATCTGTAACCAATCCTTAAACTGCTGGGCATACTTATTTCTAATTCTGTAGCTCACAAGCTGCAGTTCTTGAAAGTAAATAGCTTTCCAACTAGAGAAACTAGGTGTCTGGTCTTTAAAGATCTTATTATTTCTAACAATCCAGATGCTCCTAGCAGTAAGAATTATTATTTCCATGTGGAATGGCACAACAAGCTTGTCTTTGATGTCAGAGAATGCTTCATGAACTGACAAGTTTCTTGCTCTTTGCGGACATACATAGTCCCAACATCTTTCAGCGAAAGGACATGTCCAGAAAAGATGCATGAGGGTTTCTTCCTGGTTGCATTGTGTGGTGGCACAATTATGTGTTTGAAGAACAAAATTTTTCCTCCTCAGCAGATTTCTTGCATTTAATCTATCATGGAGCAACAGCCAGAAGAAGAACTTGTGTTTGGCTTGGCATGACGAACGCCAGATCCAACTGAAGTGGGGATTTGTGGGTTGCGATCCCACCAAGACATTGTAAGCTTTTTTGATGTAAAGGAGTCATTTCCCCAGATGTAGGTCCATTTATCCAAATTCCCTTCTCCCACTATAATTCTTGCCTCCAAGCAAATTTCTTGCAGTTGCAGATATTCTGTATATGCTTGCTGTGAGAGTGGTAAATGAAACATGTCTTCCAAATGCTCTTGATGAATTACCTCGAACACTGTTGTGTTTGTTTTTTTGGCAAAAGAAACCAAGTGTGGCATCCTGTGATGAAGACAGTTTTCATGCCAAAGATCAGTCCAGAAGTAAACCGATTTTCCATTTCCAAGATTGCATCTCGCCATAGCTTTGTAGTAGTCCAGAAGTTTGAGGTGTGATTTCCACTAAAAGGAACCTTCAGTATGTTGTCCTGTGATTTTTCCATCTGAGTAGTAAGTATCCCACACCAGCTTCACCCAGGCACATCATGATTGTTGTAAAATTTATGAAGGTTTTTGAGAACCAGGGCTTTATTCTGAATGTTCAGATTTAGTACTCCAAGTCCTCCCTGATTCTTTGGTCTGCATATTTTTGTCCAAGCAATTAGAGCAGATCCCTAAGACTGTACATCTGCAGTCTTCTTGCGCCACAAGCAGTGCCTCATATACTTAATGTCTTGATTCTAAATCGTGGGTGGGACTTCAAGACAACTGAGATAAAAGATTGGCAATGATGCTAGTACCGATTTAACCATTTGTAACTTTCCTCCATATTCTAGGAAATCAGCAATGCTGCATAACCTTCTTTCCACTCTATTCACCGTGGAAAAAAATATTCCAGAGAAGGTTTAGTCAGTCCTAAAGGCAGGCCTAAGTAAGTGAAAGGCAAGCTTCCTTTTTGACAGTTTAGAGTCCTTGCAAAGTAAT
Source organism: Poa pratensis (assembly GCA_947311845.1). Classification (NCBI taxonomy): domain Eukaryota; kingdom Viridiplantae; phylum Streptophyta; class Magnoliopsida; order Poales; family Poaceae; genus Poa; species Poa pratensis. Next base: position 38,618,548 of record CAMZMU010000034.1, read on the forward strand.
CCAGCCTTTCTGCAGACATATTTATGGGAACCATACTCGATTTTGCATAGTTTACTTTCAACCCCGTTGATTCAGCATAAGAGTGTAGAATGGCTTTTAAGCAAATCAGTTGAGTGGCATCAGCTTTCATCACTAACAGTGTGTCATCCGCATACTGTACAATTGGGAAGTCAGGACAAGCTCTTGTATTAATGGGTGGTCAAACAAGGTTTAGATTCATTGCCTTGTTCATGATTGACTGAAGCAAGTCAGCAGCCAGAACAAAGAGTAAAGGTGACAGAGGATCACCTTGTCTAACCCCTCTTCTGCAGTAAAATTTCTTCCCTGGCACTCCATTCAAAAGAACTGAAGATGTTCTGATTAAAGAATTAACTGTATCCATTTGACCCACTTTTCTCCAAATCCTCTTGCTCTAAGAATTTCCAGAATCGTGTTGTGTTCATTTTTATCAAAAGTCTTTTCAAAGTCCAATTTAAGGATGATCACTTCCTCTTTTGAAGTGTGGCACTGATGTAGGTATTCAAAAGCCCATCCTAGACAATCCTGTATAGATCTTTTCTTGAGAAATCCATATTGGTTCTTGTGTACTAGCTTCAAAATTATTTTCTGCAGTCTGTTGGCTAAAATTTTTGTCAGCAGCTTTAGTGCACCATTTAGTAAAGAAATAGGTCTGAAATCATTAGCAGTGAGGGGATTATCATTTTTTGGAATCAGTGTGATGTAAGAATCATTTATGCTTTCGAGAGAAATTTTTTTCTTCATAGAAGTCTTGAATGAATTTCTTAATATCAGGAGCAATAGTTCCCCAACAGGTCTTCATGAATTCATTGTTGAACCCATCTGGTCCAGGAGATTTATCATTAGGCAAATCCCTGACAATATCTTCAATTTCTTTGTCAGTAAAGGGAGCCTCCAGTTCATGAAATACATCTTGATCCGTGTTAATATCCAGCACACTAGCCAGATGAAACTGCATTTTGGTATTCTCGGATGTGCCCATTCTCTCTTTAAAAGCATTCCACAATATGGAAGTTTTCCCATCATGTTCAGTGATTTCAGCCAGATCTCTATTTTGTAACATAGCAATGTAATTGTGCCTGTAGCTGATGGTTGCTCTTGTGTGGAAGAATCTAGTGTTTTCAAGGGTTTTACTGACAAGAACTATATGAACTAACACAAACAGAAGAAAATCAAGATTCGGAGGTGGATCACACAACAATACATGGATAAATCAACTAAGAAACATCACAGAGGTACTAAACCAACAGATCAACATAGGTATTGGCCAACATCAACACAAAACATGCATGAACACTTAAAAAGTCAACAGACTAGTTGCAACACTGAATTATACACTGACAAATGAATGTTTAACAGGGTTCAGAGTGAGAATTCAAGCAGCAAAAGGCAGAGGACTAGATGTTTTCTTCCTTGGCTTGATGGAGTTCTTGATCTTGATTGTTCTTGGGTGTTGTTGAAGATCACAGCAGCAGGAGATGCAGAGGAAGAACTTGGAGCAGCAGGGGAGGCAGAGGAGAAGATGGTCTTGTTCTTCAGTCGAATTGGTCACCAATCTTCTTGGTGATGGAGTTCTTGCATCTTGTTCATCCTCTGTTCTTGGGTCTCCTGGTGGTTGGTGAGATTTGGTGGATAGAAGATGGAGTGGTGGATGGGTGACTCGAGGCAGCTTCCTCTCTGCTTTATGCAGGCAGCACACACACGACAGGGACCAGTGTGGTGGTGGTGGGGTGCTTCTTTTTGCCTTTTTGCCTTTAGTCCTTCTTCTTCCTTTCTTCTCCCACAAGTTGGTCCCCTTTGCTTTATTGCTTCTTCTCCTTTTAGTCCTTGCTGATGACCAAATGTAGGATTTATAGTGCCTTTTCACACTGTTCTGCAAAAGAGCAGTAAAAGTAAGTGAAATGCTCATTTTGGCCTTTTTATGCACTGTGATCATGGTTTTGTAATACAATTTGGTGTAAATGAAGGTGCAAATGGTATAAACAGGGGGTATAAATCATATAAATTTCATGCATATCAGCAGACCAATTGCCGGGACCAGACTGGCGGATAGTTCAAAAATTTGAGCATAGGCGGACCTTCAACGTATCCGAACATGTTAAGATGGACGTCAATAAGGAACAGGACCTTAATATGGAGCATGACCTTAATATTGAGGACGAGCCTAGTGCTGCAGCACATCAAGATGCCACAGTGTCTGACAATGAGGATGAATCTGCTGACCCGATAGATTTTCCTCCGCCTCCGCTTACTCTGGACCGACATGACACCAGTCCCCATCACATGACTGCAGTCGAGATTAAGGAACTTTGGGATCATATCAAGAATCGAAAGAAAAGGGCTGATGTACAGGAGAATGGAGATGAAGAAGAAGAAACTGAGGTTGGACCACCAGACGAGACAATAGGGGAGTACTATGACAGTGACATTAATTTACCAGCAGATGATTCCGATGCAGACTAGTGTTGCATGTCTGTGTGCATGCTCTGTGTCGAACTGATGTGCATGCTCTGTGTGCATGCTTTTGTAGAACTCAAGTGCATGCCTGTTTGCATGCTTGTGTTGAACTGATGCGCATGCTCTGTGTGCATGCTTTTGTAGAACTGATGTGCATGCATGTTTGCATGCTTGTGTTGAACTGATCTGCATGCTTTGTGTGCAGGCACATATGTGAAACTGATGGGCATGCCCTGTGTGCATGCTTTGTGTTGAACTGATGTTTTTTTTTTGGTGTGTCTGTGTGATCTTTCGTACATTGCTAATATTACCCAGTTATCTTTCGTTAATTGCTAATATTCCATTACTCAACTGCTAGACATCTTTAATCTTACCATCTTTTCTTTACACTGCATTCCGGCCTTGATTACTGTCGCTCCAAGAAATCCACATGGCCATCTTTTAAGTGCACATACATTCTTCATCCCTAGTGATTTCATAACGGTGCACATGGCACCAAGGTGGGGCGCGCGCGGTCCTTGCAGGTCAAACGAGTCAAACTGCACAGGATGTGGCAGCGCGACAAAAACCGGCGTTTCGTCGAAGGAATATGCGTTCAAGCTGGGCTAATGGGCTGGGGACGATAATCCACGACGTAAAATATGCGAAAGGTCGCGCGCAGCCGTCCCATTACTGGGAAAACCAAAACGTCGAGAGCAATATCGACTTTCCGGTCGTCCTCGACTGAAACACGGGACGTTATTGGAACATCGCGGCAGAAACGTCGTTGATCGCTGGATTTTTGGTAGTGATACCATCAACCTGCGCATGCTTGATAGGCGATGAGAGCCTTTGTGGGGGTAATGCGTCCACCCCGCGAACGGTCCGTTTCCCTCTGGACAAGTACCTGCGGATAGTGGAGTGGGCTCCCGGAAGGTATAGCACTCTTAGGGGTACTGCTACTGTGGCTGGGAGTCAGAGTACTTGGCACCTAAGAGACCTCCTCAGAAAACTTGACAGCGCGTTAGTGCAAAGGAAGATTTGGGAAATGACCACGGGAGTTGAGCCATAGGTTGCATTCATCTGAATTTAAATTCTGAATTACAATTCTGAATTACATTCAGTTGCTCAACTCTCTAAGTACATATCTAGCCTGTGCTACTAAGGCCAGCTCAGGTTTCCTAGCTGCGCAGATTTATCTTCTGCTTATTGCCTTCCGGGTAAACTCTTGACTCCCGGGGACGTTTGGGGAGAAGGAGGGCACTCGCGCAGGATCTTCAGGGACCCCACGGGCCAGGGAACTTTCTGGCGAACCCTGGAACATGCTGGTTGCAAACAAAGTACACATGGTCCACAAACTTGTCCATGGCGTCCTCTTCTTCCTGCACGAGAAGGAGAAAGTGCGTCAAGATGCAAGTTCTTACCAAGATCTATGTCGTGGGGTAATCACGGCAGATGCCATACGGGGTGGCTTAACTCGGGTGTGAGCCAGGCGACGTAGGATTCACAGAGAGGTAGCACACGCATAGTTTACCCAGGTTCGGCCCCTCTGTATGAGGTAAAGACCTACTCCTGCTTGTATGTATTTGGATCTGAATGGGGTGTACAATGGTGTGCACACCAGAGCTTGCGGGTGCTCTGGAGGCTATGGAATGAGATGAGTCTCCCTCCAGGGTTGCTCCTTGCCGGCTTTATATAGGGAGCCGGCTAGGGTTTACAGGGAATGACGGGTTCTGCTGGCGGCGCTAGCTATCCTGCCTACAAGTGCGGCTTCGTGGAGCGCACTCTTCGGGATACACAATCGCAGACTGATTCGAAGATATCTGCTGCCGCCTCCCCGAGCCATCATACCGGGATCCTCGGGGACCCGGTATCCTGGAAGATGTACACCGGGTGGGCTTTGGGCCACCCGGCCTTGAAGGCCGACTCGGGGTCCTGGGCCTACCCGGTTGGGCATCCCCCCATCATTAGCCCCCGAGTTCGTCAGGGACTCGTCTCCGGCTTGGTCTTCGTCTTGCGAACTGCCGGGTCGTGTCGTTGAACGAACTCCTGAAACAGAGAAAAAGAAACAACGGCTCGGAGTGGTGGATTTTGGCTTTTAACGTCTGATCTAACTCAAGTTTTTGTTTGATGCCGGCTTGTGCCCGTCGGGACGTTTGCCATTCCGACTCGCCTCTGTGCGGGGTGTCTCCTTATCTTCTCCGCCTGACGTCACGGCATCTTTGACCGCTTGTCCTGTAGTGTTTGTCTGTCTGACGCCGAGTCGACTGATGGGACTTGACGGCGCATCGACTGCATCCACCAAGGGATGAAGCAAGGGTAATGATGATGTCTTTTTACCCGCACGCGCCTGTCAGCCCAGTGAAAACCGGGGTGTCATGGGCCGGCCTGCCACAGCCCTCGAACGCTCCGCAGGAATTTCTGCAAAGGACCAGGCTTTCAGCCTGGCGAGCCTCGCGAGGCATTTTCCCTCGCGAGGGCTTATTTGCTCGACCGAGCATTTTCTGCTAAGGACCAAACGATCGGCCTGGAGGCCTCGAGAGGGACCTCTGCCTCGGGAAGGCCTCTCCTAGAAGATCTTCAGGCCCTGGCGCGTCTCCGCGCCACCCTCGGGAGGTTTTCCCTCGCGAGAAGTCAACGGCTACAAAACCTCGGCGA